>VXBO01006388.1:12941-41473 GCA_013400135.1 Rhinoptilus africanus | reverse complement strand
GGGGGGGGCTGGTATTTGCTTCTAGATTTCCAAGATATGCTTATACTCTATGTAAGGTAATATAAAACAGCAATAAAACCTAAGTCAGCCAGTTCAAGTTTGGCGCTTTCTCCCCCTGCCAGTACTGTATCTGTAGTGATCAGCCTGGGGATTCCTAGGGTTAGTGAGGAGAAGAAACGTTTCCTTAAAATTAATTAATGACTTATAATAATAAAATTACGGGAAACAACGTAGGTCAGGTGTGATGTAACTGAAGGGCAACTCCGTTCCCACACCAGACGTTTTTAGGCACACAAACTCCCCTCTTTCAGTGGAAGGGAGGAGGAAGCAAAGGTAATACCGGCATTTTCTGCTACTCAGGTCCCCGTGTAGGAAGTATGGTCACTTCTTAGCCCTTTGGTTAAGAAGTATGGTAGAAACAGAAATATGGTAGAAATAGAAATATGCTAGAAACCCCGCTAGAAAAAGCACCTCTCCAAACTGACCGCAGCATTGTCCCAGACAGGCCAAAGATGGCCAAGTGCCTGGTGTTCAGAGAACCCTTCCCTGCACAATCTCCCTGCTCTGGGCACTTTTTTCTTGTCTTTTTTTTTTAAGCGTGAATTGAAGGAAGGAGCACAGCGGAGTTTCACCACCGCCCAGGCAGCTGGGTCTCAGCAGGGCAGCGGCTCCGCTCTCCCAGGAGCGGGAAGCCTGGTAACATTCTGCCCCAGTTTTGCATCCCTTTGGGCAGATCTCCTTTGGCAGACTGGACGAAGCAGTCCAGGAGAGTCGAGGAAGGTTAAAGGCAGTTTTTTCCAATAAAATTTTACAAAGTCCCTCCTCACATTGCACCCAACACGCTCCACAGCCCTAGAGCCAGGAAGCGCACCCCGCACGGGGTAGGTCTGTAAATAATACTAGGGGGTCAGAGGGGGAAGAATTGTGCACTATCGCCAAAAACTGATTATTTGACAGTGGGATGCAGCAGAGAACAGACATTTAAAGCCCATTTTCTTGCAGCACTGCCAGTATTCACTGGAAAGGAAGAGCCATCAGATCAACTGTCTGCTGTTGCAATGAGAAAACTAGCTGAAAACGTCCTTCATCTAAAAGGCCACGCGGCCGCAACAGGATCATCCATCTTTACTTTAAAAATCCCTCAGGATGGAGGGTTTATATGTGCTCTGCCTGGTGGCATCGAGAATCTGGAGGTTTAGCTCGCTTTTAAATAAGCAACCGTTACACCCCCTCCAGCTAAATCCCGACACCGCATCCTCAGTGTCCGTGAGGAGACCTTTTGGAAAGGCAGAGCACAAAGTCCTGCCAAAGCTGGAGGGGGAGGGAGAGGGGAGATATGCTGCTGGTTGTCTGAAAACCCTTGGCACATCTTTGGTTACGGGATGAAAAAAGGAAGTGGTGGAAGATTTGGCCACCTGATTCTTTAAGAAGATGTTAACCCAGGAGAGAAAGGGAAGAAGGGGACGGGACCACGGTTAATCCGACCATTCGTCCTCATCAAACTCCGAAGAGTCGTCCTCGGAGTCGCTGTACTCCACAGCGATGCGGCGTGACAGGATGGTTGCCACATCATTGCCCACAACGTCCCGCTTCTCCTGTTCCCGCTGCTCCTCCACCTTGCGGAGCTGGAAGCCTGTTGGGAAGAAAGCAACGGAGGGGATCATGCAAAGGTTTTGGTCTGAAATCTCCAAAGCAGCCATCCCTTTGACACAATCCTCTGAGCACGGCAGCCTGTCCTCTGCCAGCGAGTATCGGAGACGCTGTGGGATAACGCTGACAGTGAATGACAGCCAAGACAGGCTGGGTGGGCAGCAGGAACGGGAAGCGGATCATTTCCCTGCTCCTCCGAGGGGTTAAACCACTCACAAACTTGGATCACACCAAATCCAGCCCTCCAAAGGTGCAGACCGAGGCATAAAACCTAGCGAGGTTGTCGCCAGGGTGGGCAGACAAGGAGGGACCACAAGGGACAGGTCTCGAGCGGTGAGACAGTCACACTGCTGCTCAGGAGACGGCTCCCAAGTGCTCGCCCTTGGATACCGTGGGCTTTCTTTCCCAAGGAAAAGGAGCAAGTTGGTATCGAAAGAAAACCTTACCTTGACGAATAGCCGAAAGCAGATCACTCCTGGCATCGCTAACCGCAGGCAAGGATGACTTGGGCTTGGAGGAGGAGGTGTCTGAGGGTGGAGGAGGGGGTGGGGGTCCATCCAGGCCGCTGGAAGACAGAGGCGGTGGGCCAGGAGGCGGCGGTGGCGGAGGGGGAGGCGGCGCGCTCCCACTGCCCAGCTGCGGCAGCGGAGGTGGGAGCACGCTGGCATATNGGAGGTGGTGCCGGAGGGGGAGCAAAGCCCGGCCTGGCTGCTGAGGGGGATCCAATCGGAGGAGCTGGTGGCGGGTGACTGGGGCTAACCAGGCTGGATCGTTTGGTCCCTCCAGAACCAGAACCTCTTTGGTTGTCTACAGGATAGCTGTCACAACAGAAGGAGAGAGAGAAATAAGGCTATTAGCTGTGAGGCCGGATTAGACTGTGCAGTCTCAATGTTAACGCAAATCATGTGCATTTGTTGCAGTCCAGACAAAAAAAAAAAATATATCTAAGTTCCAGCTTTAACTGGTGCTTCCAGGAGACTTCACTCCTCGGTTTTAGTTCCCTCACAGTGTTTCTTTTGGCCTACACCACCAGAACAACGGAAAGCTTCTGGGGATTGGCAGAAACGCTATCACCCATCCCATCTCCCTGGCTGACAAGAACATGAGCCATCTCACCTCTCCAGCAGAGGCCAGGCGTCACGTCTGAGCTCGGAGCAGCCTCCTGGCTTAAGAGCTCCTGCAGCAATGCAAGGCACTACCCCTCCACGCTGAGGTCAGGCTTGTGACACGCCAAGCAGGGACGGCCACCGTGATAAATGGCACAAGGACTGGTGGGTGTGCCAGGAAAGCATATGCTCTGAGCACCTGCTAGGGACAGATCTCTTCACCGGATTCCAGGGCTCAGAGCTGGAGTGCGGCAGCCATGTCTCATAGCTCGCCATGGGGAGCGAAGAGGAAGACACGGAAACCCAACCTGCTTTTAAGGAAAGCACCAATTCAGGAGTGACTGAATCTCCCATTTACAGAAGCTGGGTGGGTTTATACCAGAAAACACTACTGCCCATAAGATACTGTAATATCTTACGTACTTGGTAAAGGAAGCCCTAAACTGATATTTCCTTCCATGGTAAGACAGAAAAATAAGTTACATTTGCCACAAACACATCACAATTTTTAACAGTGCACAGTGCTGATCCAAGACAGACTACTGGAGATCAAACCTAGCTCTCAGGGTTCTTTAAAAGCAACCACCAAAACAAAACCAGAGAGGGGAGATCTCCGTGGCTAGGCAGAGATCTAAGCAACTGCGTAAGGCAGCATAAGCTTCATCTGAAAGCTCATTTCTGCTTTGCCCTAGAGGAACATGCTGCAGAGTGGAGTGCTTGGTCTCTCTGACACATCACAAGAGCCTTTTCTGCAGCATTGCTGCCTTTGGATAAGATGGAGACAAGCTAACGCAGTCCCATCTCTCAGACATACTTCCTCCTGTTACTCTTGACTTTGTTTTACTGTCTTTAAAAAAAAAAAAAAAAAGCTACTCTCTTGTTTCAGCTTTTATGTCTTGAGCCACTGCTGGACCATAATTCAGATCTCCAGAGGTGACTGGAAGTCACCATTTCATCCGGTACAAAGCACTGAACTTGCCCTGAACTTGCCCTGAAGTTTCTGGGAAGAAGTCAGCTGGCGTGCTCAAGCCCTTTAAATTTAACTACATCTACATCTTCAGCACCCACGTTATGCATTTGTCAAAGATCACAGGGCAAACGGCAACAAAAAACACAGGCTAAAGAGCTGCGCAAAGAACCACTTCTATCGGGAAGGTAAGTCTGCACACCCTGGAACAACTGCATCGGAAAACACAGGCAGTGGAGCCAGATCGTTAAATAGGACCCCACTCTTCTACAAAAAGTGAAATAAGTCTGCTCTAGTTCTCGCCCAAGCCCATTCTCCTGTTCCATACGGGAACAACGCCAGCGGCTGGGATCTCTGGAGAGCTGTGCTGCCCGTGCCTCTGTCCCTGCACTTCCCCTCCAGACAGGAGCATTCTGCTTCCCCTACGACACCCGTTAGGAATTTATGCTGAACTATCTCAGGCTGCTTCATGTCAGCCTTTTACACCACCTACTACTCCTCGGTGACAGAAGGGATCCCGTAGGCTTACCTAAATTCCACCGGGGGTGGAGGCAGGCTGTCATCTGGGAATGAAGGAGGTGGTGGCACAATAGAGTCAGTCTGCGGCGGTGGCGGGTAGCAGTTCACTTCCATGCTTTCGTTTGAACCGATGCTGCCGTTCTGATACACCATGCTAGAGGGGTACCTGGGCAAAAGCAAGACAAGCCATTTAGTTAAAGAGTTCAAGACAATGTCTAAAGCTCATTTATCCCCTCGCCCCCAGGAGCTTTGCCTCCTAGAAGGGTCACAACAAACAACTGTGCAGCAGTTCAACCACCAAAGGGCAGCGATATTAACCCAGCAGACGGATCAACCTGTGGGATTTCGAAATAAGGTTTTCCAGCAGGAAAGGCTTTGCCCAGCACAGTGAGACCCGTCTTCAGGTGGGACCTTATCAACCAGCACAACAAGATACACAAAACAAAACCTTCAAGCAACGTTAAAGGGGAAAAAAAAGTCTCTTTTTCTCAAAGCACCCCATATGAAGAAGCAGATACAGCCGTATTGCTTTGCTCTGCCTAATTCTTTGGCTCGAATTTGCCCGGATGCTCCCATGTTTGTTTATTGCTAGCACACAGCAGAACAGTACGAGTACCTATTTTAGTGAATAAGAAAACAACCAAAATGTTTCTTAACATTTGATTCTTGAAAAAAAAAAAAAAAGTCTAAACATTTCCAGGAGTGTTTTGGCCAGTTTGGAGGTGAAGGGCTCCCAATTACGTTGGGTATCATCAGCGGCAACAGAGAAGAGGTACTCAAAGATGCCAAAAAACAAGCTTGAGAACAGAACATCAAGAAGCACCCACGAACCAGCAATGCCATTAAAAGCAAGTATACAGAGCTGAAACAGTACTGAAGGAAGAGCCCGCTCTCCTGACCAACTTTCAAGGAGCTCATTTCGCTGCGGGGTGGTAGAACCACCCCGTTCTTGGGGGACTCTGGACCTCAGCTGAATTCCAATGCGCGAACACGCTCACACGAGAAATCAGAGGAGCAAGGAAACGGTGCTGTTGTGCCGCTCGATTCCTCCGCTAGTAGCCAAACCCGTTCTCCTATTAAACTAAAAGCAAGTTTTATTTTTAGCCGGAGAGTGTGATTTAAAGAGAGATTTTTCTTATATGAAAGGAAGCTGCAACGAGCGAGGGAGCAAGCAGTGCATTGTGGGGAATTCGGTCTGCTTCCAGCCTGGCTAGTGTCAAAAGTTAAATGAATTCCCAAACCAGAAGCGTTAAAGAGAGATCTGCAGCTCAAAACACTTGGACAGGGACAGCCCCCGCTTCAACTTTAGGGTGTGAAGAACCATTTGTGAAACGTAACAAAGCAATCGCCCAACACCACCGAGATGCCACCCCGCTCCTCAGCGGAAGGCCCAGAGGCTGGGTGCGACGGGAAGGGCAGCGGGAGCCAAAGCTCCCAACACTTCTGTGCCCACAAAGACAGGCAGCCGAGAGCAGACTCGCTACCGAAGCTGTTCCTGCCACCTCGTTCAAACCGCGTGGCTCCCTGATTTATTTAGCAAATTTTAAATCAGCAGATGGAGCAACTAGAATGTATTGAGTTTCGTGCAGGGGCTGATGAGGGACAAGTTGAAAGTCTGTGGGTAAGAATTAAAGGACAGGCTGGTATGGGGGANTCTAGGTGACCCTGCTCTGGCAGGGGGGTTGGACTAGATGATCTTTCGAGGTCCCTTCCAACCCTATGATTCTGTGATTCTGTGATTCTGTGAACTCGGGAGAATCTGATTAGCGGCAGTATCGATCGGCACCGTGCAGCGGATCGGGAGAAGCTGCAGAGCAGGGTGAACTGCATTATAATCAACAACGCACGCCCGCTCCCCCTCGCTGGGGAGCCGAGCGGAGCCCCAGACTTGCTTACCCAGCAGGACCGTGTTTGTCCTTTGACTCAACAAATTCTTGTCCCATTTTCAGCTTCTCCCACTCTTCTTTCCGGGTCTTGATTTTCCGCGGATTCACATTTCCTCGGTTCGGGTTCTCCTTTTTCTCTTTCTAAGGGAGGAGGAATCAAACAGAAGCCTTATTTTGCTTTAAACTCACTGGGAATAAGGAGGGGTAGGACAGCCCCGTAGCAGTTTCAAGAAGATACGTTCTCAAAGAGGGCCAGGGTTTTTAATTTCCTTTCCCCATTGCTGCAAGCTCCAAAGATCTCCCATACGAAGGAGTTAGAGCACAGATAGCATAAAAAGAAAGAGACAGGCAACATCAGATTTCCCCAGTGCAACCCAGACGCGATGCCATCGTTAATCCCGGGCACGACCACCTTGAAGGCACAGCGGAAGCTCAGTTTCCCCACATCGATTCTAGTTTTAGCCTCTGCCAAATCTCGCCATTGCCTTGCTGGCATTAAGCGCTTTGGGTGTGCAATGCGGACGCTTGCCCACAAAGAACCGGGCTTTAACTGGCCTCACTCTCTGTATTCTGACACGCCCTTTGTTATTTTGATGGAAAAAATCATTATGTGCTGTGGTATTTAATACTCCAGTTGCTCAAAAGCTAAATAAAGTATACTCCAACCGAATCTTTTATGGTGTAAGTTTTAGTGTTGGTAAACAGGGGTCCAAATCCCCAGGCAACCAAGCCAGGATCTCTACCTGGCATTTTCAGCTTAACTGGCGTTGCTAAGCCTCCCGCTTTGCCCCTAATTTAACATTAGGGCCTGGTTTTGCACTCCTGAAGGGACATTTCCTCCTTCCTTTATTCTTCCACAGTAGAATTTATTTCGGCACTCAACACTCGGTGGTGGTGGGGCAGTGGGATTTGCACCGCTTCAACACTGAACAGAGCCCCATGGAACACGAGAAGTGCAGAAAAAGACTCCCAACACAACCTTCTCCCTCGCTGACTGCACCAGCGCTATGCTTGAGGACTACAAATTAAGCCGTTATAACCACACCAAGACAGCAGCATTTGGAAAAACAGATTAAGGGTATCTTTGTTTCCTTTTTTCAATTAACGAGGATGAGGTAAGCCAGATAAAACCTTCATTGAATTGACCCCTAAAGAGTTTAAGAGAGCAAACCTGAATTTTTGGATAGCAACTTTGGAGTTCGAGATTCACTGACACTTCCCACCTCCTATTCCTCCCCGACATGCCTCTGTTGGCAGACATCTCCCATTTCCTCACCCTATGTTTCCGCTTCTCTTTCATAATATCCTTGGTGTCCTGAAGCATTTTCTCCTTCCAAAGGTCAAAGAAATACGAAGGATCTGTGTAGAATTTAAGCGCCTCTTTGCCATCATCCCTAGAACAGGGAGGGGGGAAAAAAAACCACACAAACAAGGGCAAAGTCATGCATTTGTTCAAAGCCCAAAGAAAACACAAGCCACAACGCCAGGGTGACAGTTTATAATCTGCAGTGAGGAGGTCGAACATGCTGCTCTCGCCTCTGTCCTCCATTTCAGAACAGGCAGCGGATCCACAGCCTCGCTTGTCCCGCCTCTCCCGCTCGCCCCCGCTTTTGCCCTCTCACAAACTCTCCATTCCTCAGCACCTGAAGAGCTCAACTGCTCTGAAGCATCACCAGGAGAGAAGCAGGTCTCTCACTTCAACTCCCACTTGTTTGTGTTGTATTTTTGGTGTGAAAAAAAAACCTTCTGCAGCCCAGGAACCCTAAATCAGACCAGCAGCGTCCTTGAAACTCATGAGTGAGCGCACACACACACAGACTCTCCTCCTACTTTGCAGTGCAGCCGCGTCTGGCAGAAGACAGCTGCCTCCAGCTATCTGTAATTACTTTTTACCTGTTCAAAAGATATTTATGGATGTGGGCTAACTCTCTGTATTCTGACCCCCTTTACTTCTGCTACCAACAAGATGAAATCAGAGCGGGACCGCTCAGGAGAACTGGTTACACAGCCAGTCTAGGTCACAGCAGATGTCTCAGACTGAGCACAGAAGGCCACAGAAAGCGTCTCCAGATCTACAGGAGTCTGCTGCACCCACCTGGGTGAGAGCCATTTACAGATGTAGGCTCTGCAGTTTGCACTGCGGCTTTCTGGAAAGGAGCCACAGGGCTACAGAGAAGCACAAGAAAAATGCATCATCTGCACAACACCCAGCATGTTTATGCAGTGCCAGCCAAGCCTTGCCCCAAGGCAGTCACAAAAGTGACAGCAGGTAACCAACTATATAATTTTCTAGCTACGCTCCCAAACAGCCCCAAAAGCAAAGTTTCACGTAATCCAGAAGATGGAGGTTTCCTGGTGGATCTTAGTTCAGCAACTCCATTTCCCATTGGAAATGGCTACTTCAATACAGCACGGGATAGGAAACATCCTCCTTGGGAGGTCGGGAGGAAGAGGTCCTCCTCTGCGAGGGAACAAGGCGACAAGGTGGTGTCTCATCCATACCTGTACGGTGAGAGAATATTGAGAGGTGGAGGAGTGTTGCAGGTCCTATAGGTCTCAAGGACAGGCACGGGGAGAGAATCTCTGTCGAAAAGCTTCTGATCCTGAGTAGTGGAGCTTTTGAAGGCCTTCCTGGTGTTAATGCCTTGCAGGGAGACTGTAAGAAAGAGGAGAGAGCAAGTGAAGAACAGCTTGACCCAGGCCAACAACACTGAAGATCAAGTAGCAAACATCTGATTTCAGTTGGAGTTCTGGGCACGCTTAGCACTTCTTCAGGTCAGGTTCCTTTTCCCACAGATCTCTTGGGAAACCCAACAAATCTCAGATCGTGCCGTGCCAAGATACGCTGCTGTATAGACAGGGTTCTCTTGAGAGTTGCCAATGTGGTTTCAAACCCCTACGACCAAGGCTCAAGAAGCGCACCGCTATCAAACTGCTGAAAAGCGAGTTTCCGCATGGGGTCTTGCTAACCAGCAAACCTAGACTCGGCCAGAATGGGCAACCACGGTGCTTTTACAGGAGGGGAGGAAACGGTCCCTCTGAGTCCAAGAGAAGACGTTCCAACACCCATCGCAGCGTCATGTTCGTTTTATGGCCACAAACCAACCACGCTGACTCAATGACAATCTTTACCATGCCTGGTCTGCAAGGACCGTGCTCCACTCCATTACCTTCTTCCTCTTTGGGATCCAGCTGAGTGACTTTGACTTGCAAGCGGTCAACTCTCTCCACTAGAATGCTCACCCGAGAGGCAAAGGTGTTGGCTTGAGTAAACAACTCTCCAAATATGTCTTCTGCAAATTTACCTGGAATATTAAAGTGTCCACATTACCCTCCTGAGCCACATCAGACCACGTTCAGTCTCCCAGCTTGTTTTCGTGCAGAACAAAGACAGAAAGAACGAACAAACCATGCTTTTTTTTCCAAGTTTCTCAGGGTTGAGTTTAACATCCAGGAAGGAAACGCGCTGTTCCACCAAAAACCTGACAGGTTCAAAGGATCTTCAAGCAATAAACAGTTGAGACATACTTTCAAGCCATTACTAAAGCAACCAAATGAAGAGGGTTGACAATGCTATACTGGTCTGAATCTGCTGGGCTCTGTAGGTCCTTTAAGATTCTCTGCTGTTCTGTTTATTAGACAAGGAAATACAGTTAGATTTTTATTGCTCTGGAGAATCTCAAAGGCTCCCAGTCTCCGGCAGGCCTGCCTCCAGGGTAACTGGCACATATTTACAAGCTCAAAGTACTCTGGGACTCAGAGCAGACCCAGTCCTTGATTCTAAAGCCCGAGTTATAACCACAGACGAAAGCACTGACCCTTTTGTTCCTTCAGGTGGCAGTGTCTGAAAAATCGACGCATTCACGTTTATTCTAAATCAAAACCAAAGGGAAACTTCTCCAGCGGGGATCCTCTCTCTGTAACAGCTTGGATTGCCCAGTGGGCTGCTATGACAAACAGCATCCGTCGTTTGGACTGCGAGAGTGCCTGGGGGCTTGGATCAGGAGCTCGCCGCACCACTCACAAGCATAACAAAAAGATGCCTCCGCTCCTTAAGAGTTTGAAATCTCTGCGTGCAACAAGAGATGGCCACAGGTAGATAGAGACGGGAGGGCTGGGAGAAAACCCAAGAACTTACAGTAAGTACTGTCTTTTTGTTCTGCTCTCAGGCATGACCCAAGACAGGGAGCCCAAACCACGCTGAGGACAGCGCTGAGCAGAGCAGACTTGGCACCGACAGCAGACATGGGCCCATGGAGTTCCCACTGATGGGAAACATTTCCAGCCACGGCTGCTGAGTACAAGGCTGCTCCCAATAAGCAGTCTGGTTTTGAAGTGCATCATCATATGGTCAACAGTTTGTTCTGGAATCTGTTACTCCTAAAGATCCTCTCCGACATTCAGGAAAGGATAACCACTTGGAAGCCTAACTTTAACAGCACTTTCGGAAAATCTGGTCTGCAATGAGTCACAGCAGAAAGACAAGCGCTCCTTCCACAAGGCAAGGCGAGGGCATCCCCCAAAGCCCAGCTGCACAAATACTTTCAGCTATCTAAAAGGACGTATCAGCTACTTGTGCACACTCCCGTGCAGTTCTCCTTACACCGCTAAGCACCAGGAACCAGCCAGGTTAAAAATCAACCTCCTCCACCCCTTTCGGTGGCAATGCCAGCTTGAAGTGTTTATAGGAAGCAAATGCTGGACCTTAACTTCAACTGACCTCCTCCTTCCCCTCTCCTAGACAATACGTTCTCCACACACACTCCATTAACAAGCCCAAGTAGCTTTCCTCAAATTCACGTGAAGGATTTTATTTCTGGAGCCTCGAGTGCCGGGTAGCTCTTGCTGTAGCTGGGTTTCATGAAACGCTCTCCCTGTTTGCCATCAGCACAAGACCAGCTCTCCTATTTGACCAGAGAGCAGATGTTTATCTATGGGATAATTTGACACCCCACCAGCAACAGCTCAAAGAAAAAAGAAATAAATTGTTAAAGTCAAAAACCAAATAACAAGAACTGAAATCATTTCTGAATTGCACACAGAACTGCAACAAGCGCGAAGGAAAAATAATAAAGTTTTTTGTTTATAATGGTAAGTTTGAAGCATAAAATAACATATAAACAGCATTGCGTGGATCAGTCCTGACCCCGGAGGGAGAAGGGGGGGTGGTCTGTATTCCCTTGCCCGTGTGAGCGCGCCTGTATAGAGTTATCATCCAGCATCTCGCAGACCATTCTGTGTCTCACGTATACCTTCAGATGGGGTAAGGCAGAGATTAATTTTTTGGTTTAGTTACTTTGACTGCAAAAGTGCAGCTTACAATCAGAATTATCTTTGTCATGCACTGGCAGGAAGACAGACGGCATGATTTAATAGGTCTTTCCATCTTTAGCTTGTGGATTCTGTAAAGTCACACAGAAATGCACAGTCGACTTACACAAAGTGCTACCAGCTGTGATAGTAACGAAGGGTAAACTCACTGGAATATGAAAGTTTGACAAGATTTATGTTTGCATCTTTGTAAAGAGACTGTGGTGCACTAGGCATGGCTGATTATTCACTTGACAGGGCTGTCACAGCCTACTGAACCTCCTTTACGTTCCTGTAATAGTCAATGTACGAGGAAGGAGCGCATTTCTTTTTCAGAAATAAGAGAGAGAAAAGGAGGGGAGAGGGCAGGAGTTTTGGTCATTTGGGTGCAAGTGTCCTGTTAGCGGTTAGTCTAAAGGACCTGGGGGTGTTGGTGGCCAGCCGGCTGAGTATGAGCCAGCAGTGTGCCCAGGTGGCCAAGAAGGCCAACAGCATCCTGGCCTGGATCAGGAATAGTGTGGTGAGCTGGACTAGGGCAGTGATCATCCCCCTGTACTCGGCACTGGTGAGGCCCCACCTCGAGTGCTGCGTTCAGTTTTGTGCCCCTCACTACAAGAAGGACATTGAGGTGTTGGAGCGTGTCCAGAGAAGGGCTACGGAGCTGGTGAGGGGTCTGGAGGACAAACCTTATGAGGAACGACTGAGGGAACTGGGGTTGTTTAGCCTGGAGAAGAGGAGGCTGAGGGGAGCGCTCATCCCCCTCTACAGCTACCTGAAAGGAGGGTGGTGAGAGATGGGGGCTGAGCTCTTCTCCCTGGGGACAAGGGATAGGACAAGAGGAAACGGGTTCAAGTTATGTCAGGGCAGGTTTAGATTGGATATCAGGAAATATTTTATCACTGAAAGGGTTATTAACCATCGGAACAGGCTGCCCAGGGAGGGGGTGGATTCCCCATCCCTGGAGGTGTTTAAGATAAGGGTAGATGAGGTACTGAGGGACATGGTTTAGAAGGGGTTTTTGTCAGGGGAGGTTAATGGTTGGACTTGATGATCTTAAAGGTCCCTTCCAACCTCACCGATTCTATGACTCTAAATAGCACTTCATGTAAAACACCACTGACCCCGGGGAAGACAGGGTGCTCAGCGTTTCCTCCCCACCCGCCTCGCTCCCCTCTTGCGCAGATGAGCAACGCAAGTGGCAGCAAGAGCCACCTCTCCCGAGCTTTCCCTCCAGCTCTCTCCAGGAGGTACCCGGGATTGGTCCAGCAGCACGCACCTCCCTCCCCACACCACCCAGCAAAGCCCCCCGGGTACCTTCCCGAGAAAGAAACCAGGCTGCGATTTGGCTTCCAGCGCTTCACCCCTCTCTGACAAGGTAGAAGCGGAGAAATTTGGAATATCCAAGCTGCGCAAAGGTCTAAAGCTGAAGGATCTTGCCACGGCTCTGTCACACTAACCCACCGCGTGCCTCTGGACTGGGATTAGCTTTCTCCGCAGCTGAGATTTGCGCAGCTTTACTGCCTTCTTCCTCATCATTTCACATGCACGAGATGGATTTTGCTCACACTCCACAACCATCTTGGCTACAAGACCGAACAAATGAACAACGAGGGCCAGTTGAACGCGAGCGGAGAGACTGGTCTTTGCCTGTGCAGTGACATTTCTGCAACCCAACAGAATGCCATACCGACTGGCAGCAAACGCGGGCCCAGATTTTAGCAACAGCCACGGTTTTCAGTGCTGGAAAGGGAATGCACCCAAACTTTCCCCTGCCACATTCAAGCCGTGACAGAAGACAAGGGGCTTGCTTTGCAGAGCAAGCAGAAGCGCTCGCAGACACCACGAGGAAGCTGAACAATATATTAATTTGATTATCAAAGTCTTGCTTCAAGGGCAGAGGTGGCTAATCAGAATCCAGAGCATTTCAACAGACTAAGGAGTCATCCCAGAGAGACCACAATTAACTCTTCCTTTCTCCTATGGCACGTAGGCCCACGTTTTCCCTCCAGCCTTTGCGAGGCTACTGGTCAGCCCACCGGAGAGCTGAGCTAAGCACCACTTCAGCTCCTCCTGCCGTTGGAGCGAGCGGCCCCAGACCCCCAAAACTCCAGAGGTGACGCTTGGCTCCGACTGGCGACTTCGGGTCTTGCAACGCAACAAACAGCAGGGGCAAACAGGCAGCTTCTGCGTGCGCGCTTTAATTATCTTTCATTAAAAATAAGACTACTGACACAGTGGAGATTCAAAACAGTCAAGCTCCATTTAGTAGCACGTGCAATTATAGGCACATTCCCTGACACAAGATCCTGGCTGCTCGGAGAGCCTCCCATTTTACAAGCCGGAGCTGTGCTCCATCCTTCCATCTGCAGTTTCACTGCAGCCTCTCGCACACACACACACACACACACGCACGCACACACACCCCCCCCTCCCTATTCTCTCTCAGATAGGAAGGCACTGGGACCAGGGATATGAAATTAGCATCCGATTTCTATCGGAAAACATTTTAGCATTACCCAGGGAAGGCAGATGGGGGAGAAATAGGAACACGAGAGTAGAAAGGGAGCTAAATAAAGAGCACTAGCGACTCCTGAGGGCAACGCGCAGGCTCGCCATGGTACTCACTCAGGCTGCCCAGCTGTCGAATGACATTTGCCAGGGTGATGTTGGTCATGCATTCCAGCTCGCTTCGAACGCTAGGCAACGTCTGACGGCACAGGTGCCTTGGCTCAATGTTCCTCGTTACTAACGGCATGGTGGACCTGCTTCAGGCACTGTTCTGAAAGATGAAAAACAACCCAAAAAAGAAACAGGAAAGGATTACTCAACCGCAAATTCCAGGCACACCAGAGCCATGGTGTTCGTTTTTCCTGCTCTCAAATAGCTTTATTTATAAGCCTTCTTTCCCTGCTCCCCACCCTTATAAAACCGGTTCATCAGAAATAAAGCTCCCGCTGTTCTATGACTTGCGGTGACGGCAAAGCCCCACCAGCTCAGGTTCGGAGGCAGAGAGGGAGAACTACACATCTTTGCCCACACGCAAGGTGCTGCTGGCATTACCGCAGCCGTTGTTCCCTTCCTCCCCATCCGCCGCCTCTGAGCGGTCTCCTTCCTCCCGCGCTCACGCACAGCGTCTTTGGCGACTCTTATAAGCTCTTCTTCAGAAATATTTTAAACTCGCCGTCAATAGTTTTGCTTAAACGGAGAGGATGGGAGATGTTAAAAAAAAACCCACAACAACAAACCCCAAACAACAGCTTCTTCCAGCAGACCAAAGCATACTTGGTGGCTCTCTCCGGGAGCAGCAGAGACAGGGATCTCCTCAAACAACAGGAAGCGCTTGCAGCTGACCAGGAAACTTTCTGGTGACTGTTCCTTATCCTGCAGGCTGCACCCCTCTTCCCTTGGGAAATCCCCCGGGGCCCAGGTTTACACTGGACCATTGTTTTCCTGCTCCAGCAGTTTAACGTTGTGGGAGCTCTAATCAGGATGCAGGACTACAGCATGCTCAGAAAGAAGTCAAGATTGATTGTACAATGGTCAGGACAAACTTCCAGTTCTTTCTTTTTCAAAAAATAATAAAATAAAAAAATAAAAAAAAAGGAGTAGAAAACATAAGAGTCTGGAAGTTATGCTTTGGACAGAAAACGCTTTTATGTGCAGGTCAGTGCCTTGAACTAACAAAAATCTCCTTTGCTAACAGGCTGAAACACTGAAGCAACAAAACGGCTTCGTCTCAGATCATCCGCCTCCAAGAGAGAGGAGGAAACTTGGGTAAACAGCTCAGGAGAAGGAGCACGATACGCGCCTGAAATCTTTAAGACTAAGCGAAAGCAAATACATCCCAGCTCCTTGATTAATTTAGAAGGGGAAAGAATCACTTTTCTAGGTCAGCTGAGGAACAACCCCAGAGAAGCAGCCAGCTCCCATGTGATAGGCACGCTGATCTGCTCGGCCTGGGTGTAAAAATAAAACAGGAAGCTCACAGCTTGGGGAACATGGCTTCCTGTCACCAACAGCAAAAACCCAAGAACCATAAAAAATCAGCTGTTTGCTCTTGACTTTGAGCCACCCTTTGATAGTCTCTGTGGCAGCTGGCAGCTTATCTTTGAGGTCCAGGAGCCCTTCCTGGATGCTTTTCTATCAGGGTGTTAAGAGGAAGAAGTGGGCATTATCCCTCCTAATTACCTCACAAGCCAGATTTTGAATTGCTAAATTTGACCCATTAAGGCAGAGGAGTTCAAGAGCGGCAGCACACCGGGCACACGGATATCTCCCAGACAAGCAGATGTAGGTTGCCATTTTGCAACGCCTCGACGTGAGAGATTTCGTGTGTTTGTCCCTACGTAGGGAAACGGTCCCCAAAACCATCCACCTTCTAGAAGAGGGGAGCGAGATCCGCATCCAAATAAATCAAAGCAGAGACTCTCCGAGGACTGAAGTCTGGGTTGCTCTTCACCGCACCCAGGCACTGCAGCAGCCATCAGTAACCGCCAGGATATTTAAAGAACAGGGTGAACCAAGGAAGGACCCTGACCTTCGCTTCTAAATACCCCGTGTTTTATCGATTACAGCCCGAGCCCTACAATCTTTTGTCAGCTTTAGCGCTTTACGCCACACAAACTTCCCCAGCTCCCCCCAGGACTGCAGTCTGCACCAACGAGCAGCTCTCATAAACAAGGCAGCATTTGCAGGCTGCCGGCATCGAGTTTTTTTCTCCCCCTCATTCCCAGGGCTCGGCCAGGGAGCACCCGCCGTGGGATCTGCCAGTCCATCGCCCAGCCTGGCTGGAAACCTTCCAAAGTGCGGGACAGACAGCAGGAAAACGGCCAGAGGAAAAATAAGCCTGTAAGGGGGAAGAGATGTGAGCACTCGTGTATATAAAGAAATAATAAAAAAAAAACCAACCCCAAAGATGAGAGGTATGTTAGGTCAGATAGACGCAGGTAGCACTGATCTCTGCAAGTGTGGGGAGAAGAGGACAGAAAACGGATTTTATGGACATTTAGTGCCCCAAGTACCCACAAATAAACAAAAGCTCAGCATATGTTGTCTATATACAGCCCCCCCCCCCAAAAAAGGGTTTGCCTTCAAAGTGTGCTTTGAACCTAAAAACAAGGAGTAGTGGTGAAAGTTGCATTTTATTTAATTTTTTTTAAGAAAATTCACAACGGTATAGCACAGGTACATTATGAATTTGCACCGGTGCAAGACAGCAGCGATAAGGGCTAAGAAAAACACTCCCTTTATAGCCTGGCTCATCCTGCCAGCCACCCCCACCCTCCCAGCGCAGCCTGCCACACTCCACTGCAGAATCCAGAGCTTCGCCCTCCTGATGGCTCCAACAGCCGCTCCACAAAGAGGACGGCAGCATCCCTTCTTCCCACTGCCACACGGGTGAGGATCCATCAAGCAGCAGTGTCGAAGTAAAACAGGAGCTTAACCCCGGGGGGGGCAGCAGGGACGAGTGAGGCAGGGAGGACAGGACGGGCTGCGGACAATCACCCCTCTTGCTCTCCCAGCCGTCCCTGGGATATGAGGCGCTTTAAAGCAAAATTTCCTCTCCTCTGAGCAGAAGGACAAGGAGCTTCAAGGTTTCTGATGTTTTTCTAGGGTGGAGAATAGGAAATCTGGGACCTACGACCAGAGCTTGGTGCCAACATTAGGGAAAAGAGCGGTCGATGTCCCCCCAAGAAGGCACGTCACCGTTAGACCTCGGTTTTCCCTGTGAGTCTGCGGAGGGTAGCTATAGAGATAACAGCTAATGGGCTCCTGTAAAACCTTCATGCCTCATGAGTAGGTGGGACAAAGATTAATAGTCTGGATTGGAAAATAAGCGGTGGATTTTGAAAGCAGCAGTCAGGAGGGGGCAGAAAATCAAGTGTGGAGAAGGGACAAGGTATGAGAGCAGAGAGAGAAGGAGGAAGCAAAACACTGAAGACAGCACAAGCTGGTCAGGGAGGAGACGCAGTAAATGAAACAAGGAAGGGACAGGCTTAAAAAAAGCTTTCCAGGAGGTTCTTGCTTTTATTCTTTAAGAGAGTCATTAAGAAGCTGATTGACAGCACGCTACCAGCAAGGGCCATCCAGAACCGCTTTACTTTCAGCAGCCAGGGCATGACAGCACAGCAGTTTTCCACCCCAGCTAGCCAGACTGGTCACCGGGCATTAGTCACTGTCACCTAACTACCACAGGCCATATATTATAACTAAATCCTACCATTCGGAAGCAAGTTAAACGAATTGTGAGGCCAAAACTCCTTATCTTTTGGGCAAAGATAAGCGTTTCCACTTGCTTATTAATGCTGAAGATTAGATTTGTTTTCAGCCCTAGAATTTGGGGTGCAGCTTCTTAAAACCAGTGTATGCAAGAATGGCACGCCACAGGCACAGAGGACCTGCCCTGATCCCGCTGCAAGGGGAGAAGAGAGGGAGGATGTTAAAAGTAAAAGGAAACTGCCTCTAAGAAACAGAAAACTGTCTGCAAGAGATTTCTAATGAACATGCAGGGAGAAAGAAAAAAAAAAAGGCAGGCAGCAAATTGAAACACAGCGCTAGCTATGTGAAGAGAAAAGTTAAGTGATCTTTGCTGGTTGCAGAGCACCGCTGGTTGGGAGAGCCGTAAGGAAACGGGCCAACACCGAAACCGCTCCTGTGCCAAATCCACACACACTGCCACATCCATCGCCGTTCAGAACACTCATCCTCCCAACCGCCGTGCTCCACACCTTCTTAAAAACAAGTAGTAAGGGCTTTTCTTACGGTAACAAATGATTTTTCTCTCTTACTTGAATCAGAACCTTCCTACCTGCTCAGGGCAAGCATTTCCTCTGAAGTCTCCGAGTCACGACTTGAAAAAAAAAAAAGGCTCTGAGCCTTGTTATGATGGTGGCGACTAAAAGCCAAACCATCCGAAAAGCCCAGCTTCGCCCCGTAGCTCTTTTCCCCTCGCCTCCCCACAGCTGTACGCTGCCCCACCTCCAGCCGGGCATTGCCAGAATTCCTCATAATTTCCCCTTTCCCAAAACGCTTATGCAGGCGTTGCCGAGCCCTGGCCCGCTCCGCAGCCCCGCGTCGGCCCAGAAAAAGTTTGCTGAGCACGACAAAAGCCCTGGAAACTGACCTCACCACTCCTACATTCCTACCGGTCTTCCAGCCGCAACTGGCACTCCGTTTCCAGGATTCACCGGATTTTTGCGCCCCATCAGCCTTCCCCGTCCTGGGCTCGCTCACTGCACATACAGTGGTCTTGGGCTTCTCCAAGAGAGCAGGATCCACGCGTAGCGGTTCTTCACGTGGCTGCCGATCTGACACCCTGCTCCCTCCACGCGAAGCTCTCACCTCAAACGCCTTGCTCACCAGTTTGTAGGTGGATTCTGACTTTGGCAATTATTTCTCTAAATACTCTCGGGAGCACTGGGGAACAAGCATGGCGCAACACAGGCCCGTAAAGGGGCAAAAACCCCACAAGCCTTGCAATTTTTTTGCTTTTCCATATCCAGCACTTTGGGCAAAGCACGAAGGAAATTCAAGGACAGCGTGCCGCTCTGAGATTTCTTAGCAGCAAGTCATCGACCACTCTCCCCATGAGCTCTGCTGCAGCAGATCGCTCAGGAATCCCAGTTCTGGATTAGCATCGAGTACAATTGGTTCGTTTCAAACCAGAACCGCCAGTCTATAAACCCCCTCGCACAATGCTGTGTCTTATTGACTATTTTTAATAAATAGGGCTGGCACAGTAAAACTGGGCAATTGTTACAAACAATAAAGGAGACAGACTATGATTACAAGTATTGAGAAGCAATACAGGGGACATTCTAGGATTGAGTATTTGCTTTCCAACGCCGAGTTCTGTCAACTGAAAACAGCAACTCAGAGCAAATACTCCTTAACAAGCAGTTTGGAGAGGAGCAGAAAACAGCACTGCGCAGCAAGAGAGGAACTGGCCTCTTTTTCCTTTTTTTTTTTTTTAATTATTTTTGTAGAGCAGGCAGATAGCAGAGTCACCACCATGGTGCAGAGGAGAAGGCAGGACTACAAGGTGAGACGTGTCATACGCGACGCACACAAAGAGCTGTAAATAACGGGCGAGTTGGAGGGAGAGATCTGGCAAGGTTCTTCTCACTGGTATTTGACCAGTTAGCATAGCATTACTGGGAGTCACCTGGGTAATTCCCCACTCAATGTGACACACAACCTCTTAGATCAGGGACCATCTGCAAATAAATCTGGACCCCAGCAGTGATATCATCTGTCATAGTGTCTGGCGCAGCGCAAAGCACCTAAGAAGGACAGAGCGCATTTTTGGGGCAGGGGAGGGAAATTAGCCTTGATTTTCTAGTACGTCGGGGTGACCAATCCCCCTGCCCTCAGCAGTGCTTAGAAAATCCTCTGCCCGGACACAAACAAGCAGCACAGCCAAGGAGACCAAGGCTTCAGCTAAGCGCCTTGGAGAGCAGCCTTTAGGAGTACCCATTGGGGGATTAGACACACCAGCAGGTTTGGGAATGAGGGAGGAAGGAGATAATCAGATCTGAAATTCCCATCAGTATGAAATGAGACTTAACTCAGTAGCTTGCCAACGCAGACTGACTGTTCTTTCTAATGTCTGTGACAACTCTGCTTCAAATTTCAAGCTTCTCTCAGCAGTAACTACTCCCCCATGTAGCTGTAATGGCCAGAAAGAGACTGGCTTTTATGTAACCCCAAAAGACTAGCAGAAAGGGAAGCAGCAGCCACACACGCACACAGGGAGAACTGAGGGGGGAAAAAAAAAAATATTCAGCAGAAGGCTCTGCTGAGTGCTCAGGGCTATATCCAAGCTCACAATGCAGCCACGGAGAAGTGGGATGCAGCAATCAGAAATGCTACAGTTCCCCACTCAGAGAGAGACCTAGCAATCAGTGCTGCATCCGAGCAATAGGGAGTGAAATTATAGAGCAAACTGCCATGTGATGCCACAAACTACTCCATCCCGCCAGCTGTAACAAGTATTCATTCCCAAAACCGCGTCACAGGCTCATCTGTCATTAACAGCCCGGCCTGCCAGCAGCTGAGCAGGAGTCAGCAGTGAAGGGCAGCTGCAGGGCTGCTTCCTTTCACAGTGGTCTATTCTCCCCCAAAAGCCACGGGGGAGGGAGATGCATGGGTAAAAAAAAAAAAACAAACCCAGGCACCGGGGAAAACGTTGCCCACCATCTCTTACCAGCAGCTAAGATGGAAAGCACAGGCTGCGTTTTCACCCACCATGGCACAAAAGCTTTCCTGAAGCAGGATCTACCGAAAACACGGGGCCTTCAGGAGAGCACAGTTAGCCAAACCCCAAAAAAAAAAAAAAAAAACACCAATACACCCCATACGTAACCCCTCTGTATATTAATAATCCACTTCAATCACCAACTCGGGAACTTCACAGATACCATCTGCCGGCATTACGAAAGAGGTGTTTGGGTAATAGCGTGGGGCAAGAGTAGCGCTGCACATTTCCACAGCGATGTTCTGACCCTCGCAAACGTCAGCCCTCCTCTTGCAGGATAACGAAGCATTGTACAGTAGTGGAGTCCTTGAGACAACAAACACCCAGCCTGCTCAGCTCCCAGAGTAAAAATACTCTTTTTTTTTTCCCCCCCTTCTCCCCTGTTCATCCCTCCCTCTCTCCAGTCTGCTAGCTCTGAAAAATGCAAAAGAGGCTCAGAAAGCCATTTTCTGCCTCTTTTTTTTTTTTTTTTTTTTTTTTTTTTANTTTTTTTTTTTTTTTGTCTGGCTCACGCATTACCGTCATCATTTACTGCCCTCAAGGGGATTGCACAGGTGTGACTGAAAATTTGGCTCTTCCTTTTTAACTTTTGTTACCAGCTTTGCTGAAGATGATCTTGCTGGAACAAACGCCAGCCTGCTCTCCTGGAGAGGGACTCGCTCCAAGCTGCTGGCAGAAATCAAGCTGGGGGTGGCAGGATGGGGGTGTCACTAACGGGGAACACGCAGATCCTCCTGGCTTCTGTTGAAGTGCAAATACAGCCAGCAGTTTGACCTAGACTTTTTTTTTATTCCTAAAAAAAAAACCCCACACCATTGCCCTAATTAATGTTTCCATTCATTTAGCTGGAAAACAAGTTAAACAAAGAGGGTCACCCAGTGTTCCTATCAATGCCTGACTAGGATACAGGCAGAACAAACGCATTTAAATAAAACTCTAGAAGAGATGTGACAAGCGAAAGGCAGTTTAGCTCAATTAAAGAGAGCTGTCACAGGGATTTGATTCTCAGAATACAGAACTATTGATTAAACAGGAATTAAAGCTCCCAAACAGAAAGGTTTCAAGGTCTTTGCCGTGAGGATATACATCAGGAGAGAGGCAGGGCTCCTTCGGCACCGGAGGAGCTCTGGCTTTGTTGCTTCCTAGGAAACAGGAGCAGCAAAGGGAGCAGAATGCTTTCTGTTCAACCTGTGGACAGTTTTGGCAAGGATACAAGGTCGGTGATAACACATAGTGTCACAAGCTTCAATCAACAGGTAGCTTTGGCGTACTCAAAGTATAGAAAACCTACTATAGGTTCTCAAATATTTTAGGAGGACGTGAGGAGAGGCCTGGTCAATGGGCAGGTTTCAGTCCATGGGCAGGAGGTCTCCAACATCCCCGAGCCCAAACCGCTGTCCAAAGTCACTGTTCAAGGAATCAGCCTCAACCTGCCCCAGGAGATGGGTCCCCTGAGCAGTAACAGCCACCGGGGTGAGCAGCCACAGCAACCCAAAAGAGAGATGCCTACTGAAAGGGGATTGCCACTCTGCCCCAAAAGCCAGTCCTTAAAGGTCAAGGTTGAAGAGCTTTCATTGGCAGGGTCATCCCTTTGTTTCTGTACCTATCCAGGCACAACGAGCTCTGGATAAAAAAAAAAAAAAAAAAAATCACAAGCTTTCATTTTTCCAAGCCCCAAAGCCTGCAACAGCACTGAATAAGGTGCTGTTTAGTCAAAAACGTAAAGGTTTTGACCAGAAGAGATGCAATTTAGGTGGCAAGCCCAAGCCGCGTCGTTCCCAACAGCTTCACCCGGAGGCAGTGCGGCTTCCCAGCCTCACACCGTCGCTGCGGGGATGCCTGAGCAGAACCACAGCCCGACTTCTGCAAACGGCGCTGAAGCAAACACGGCTGAATCGCTCATTGCCGGGCTGAATTACTGCTAATGAGGATAGCGTGTTTTCTTCCTCTCCTTCTCACCAGCCTCCTCCAGCAAGAGGAAAGGTTTAGTGCCTGTTAGCGCTAACAAAGCGCGCGGCGCAAAGCACAACTCTCACAATACATCAGCACATTTTCATTCTAGGGCAGCGCTCGGTAATTAATACGGAAAGAGAGGGTGTGGTTTTTCTTCTAAATGACTTATTCCTGAAGTTTGAATGTATTTTAACCTTCCTTTTCAGCAGATAAACTCTGTCTCATTTGCAGCTAAGCTCAGCCTCCCCTCCTTTAACACACGCTAAACTATTTTGATTAATGAAAGAGTAGGAACAAACCAGTTCCAAGTGTTTTCTATACAGCTAAACTGCTCTTTCAGTTTCAACTCACGCCTAGATAATTATATCACAGCTCCGAGTGCCCCCACCCTTCTGCTCCACTTGGGGAATGCTGGAAAGATAAGTCTTTTCTTAATTATTAAATGTAAATAGCTCATTAAATATAATCCAATTACTTTAATTGTAAGAAAAAGGAAGTAATTACAATATGTACATGTAGTCTTGCCTGAACAGTTTTAATATCTTAAATGAATCTTTGCAACATTAATATTTTAAGTTAACCTTTGACACGATGAGGAAAAAAAGAAAAAAAAAAGACACTGACTCCCTGATATTTTCCAGAAGTGTTATATCTACTGGGATTTCTGTCACAAAAAAAACAAGAGAACAGCCTTGAGCATCTAAATTAAAATGGTTTATGAGCAGCATCTTTATAATAAAGTCAAAATAACATATGGGTTTTCTATTGCAGAGGGGGGAAAAATTAAGAAAAAAAAAGAGAGAGAGATACGTGATGCCACATTAAGACCCTGAATATGCTTTTTTGATCTCAGGAGTGAGGTGAGATGGGCACTACTATGAGCTCAGGAGAACAGGCAGGTCCCAATCCCACCGGTACCAAAAGCCACCACGAATATGGGGTTTTCCAGGCAGTCCTCCTTCCCCACGCCTACGGTTTGTCCTGTCCAAGGGTGGGAAGAGGAACCAGGGCTGGGGAAAAAGGGTCCTGCCCCATATCTGGGATTACGTGGTTCTTCCCTAGAGGTGCCCAGCCAGGCGACCCCACAGGAACACCCAATCTGTTTTTTGTGTGCGCACAAACCATCTGTGCAACGTACGGGCACGGCGCGTGATCTCGGGCTGCCATTTGGGATTCGCAGGCAGAGCGGCAGGAAGCCGTGAGTAGCAGTCTTCTGGTTTTGCTCAACAGCATGACAATCCTTGGAGTCACTTTCTCCATCCCCGCAGCCAGCGGGACCGAACAACCTTCCAGGCAGACTTCAGCAAGGCCCCACTGTTTCAATCAGCTCCCCTGGTCCGACACAGCAGGGTCAAATTTCAGCTTGGACGGGGTGACAGATGCCTGTGTAATCTCCTTGGGACAGTCAGAAAAATATTCTTTTTAAGCTGTAGTTGTTTCCATTTTGCACGTTCTGAGCCCAGCAGTGATCTCACCTCATGTAATCTGCAGTGCAAACTCCAGGCTCTGGCCCATCCAAAACTATTTCAGAGGGTTTGAAACCGTCACTTTCTTGAACCGATCTTTTCGGGAGAAGAGAGATTAGACCGTCTTTGGGATGCTAAAGATGCAACTCTTTCCATCAAAGCTCACCATAAGGTCTACAATAAGCTGCTTTATGGAAACCTCTCATGTGAAGCCAGACCCTAGATGTAACCTCCTTGATACAATATTGAATTCTCAATAGCAACCAAAAGGCTATTTTGTATAAGTTAATGACACGCAGTTTTAATTTAGCCTCCAAAAGGGAAGCGGCCAGTTATTTCATGCTGCCCTAGACAGAAGGTAAAGGTTTCACACAAGCTGTGTTTATAGTTATATGCCTTCCTCCAGCAAAGGATGGGCTCAGCAGCTGTCGGTATTGAAAGAACAGGATCTGGGTGTGGGCACGGTTCTCTCTCACTTTTTTTTTTTTTTTTTGCAGCTGCAAGGCCAAAACCATAAGAGTGTGTGCTTTTTCTTACGGCGCACAAAAGCAGGGTGCCTGAAAGGGAACTCGCTTCCGCTCTGGTGAGCGCTCAATGAACTATTTGCCGGGCTAAGGGGTGGTCGGGGAACTTTCACCCATCCATTCAGCTGGGGCCGCTATTCCCCCTCCCTCCCAATTAAATCCCATTTTTTGCACTCCATGCATGAACCGCAGCTACACCAATACATCAGATATTGTGGCTGATAGCCTTCTCTGAATGCCACTTAAAGCCCTCCAGCGCGGAGCTGCCTGAAAGCAAAGCATCATTCATTCTCTGAGCAGCAGAAAAAGACTTTTGCTATGGAGAGACTTGAAGTAAGACTCTAAGAAGTAGGAAAAGGGCATCCAGTGAAAAGAGGAAATGAGAAATTAAAACCACATTCAATCTTATTAGTGGCAATACAATAGGTCAACAAAGTACTTCGCAAAACTCCACAGCATGCGAACAATTTATGCAGAACTCGCTCCTACACCATCAGTGACAGCAGCCGGTTTGGCTAGTACGGGAAAAAGCCAAGACTGTCAGGGGCTATTTTAAATAGCCCAGCTGGGAGAGGAGAGGGCTGGAGATACCACCTCCACGCCTTGCGGGAGAGTACACTTACGAGATCAGAATGGGAGGAATATTCCCCCCCCCTTCCTCCTTTTCCATCTGAAACATTTTCTCTCTCTAGGGATTTCCCGCATCTTACAAATGCAGCCTCTTTGAAGTACCGCAAAGTGGCATTGCTCATCATTTCAGTAATGATAGTAAATAAGCCCCAGTATTTTGTTGATCCTTTTCCTTTTGCTTTACAAACAAAAGGTCAGAGTCATTGGCCCAGTTTTATGAGCCGGGGGGGGGGGGAATGGAGGCTGGGAAGAGGCAGGTTGCTCTGCAACATCATCGGAAAAGTCAGCGAATGAACGAGAGAAGAAACTCTAAGCCACAAAACAGCCATGCTAGGTCATCCAGCCTCCAGGTAAACTGGCATCCTCTGTCCATCGGTAGCCAGATATCAGATGCATAAAGAAAAGAGCATGAGAACAAGGCAAGCACAGAGCGACAGTTCTCCTTGCTGTCCTTTTCCACATTCCAGCATCCCACAGCACCTTAAGGCCACACGGAAACAAACATTATCATTTAATTGACCTTTACGGATTTCACTTCCATAAACTGGTCTCATCCGTTTCTGAACTCAACTAAACAGTCAGCATCCGTGAGATCCCAGGGCAGCGAGTCACACTTTTATCACACGCTAGGTGAAAAGACGCTTCCTTTTATGCCCTTCGCCTTACAATTAGGAGATTTTAATCTCCAATCTATGTGTGTCTTTGCTTCATAAAGGAGTTGTTTGAATAAATGCATCGCTGTTCATATTAAACAAGCACCTTCCGAGAAGAAGGTTATCTGCCCGCATCAGACAACACAAGAGAAGCTCTCAATCCTTACCGAGCACTTTCAGCAAACCAAAATAATAAACTCATGGTTCCGTTTGATTTGCGGCAGCAATAAGAACATATTATTTTTAGCAGGCAGCTCTTTGCGCCTTGTCCGTTCCATTCTGGACCGTGCACCATTTCCAACAGCAACGGAGGAGAATCAAAACCCCCGAGACAACAGGTCACTCGTGATCTCAGAGCAGCTCTTGTGAAACGGTGGAGCTTCCCATGCAGAAATTTAAGCCCACAAGAACAAATGCTAACTGCTGCTGCTTCACAGGCATCTCCCTCCTCCCCCTCTTAGCATCACAGCATCCTTTAAATCACCACTTCTCCGCAAAACAGGTCTGTGAAACTGCCCTAGAAGAGGAGACAACGCAGAAGGCGTTGAAGGAACAGAG
The DNA here is from genome assembly GCA_013400135.1 of Rhinoptilus africanus. NCBI lineage: Eukaryota > Metazoa > Chordata > Aves > Charadriiformes > Glareolidae > Rhinoptilus > Rhinoptilus africanus. The sequence continues at coordinate 14,995 of VXBO01006388.1, read as the reverse complement.
CAGGTCACCACTGACCCCATTCCTGGGAGACCAACGGAGATTCCAGGTCCTTTACATTTTCTTCATCAAAGCCCCCGGCAGATGCATACTTGAGATACGTCTGCGCTCTGCCACTTCTCCAGTAGCAACATAATACCAAGAAGCTTTACTGCGATTTCAAGAATTAGGGTAGGATCTAGAGGAACTATTTCCCAGGCCCATTACTGCGGCGAAGGCGAGCTCGGGATGGAGAATGTGATTAACGCTTTGCGCTGCTTGCTTGACAAAATAACACAGAAATTCGCGTTTCAGTTCTTCTGGGAGGGGACCTGCCCACTACAGCCTCCCAGGTAGGGGGGAAAAAGGTCTTGCAAACCTCCAGATGGAAAAACAAATGCTATATAAATCAGAATCAGGCCTGAATCTGATAACCTCCTGCAGAAGCTCCTGTTAGCTTTTTGCGGCAGAGCCTGATGGGCAGCACCACTGGCTCCCCTCCTCAAAAAGAAAACACAAGGTCTTTTTATTACGCAGAGTTGCAAAAATACAAAAGGAAGTAAATGTCACCAGGGTGGTTCAGTTCTGAGCAATCATTTGCTTATTACCCATAAGCCGTTTCCACATGCCTTTTTTTAAATCCAGTGTTTATAAATACCTAAAATATTTAAATAAATGGTAATCGGTGGCAACCAAGGGCCCGATCTCACAAATATTTATCCTTGCACAGTGAGAATAAATATTCAAATACACTATTTCTTACTGCAGATCCCATCAGAAGCAGGAGTACCGCTGAAAACAGTAACACACCATAAGACAGGCCAGGAAAATAGCTGTGTTTTGCTTTCCTAGATTTCTGCACAGTGAAAGTGTCACTTTTGGTTTGCCTCCTGTGTGTTTTGCGCAGTATTACTTTAGAAACTAGATAAAGGAGTGAGCCCAGTGCTGAGACGTAAAACGGTGGCCTGTTCTGGTTATTTTAACCCTCACAAGAAGTTTTTGGGGGTGTTTTTGCTGGGTGCTGGTGGCCCACTCCCTATGGCGACAGTGGGAACTTTATACACATGCAAATACAATTGCTATTCAGTCCTTTTCCTGGTTTGTGACCAACTCGTGCAGCACACACAGCAAGGTATTTTGCTCAGCTGAATGACCAAGGGCTAAGTATTATCATCAAACCTAGCAGAGACAAAACAGAAACCTTACATTTAAAGTTATTAAAACATTTGAATCCAGGAAGCCCACAGAGAGAAACCATCTAGAAGGATTAAAGCCAAGTCTTACACTTGTTCAAATCTTCTTTATTACAGTCTGTCACAGAAAACTAACCTGATTTTGCAGAAACATTAATCCTAACAACCTTCTTTGCTCTTCTATCACCACAAAAAATACTAAAAAAACCCACCCAAACCCAGGAGATGGATTTCCTGCTGTAACTATATGCACACGAGGCAATCACTGAAGTTTTAACCCCTCCACCCACACTACGTGATTATCTAAGCTTTGTGAATGGAATCAACTTTTCCTAGACCAGCCCTGAAGAATGAGATATATTCAAAGCACATTGAGAAACTGGGTTGGTAGTTATCATAAAGGTTGTATTCTTTTTAATGAATCACTGCTCACAAATACCTTCTGAGCTGTAACTTAAAAATAACACACCATTTCTGTTCGGTGTGTCATATTATTCACAGGGAAACCAGTTTTATACTCCGCTTAAAAGAGCTTCACTGTTAACTCATCACTTCAAACCCCAGCAGCGGTCTCTCTAAAGACACGAGGGCTTCAGCTCCAGCCTCAACCCTTCTTCAGGAAGCCACTCACTTCACAACACGTTTCAAATAGGATTCGTACAAAACAAAATAGCTAGAAACACACTGTATTTCCTTCTTTTTTTTTTTTTTTTCCCCTGCAAACTTAGTCTGTATGCTGCTACCCACCCCCCTCAGCATAGTTTTGTCAAACCGGAGCTTGAAAGATTTGTTAGGAATGTAGACCGGACAGAAGCTGAAGCGAGAAACAGAGGGTGAGCCCGCAGCCTGGGATCAGGCAGTGGCATCGCACTGCTGCACCGCTGA
>VXBO01006387.1:14707-49524 GCA_013400135.1 Rhinoptilus africanus | reverse complement strand
TTTGTTTTCTCCTCTGCCAAGGGTACTCCAAAAATATTGGCTACCTCTTACAAGACCTGCAAACACTAAATCATTTTCAAACAGAACACCAAAGATGATGTATAATGTCTCTGAATCACTGTTCTGTTTAAAGATATACTTAATATTTAAGCAACATTATACATAATCAAACTTAAGCAATCAATTGACTTAGTAAATATTGTAACTGTATTATGCATTTTCTCTGAAATTCCTTTGTAGTTCTGTAACAAAACACATTTTGGAAGAGCAATAAAATGCAAAATACTCATTATTGAGCCTGCAGTTCAACACACAGATGAAGAGAGGCACTAACTCTNGCCTGCAGTTCAACACACAGATGAAGAGAGGAACTAACTCTTCAGTTAGGTTAGAGCTTTTTTACGTGCACCTGTATTCTCCGCATAGCTGACAGAGCTGGAAGCACACAGTCAGTTCTACACAGTGTTGATTATGCATTTCGTGCAAGAAAAAGAATTGACAGTGTGGAAGTGTACTTCTTAATATGTCCCTACTATACACACCATGCCAGAATAATATACAAATACATAAATAAATAGATAGATAAAATAAAATACAATGCAACATTAAAACAAGAGTAGAGGAGAAGGATGTGTTCTCCCATGAGATACTTTTTATGAATTAGTTACATTCTCACTGACACCAATCTGGGAAGCATACTGATCGTACAATAATTTTCATTAGAAAGCAATATATAAAATACTTGGAATAAAACTTCTGTTCTTCTCTTCTTGCAGGTAGGATACAAGAAAAAGATCAAAACAAGATTCTGACAGCCAATATTTGAAAAGCATAAATCCTATACAATGTTCTGATTCTCTCCTTTCTGTTCTACTACAAGTCCTTTTCTGACATTTGCAGATGAAGCTTCCATCTCATCCCATCCTCAAGCCAATTTACAAATTAGCAGCTATAAAGTAAGCAATTCATGTTTAATTCAATTTAGCTGAATGGAATTCAATTTAAATAAGGCAGCAGACATATAGGGTATATGCAAAACAGTTTTCATGCATACTCATGCCTATCTGTAAGATAGCCAAAAGATACTGGGCCATTTGGCACTGTAAGATTTACTGACTCAAATTAATTCACTCTGTCCCAGTTTGTGGTCACTTATCAGTATGAGAGGGATTCCTAATTACCCTTCAAACCCTCAGTCTGGAAATGTTTTGAGTCTTCTGATGAGCACATGCCCCATTTGCATCATGCAATTTTTACTTCTAAAGTTTATGTATCCTGCATACAAGATATAATTTATACTGTTTTAATAGTATAGCTAAAGGCATCCTAAGAGGTGAGTTTTGAGGCAGAAATTGATGGGAGAACAGCTTCTTACGGGAAACCAGTTGACACAGGTACTACAGTTCTTCTTTGAGTTATATGCTTTTCTATTTGTTTTCAACCACTCTTTGGGATATAAAACTCTATCCCATGACTGATAACAAAATCTAGGATTAAAAGAAATGGCTTGCAAAGAACACATACTTTGACCACAACACTCTATGCAATTTAAAGAACTGCCTTCCTAGAAAAGCATTGGAAAGCAGTTTTTTCTTCCTTATTTTCACAAACCAGATTTGGTTGATCTATTGACATTTTCAGGAGTCCCATTTACATCTCTACTGCTTCTCATTCTTGACATTGCAAAAGACATAGTCACCCTTAAAATTTCCCTTGACTATTTGAATGAGCAGTCAACGTGACTGTCCACTTACTGAGGTGATGTAGTTCTCCACAGGGGGAAGCAGAAATGGAGAACAAACTGCTCCTTCATATCATTTACTCACATCGCCTGGAAAGCCCAACTCACAAACCCAGTCAGTAACTTTTTTCCCTGTTCCTGTTCTCCGGCTTCCTGCTTCTGACTCAAAGAAATGACAAATATTTTCTCCAGTTATATCTTTTTTCTCAGTTCTTTCTGGAGAACACTTTTAATTGGGCACTTTTCCACCCATATATCCCAAATTACTTTATCTAAGTGTTTTTTTGTTTGTCCTGTTTTGTTTTGTTTTTCCCAGTAGTGCACACCACTCAATATTATAATATATATAAAAAGTGATTTTTATTTTTTTTTCATGTAGGATGGTTTGGGTTTTTTTGAAGAAAGGTAGAACACAAAGCTTTAGGGAAGAACATTTGAAATAAAGCAAAAGAAACAAAAGTGAAACAGACCAACTTTCCTTGAAGGAACCAAAAATGTCCAGAAGAATCATGAAATAACAGGAAGTCCTCAATAAGTTCCCTGAGCCTGTTTACAAATTTTTGATTATAGGCAGGCAGTTCTAAATGTTTTTCATTATATGTTGCTTAAATACTGAACCAAGCAGAATTCAAGCCTGGAAGAGATCATAAATCTGTTTATAACACAGAATGTGATGGATTTAAGGAACGTACATAAGCAGCAAAATTACGAAATGGAGAAGAAAATATTTTAGAACTTGGAGAAGTTTTATTTCAGTTAGAATGAACTTACAGTTGCAGAAAGGCACTGAATTTCTTTTTATATCTGTGCCTGCTAAATTTCTCCAGATTTTTTTCTTATTGAGAATTTAAAGCTTTTGAGAGCTGGAGAAGTTACTCTTTAAGGGGGATGGGGAGTGGAAATTGCTGACTTTTTGTTAGAATCAGTGTGAACAACAACAAAAGGTATCAGAAAAGTATCAGAAATTTTCCTTTTAAGAAAATACTCTTTTTCACAAAAATCCTGTTTTCTGGATGTCTGGAAAACCTTGATGTAATCTTCATCCCCGTAATTCATGTGTCTGTGATCCAAGGTTTAGTTTGATGTCACTTTGCTCTGTGACCTTGGCTCATTATTACTAAGAAAATTATTGCTACAATGTGAGGCGTGCAAGGTGAAGCAGGTGAAGGGTATAATAGAAAAAGACAAAACCACAGATAAGTATCATTGCTGAGAGAGTAATTAGGAGCTCAAGGAATCAAGAGGAAAAATGCAGACATGAATAATATTGTGGAAAAAAGTTGTCAATTCAACATCATGAAGTCTCAGCACATTTCAAGGGGAAATGTTTTTGCAGGTGACCTCCTGGCTATCAATAAACGGCATCTCCTGTGAAGCATCTTTTGACCAATACAAAGATCTGACTTTTTTTATACTGAGTAATACAGGAAACCACTGGTTATAATTGTTTCATTTGTTCAGTTTTGAACTGAGCTCTCCAGATGTAAAAGCAATTGGACTTTTTTTGCTACATCTGGGTCTTGTCAGTAGTAATATTAGATAAAGTAGTATATTTAGATGACATAAAATTAGAGTTACCTAAGTAACTTTCAACCAGTCAGCTCTAAATTCATATGCACACATTCTAATTCTTAAATATGAGTTTAAAAAATTTCTTAAAAAATAAAAACTTTGAAAAGTATTTATGGGAACACTAAGGCGGCACACAACCTATGTGCCTGCATGCATCCAGGGACACACATGCGAGGTAGCCTTTGCTTCTGATATCACCATAGAGAAACTCACGTTGTTCACATTAGAAACAGTTTCTGCCTTAATGCAACTGTATGTCACAAAGAAAAGGAAAGTCCTCATGAATAAATGTGTATGTCTCATTTGCATATCTGATGCAAATCCTCTCCTCCTGTCTTTCTATATGCTGCTGCATGCTGTGAGAGTGCTGATACTGCCTTTATGATCTTTTCAATGTTGTTTCTACAATTCTGAACCTTCCTGTTTTATATACCCCTCCTCTGTCTAATCCATCCACCAACTTTTTTATGCCTTCTCCTGGACATGTCTTCAGGAAGTTAAATCCAGCATTGTCAAAAAAACCCCCACTGATGGTATTTATAAAAAAATTTCTCCATTTACTTTTCTTTTTGGTCATTATTGACAACATCTTTGCCCCTGATCATGCAGCTCTTTGGATTCTGCTCTGTTAGTTCACAGGCACCTCTCCAGGAGTTGTGGTTTCTTTGAAGACAGTAATTCTGCATACTCGCAGATTCTTACTCAGAGCAAACAATAACAGCCATGCGAACAAATTGCCCACATTTTGACTTTACTTCCCTTTTTTCTTTTTCTGTGTACTAACCTGAGATACTCATATTCCAGTCTATCCAAACTTAGCTTCCATTACCTTGTTGTCATTTCTTTGTTTTTAATGCTAGTCTACATGGCTCACTAAATCTGGCTATTACAATTGCTGTACTGGTGAATGCTGTCAGCACGTGTCCTCAGTTCAAAACAATTTTTTCATGAAACCCTGTTCTCTGTGAGGTCTCTGCTCATTATTCTGTTCATGCTTGACACTTATGAATGAAACCTAATTATAGTTGTAAGCCAGAAAATAAGTGGAATACATACATGTACATATATGTGTACATATATATGTATGTGTATGTGTATAACTGCTGATTTCCTAGTGGTGTGGGGACCATGAAGGTATGTTTACCTAACCATCACAGATGCACTTGATTATACAGCTGATAGATTTGCTTGTTTATAGCTGCTGTTATTCTATTCACTTCTGCTCTTCCAACATGTTGCGCTGTGCCCTTTGAAGCAGGAGACATATTTTATGTCAATCTCTGGATGCTACAAAGACAATACTAAGTAAATAGAGATGCCATGTGGGGAGGAGAGTTCAGCATTTACATATGTTAATTTGGGAAAGTGAAGGCTTTAATAATATGAGAGCTTCAATCAATTTGCAAGAAAGAAATATATCAAGCAGCTGGTGTTGAAATAGCTATCGCCATCTTCACAGAAAAAAATGCAACTGTTTTATAATGAGTATTGTGGTTTTGCAGGTGACTTGGCAATGAAGAAAAAGTAATTTTCTCCAATGAACTGCATAGTTGTCTGTTGTTACATCTGTTGATAAATAATCACTGTTTAATTCTATTTACTCTGACCATTTCCACTGTTGGTGATTTTTATGCATATTTATTAGCAAAAAATGCCATTTTTCCTCCTTAAAAAGAAACAATAAACATACAAATCACAGAGTTGAATCTTTTGATTTACTGTTGAAATATCAACATTAAATGTCTACTGCACAGATGGGATCATCACAGTGAAATTATCTCTGTTCCTATGCCTATTTAGTTCTGAAGGTCTGAGAGGAGATTTAGCCACCCTTTGTGTTTTGGGTCTGTTACTCAGCTTTGCTCTGTTGTACTAGTTATTTTGGACAGCTATAGGCTCTGGTTCTCTCCTAAAATATTTTTAATGTGAAGGATGGCTTACTTTAGACATTAGAACGAAAAATTACAGCAATCCAAAGCAAATCCTTATATAGAAATGCCATACGTGGATCAAAGAGCATTACTAAGTAAATTATACATTAGAACTGGCCAGAGAATGAAAACTTTGTTTCCTTTCACTGTCTCAAGAAAGTGTTCCTTTGCTGCTTTTCCCCCCCAAGATTCATAAAATGGAAAAAATTTGGAGCGTACACCTCCAGACTGAAAGAAGGTCAGTATTTTCACTCAGTTCTCTTTGGAGAAGCAACACAGGGATTTTACTTTGGACCTCAGACACTTTCTATCTGAAACTTTGCTGAGTTTCATGAGCTTTGAAAGCTCAATATCTTAGCCTCAGCATATTTTGATGAAAAAGCATTTAATCAAAAATTCTTCCATCTGTACTAGTACTTTTCTATTGCTTCTCTTCTACTGAGAAGAAAACCTTGTTCTCTGAGAGATGAGGCAATCTGAGAAAGATTTCTCTGTGTTTCTCTCTTCACTCAGACAAACACAAAAAGGGTTGTAAAAGGATTAAATACAGCCTCAAAAATGCCTAGATTACTGCAAGGTGTCAAGTGGTCCAAAGTACTTCTACAACCATCTTTCTATCAAATACTTCAAAATCTGTAAGTTCTGTATGAATAGTGTTCAATAACTGAAAAATGGAACTCTACTTCTTGTATGTAATAACAGAATGGGTATTTTGGAAAAGTTAATTTTCTTAAAGATAACAAACTCTTGCAGGCACCATTACACAAAAGAAGTAAAAACTATTACTTTTACAATTTGAGAAGGTTAGATTTAGCACTAAAAGATATGTTATAGGATTGGCCAGGCTTTGTCTGAAACGGTGTGAATGTTGCAAGGTTTATACAAAAGGATAGAATGATTTATGCTCAGCAGTGTAATGGACTTAACATTAGTATTTTAAAAAAATAAAGACATGCCAAGTTTTTGTCACTGACTAGTGGCTTCAGGTACATTTTCATAAAAACCCGGACAAAAACAATTATGGAGATATTAGAATAGNGATAATTTCTTCCAGCAATAATTACAACCCTCTTCTCGGTTTTGGGTTGGTTTTTTTTTTTTTTTTCCTGGAAAACGGTGTTGCTTAATAGTATGAAAGGTGGTTAGGGAACTACAGTGAGTCTGGGGAGTGATTTCAAAGTTGCTCTCATTATTCAGATACAAATTTATGATAAAAGTAAACAAAATATGTGACTAGCATTATGCCACTGGCTTACTGGGAGACAGCCACAACTAAAACTTATGTTACTTCATATATTAATGTAAAAGGTACAATTATTATTCCCTTGAAGTTAGGCTGGTCCATTAAGAAATTGCTTGCCTGTTTTACCTCTGACCTGGCAATGAAGGAAATTAATGCCAACCAATAAAACTGTACCTGTAGAACAAAACAGTTAATGCTAATGATTTGATATCAATGTTATCAGAATTTCAGGGAGTTTTTACTACTACTGGTTTTGATGGGTATGAGTAGTGGAATTGCTCTAGATGTGTGCTGCTGGAGAAGACCTGAGTTACTTACATGCAAAGGAAATCCAGACAGTGTACTCTGAGACTACTCTGTTGTGTGTACTAAAATAGGATGAATGGGAAAACCAAGTGGTTTGCTTCAAATAGTATATTTGATACAAGATAAAACAATAATGTAGACACACCTATATCATAGTTTTCAATATTTTCAGCTCCTATTAAAAGCATCTAGTTCCAGAAATGTTTCCTAAATTGGTAGAAATAGCTTTTAAAAGCATCAACCATACACCAAATCAATTTATTTTAGTCATATTCACATGGGAGATGCAAGAAACATGCCACTCTCCGTCTTGTTCCACAGTAGATTCAACATTTAAGGGAATGCAATTTGTAATTATTCCTAAGTAAGAAATATGACATAATAACACATCTCATGATCTCACTCACATCTACAACCATTATGGAATTCACACTCAAATTAAACAAATAATAACTGCAGAAACCAAATCCCAAAGTTTTAGCCCTTACTCAGGCAATTCTAAAAGGCAAAGGATCAGAGGAAACTTCTGTCTGTCGTGCTAATTCCACTACTCAGTTTTTCTTTGTGGTTTTTTTTTCTTCTTGCCAGTGTAATAATTTTGTAATAGTTTTTCTGCAGATTTGCAAGATATATTTGTATCCCTGAAATAGAAAATGTGTAGGATTTTTGTTTCCTAAGAAAGAAAATACTACTGATAAAAATTGAGCTATGACCTTTTGATTTAGTTCAAAGTGGGCAGAAATCAAAGCTAGCACAATTGTTCTTCACTGGTGTGTTAGCTGAAGAGAATCTCAGTGTAAAGTCTGCACGTGAAAATTCAGAAATTAAAAAAAGACTATGGGAAAGAAATAAAAAAAAATCTGTTTAGCTCAGGCCACCAATGTGTACCATGAAAAGATTAATTCTGCAGTGAACACTTTCTTGATACCTACTTACAGCAATCAGGAACAACAGCTCGTATAAGCTTCCTTCATTGCAATTAAAATGTGCTGAATTACCTCAGATAAGATTGTGTTCCAAGTGACTAAGAGTTAAACTCCTGTATCAGCTGTGTGAGCGATGAAGGGGCTCAAATACCATGCACAACATAGTCTTAATTTCTTATGCAACTACTAAGTGTAAGCAAACTTGTCCAGAGAAGACATGTAGAGTAATAGGCTGCTTCTTCATCCCTAGAATACAAGATTAGGGCCAGACTCAGCAGGGAATAGATTAGTTAGTGATCTTAAGCCCCTGCATGAAATGCCTAGTCTTCTTAAAGGTTTATGTCAAATTCCAGCGAGATCATCTCAGTTCCAAAATTCCTTCTGTTCAACAGGGCCGGTAGTGACAATGTGGCTTTTTTTCATTGATGTAGTGGTTTGGTCTGGTACTATTTAATCAAAAATGAACCTCCTGGTTCTTAAGTTGCTGTGTTGTTACTGTCACGGACTGTCCTTGGACTTGTTTCTGTGGACTAATAAGGATGAAGGATAACAAAAGGAGTTAAATAATTGAAATAATAACAATATTCTTAAACAAATGCTAGTACTCTGCAAGACAAGAAATGTACTTTGTATATAAATAATATAATACCTTTTGTGGGTACTATTATGGATGCAGTATAATTATCAGGTAGATCTTGTGGGAAAATATGTTTCACATCATTTTCTATGACTACTAGAGGAAAAAGTTCTTCAGAAGAGAAAACCACCCCACTATCCTGAGCACTCATTCGCTGTAATTGTGTGCACTCATTCTTGATTGGGGGAAAGGTGCATGAAGCTGATTAGATATTTTAAACCAAAAAAGTCTCCTTAACAGCGGTGGTTTGTCAAAAGAGAAACTGACTACAAAAAAATTGTCTAGATGACACTTCTTATAGGCTTTTCACTACTAGAAAAGGATTTATTGTAAAACCTGTAGTGGATGAACAGAAAACCAAGGCAGATGATGGCTTAAAAAGGGTTAAACCACTCCCTTATGAGTGTTAAGTTCAAGTCTTTGCTCTTTCTAATTCACAGGACTGATTTATCTTCACTAATCACGATGTCTTCTTCCTCCTGTCCTTGTTTAACTTTACGTTGCCCCAACCTCAGAGCCTTTTGAGGTGAACCAGGTATGGGTACATCAGTAGATATTCTGGCATCTTTCATGACTTGATAATTCAAAACCCTTAAGCATGGATACTCTCTTGGGTCACCTGCTTCCCTGAGAAGCCTCAGGTCATAACAAAATCAGTGCAAGAAATCATGCTGTTTGGAGACATGCTACCACTTGCTGGCACAAACAACCCTCACAAAACCTCAGCTACTGCAAGGTGGAGACCTTTAAAGTAGGTTTGCCTCATGCTAAGCCTGCTGCTGATCCAGACAGCTTTTTCCCCCTCTCCAAAATGCATATATTTTTTCAGGCTGTGTCTACAGTCCCAACCTAGTTTTCCTATCATCAAATTTTGTATAGGAGAGTAGCACTTTGCATTGGGACTTAACACCATGTTTCTTATCATGAGAACATGGACACATGTGAGAGAGGAATATAGAACAACTATTGACCTGAAATGGTGTTTCACAAAAGCTATAAGCTACCGTAACAGGATGTAGAGAACAATCATACTTATCGTTCAGGCACTCTGAGGAATGTTTTTACTGATAACCAGTACAGGACATTTTAATTGTGTCCTGTTGCATACGTCATATACTGTTCAATTCTTGCTTGCCCAGAATTTTGTTGCAGGGAACGGGGAGGAGGTATGCAGAGAACAAGCAGTAGATACATTTGGAAGAAGTTATTATAGCAACAAACAGATCAAGTTTTATATGCAGAATGATCAAAGATCCATTAAACAAGCAATCAACCTCCTACCCATCAAATACCAGGAAGAAATATGCTGAATGAATCACACTAATATTTTGCACAATGGGGTATTACAAACTGTTAGAATGCTTTGAAATATTTTAGCTGAAAAATCATATTTCTGGATAAAAAAAATCAGTCATAAATTCTACTGTTTAGAACCCAAATCTGGATCTACAGTTTCAAATAACAGGTTTGTGAACTATGTATATACCGTTGTACATTAGGTTATGAAAGTGTAAAACTAATTAAAATGCTGAACTGCAGATCACTGAAGTACTTATATGCAGGCATAACTAAATGTGCAAAATCAGGTTGATGTGAGCAGCCATAAAGTTGGCCTTGTTAGGAGGGGAAAAACAGGCTGGATTGATGGGCCAAGGCCAATTGTATGAGATTCAACAAGGCCAAGTGCCAGGTCCTACATTTCGGTCACAACAACTCCATGCAGTGCTACAGGCTGTGGAAGAGTGGCTGGAAAGCTACCTGGCAGAAAAGGACCTGGGGGTGCTGGTTGAGAGCAGGCTGAATATGAGCCAGCAGTGTGCCCAGGTGGGCAAGAAGGCCAACAGCATCCTGGCCTGTATCAGGAATAGTGTGGTGTGCCGGACTAGGGAAGTGATTGTCCCCCTGCATGCAGCACTCGTGAGGCCACACCTCAAATGCTGTGTTCAGTTTTGGGCCCCTCACTACGAGAAAGACACTGAGGTTCTGGAGCATGTCCAGAGAAGGGCAATGAAGCCGGTGAAGTGTCTAAAGTGCAAATCTTATGAGGAGCAGCTGAGGGAACTCTGTTTTTTTAGCCTAGAGAAAAGGAATCTGAGGGGAGACTTTCTTGCTCTCTACAACTAGCTGACAGGAGACTGTAGAGAGGTGAGGTCAGTCTCCCAAGTAACAAGTGATAGGACAAGACGAGATGGCCTCCAGTTTTGCCAGGGGAAGTTTAGGATGGATATTAAGAAAAATTTCTTCACCAAAAGGGTTATAAAACATTGGAACAAGCTGCCCAGGGAAGTGGTTGGATCACTGTCCTTGGAGGTATTTAAAAGACAGGTAGATGTAGTGCTTAGCAACATGGCTTAGTGTGATTTTCACAGTGTTAGATTAATGGTTGGACACAATGATCTTAAAGGTCCCTTCCAACCTTCCAGTCCTTCCAATGATTCAATGATTAGAATCATAGAATCACAGAATCACAGAATCATAGGGTTGGAAGGGACCTTAGTAGATCATCTAGTCCAACCCCCCCTGCCAGAGCAGGGCCACCTTAGAGCAGGTTGCACAGGAACCCATCCAGGCGGGTTTTGAATGTCTCCAGAGACGGAGACTCCACCACCTCCCTGGGCAGCTTGTTCCAGTGCTCTGCCACCCTCAAGGTAAAGAAGTTCCTCCTCATGTTTAGGTATTCTATGACTACTGAACAGAAGAAAATGTCTGCTGAAAAATAAAGACAGAGATGTTGTCTGTGAGCCCAGAACTAGGCCTGGGAACCAGAAGTGTCCTTGAAAAGTGCAGATGGCCTCTATGAAGCACAACTAGAAAACAGAGATGTCCTCAAATACCATCGATAAGTGCAGAATCAAGGAACTGTAATGGCAGCTTACCATCTGAAAAAGTGGAAACAATCTGAAAGAATAGAAAACAGTATCACTAGAGGTGAAAAATCAGAATTGATAGCATCTATTGGTTTTTTGAAGTGGTGATGTCCTTTTCTGTCTTTATAACAAGGGTTTAATTTTTACACAAAATGAAGCCTCTCAGTGAGAACTTCCTGTGATGCATGGACTTTTCCTTTCCTACACAGGCTGAACTCTTTACTTGAACTTTCAACGAGATCTTGGACTCTCACCAAGCATGCCTGGCTGACTCCAGGCTCTGTGATATGGATAATCTCTGAAGTGAGATTTTGCCTGCTGGCCTCTTCGGCCCACTTTCGTGATCTGTTTTGTTTGTGCTTCTCACCTCTGGGATGGTTGGGTCCCCCTCTGGGATTCATTTGTTCTCCCCACTAGGATGGTTTGGCGCCTTCTGAAATCTGTCTGATTCACTTGATACCAGCACTACATACCCATACAGGTAACCTATTGTAAATATATATGCTGTTATATTATTGGTAAGTTTGCTTCACTAATTACAATTTTGTAGTAACCTGCAATATAACTTACTGGTTTTGCTGTTACAGTTAAGTATATGCTTTGTTGGGTTTGCTGTTATTCATTGTTACTATTGTATTAATTGATACTATCTTGTCGATTGCTGATAGTAATTTGTAATAGCTTGATATAGATCAAGATAATCATAGATACACTTGCTAGTGGTGATTGTATATATTGATCATATATGCATACATACACACACATGTTGTTTTATAATTTTCCTGTGGTTGTTATTACAAGAATTGGAGCGGTAATAGATCACAACCCATGGAATCCAGGTGTTCTGAGTTTTTATTACAAACTTAAAACTTGAGAAAACTAAATAAAAGGACATCCTTGAACTGCTCAAACTAAAGCAATTTTAGGGACACAGGTGAGATGCAAGTTGGCCCCACTGACAATCATGTTGTTTTATCTATTTTGCAAGTAACAAAATAAAGGATAATATTTTCTCAATAAAGAGAGGGTTTTGAGCTTTCATAATATGACAAATTAAACCTTAATCTATAACTAAGGAGACATTTGCTTTCATGGAACAAAACTAGAAAAAAATTATTATTTTTTAGAAACTTAAGTCATCAATTTTTATGTCTAAGAAGAATATCTATAGAAGTTATTACTTGGTAGAGAGTTTATCATGAAGGGTGATGGTTGACCTGCAGCTCACTGAAATCACTGGTACGTTTCCACTTACATAATGGATTTTAGATTTCACTGTGTGAAATCACATGATGTCCTGTGGAAATAACTTGTAAAGTAGTAGCCTTCTGGAAATACCATTTTAAAAATGCTATTATTCGTACTAGTGATCTGTAACACCATCATATTACTTGGTACCAGCTTGATCTCTCAGGAGTCACTTGATTTGGACCAACCCAAAATGAAAACAGACTTTTCTTCTCTGCAGCTTTTTACATATACAGATGAAATATCAGTTTTGGAATCTCTAGAGGCATAAATAAGTGGTGTGCTTTAAATAAGTGGTGTGCTTTATGACTTCAGCCACATGGTTACTCAAGGCAGGAAAAAAGAACTTTTGCACATTTTCTCAAAACCAACCACTTCCTGAGCAGAATAATTGACTCCTAATCGATTTTTAAATTCAGTTTCATTCTAAAATTTTTAAAGACAACACAATTATTATTATTAATAATAATTTATCTCAGTGAGTTTGGCTTTGAAAACAGATTTTATAAAGACAAATGAGACTTACTCCAGCAGTGAGAGACTGTAACTCATCAGAAATACACTAATATTTTGTGTGATTATAAAATATTTATTATGATGGAAAAAGAGAGGAAGTGACAGAGAGAGAGCATGACATTTGTTTTCAAAATATGCAAATATTTTTACAAAATGTCACTTTGAAATAGAAAGAGAGAATAAACCACAACTAACCTGTTATGTGATCCATATTAAGAGAAAAAGTTCAAATTCACTGAGTAATTGTTCTATGACAGAACCAAAACTGTTCTGAATGACCATGAAATTCTAAATCTTTCAACCTAAATTCTTTAGTAATCAAAGCTTGAGTTTGCTTGTTTGCTACTTTGTCCTTCCATTCTTGTTTCTGAATTGATGTATTTTATCCCATAAAAGTGATCACTAGCAATGAATACTACAGCTTTCACAAGCAAGGCCAGTGGAGAGATTTTAATTGAGTCAATCACCCACAAGGAAATGTAGAGATAAGGTCTCATTGTGCTGGTTTTCATAAAGCATAACAGAGTTTAAAAGGCTGAGAAAGCAATGAAGCATAATAAATTTATATAAGGGTGGAAGTGTTTTTCTTATTTAGTAAAATACATGTGGTTTATTGCTTGTATTTTTTTCTTCAGAGCAAGAAAATTAAGCAGTATTAAATGATTCTAACAGTCACTACAAAGAAAACTGACCCAACGCAGGGAATAAAAGGAAATATTTCAACCTTATTTGATGGTAAACATCTGAAGAAAAAAAAAAAAAAAAAAAAAAAAGTGATTTTGTGTTTGATAAATATTTAACATTTAAATATAAATTCTGCATTTCATCTTTCTTCTCTAACTTTCTCTTTTTCTTCTTATCTGAGGAATAAATACATCTTCTACTTTTAATGGTTTGTCTTCCCCTGACTAATGCATGGCAGGACCAAAGACAACATAAACTGTCAGAGATGAAGAGTGTTAAAATGTTGCAAAAAAGCAGACAAACAAACAAGTCTTTCAATAAGATATGCCCTATGTCATTGGTTGAGCATGTAGGGCTTTCACTTCTTGAAAGTACTGCTTGAAAGTACCAATAAGAATAACCGTCTGTTTTTTTGCTGAGGTCAGCATTCACAATTGAAAACACAGTAGCAAATGAAAGTCTCTTTTCAGTTTACCCAGGACATCAATTTTAACTAATACCAGACCCCCTTCTGTGTCTCTATGAAATGGGGAAAGGACAATTAGACTGAGTTCTACTCTTAGACCAGGTTGGGAAATTATTTTTTTTCCTATGACTAATTTTAAATCTTCTTAATTTGATTTTTTTTTTTTCTAGGATATATGTCAAGAATCTGAAAACTGTAAGTGTTACCTTTTTCAGCTTTTATTTTCAAGAAAACAAAGATTACTGCATGTTTTTAATAAAAAAATTATTTTGTTCAAAATCCATGTTACAAAAATCATTATTTTATGGAAGATTTTCTGTCAATCTTAACTGCCATCTGTTAGCATGTGTGAGATAGTCAGATGCTATGGAAGTTAGTGCCACAGAGATACCTGTAGAGATATGAAGCCATGGGGGACAGAGAGAAAGAGTGGAGAGAAAGGCATAGTCAAAAAGGGAAAAGAAAATATTTATGTATTTTTCTATATAAGCATAACGTTTTTCCGTATTCAAACCCATTCCGGTGACTACATCACAGATAAGAAGTGATGGAGGAAGGAGTCTATTATTTCATCATTTGGTAATTCTGTAACAATAACACTAATAGTGTTTCCATATATATAAAGAAATTATAGTCCTACTATTTTGTGGGGGGCATTTTTCCTCATGGGCGGTCCAAGTTTATCATAGATTGAAGAAACACTTTAGCACACAGAAATTTTCGGAGACTGGATGCTCCTCTTCAGATTCCCTTTTTCATCTCAAATCAACAGATTTACTTGCTTTTTTGTTTGTTTGTTTGTTTATGGCACTCTAGTGCCATAAAACTCTATCTTGCTATTTGAATATACAGTCACAAGTCCTGTATTTCAAGGAACATACAGCTTTTCCTTCTTTACCATTTATGAGCATGTTCTCATCTTACAGACAGAGCCATAGGATTTTGCAGTGATTTAGTGAAGATTTACTGTACTTCAATGGAAGCAAAAGAGAGGTTAGGGAATCATTTCCGTACTCTCTCGTACATGGTAATTTATTGCAGCGGAAGCCTCAGTCATGTAAGAGCTTTGAGGAAGAGACTTTTTGGCTCTTGTCTATACATGGCTACATCTTCCAGTTCCTGAAGGCATGCACAAACTGTGCTCCAGAGCTCATCACAACAGCAAGTACTGGCACACATTGCAGTTCTATTACAATCTGAAGGAGGAATGATATTGGAACAGGCAGAAAAACAGCTTTTCTCTATTCAAGCTGTAAAACCATAGGGGTATATTCTACAGGAGAACAACTGCAGAAATGTGTCATAGGATAACAGTTCCTGGCTATTTCTAAGGGGCAATCAACAATAACAGCTAATTGTTTAACATAAGCACTACAAAACCAAAATAATATTCTGTACTCTCTTCTGTGTTATACGAGATAGAAGACCACAGAAAATAATACTGGGGTTGTTGAACACTACTAGCTCTACTCACATGTTTAACTATATAAGCTTACATAGAATTCAAACACAGATCAACACATATTCTTGTCATTATAAGCAGGAAAAGAAAGATATAATACTGTTATGGCTATTATGTCAAATTATGTGCCTATCTCATAAGGTATAAAGGTTTGAACGAAGTAAATAAATGTTGTATGTATAGTCTAATTTTCAAGTTAGTGAAAAAACCTGAATTCTATCAGAGTTTTCCGTCACTGTCATTTCACTCAGCTCTACAGAACAATCACTTGTATATCCAAGACATCTTGTTCTCCTTAAACTAATTGAGTTAGTAATTATTTCAGATTAACATGTTCCCTAAAAATATTGTTCTGGGTTTTTTTATTTTATTTTTTCCCCCATAGAATTTGCCATTAACAGTGAATTCTGATCAGTATCCTCATGTGTAGAGATTTCCCATTCTTCCCACTGACTGAGACTCCATTTTTGTTAATCCCTTTTATTAGAACAGACTTTTGTTAATAACACAGTTTCCTCCATTCCTTCAAAATAGCTGCTGTTTTCTGTTGTGCACTGGAACTTTCATTTAGTTTATAAACTTTTCTTGTTGTTGTTTATAGTGAATTTTATTCACATCACCTTTTGCTCATCTCATATGAGGATATGAAACTCAACTTACAGTTTACTGGCCCCCCTAGTTTTTAGTATGACAAAAAGTAAAATAACAGATTTGCACAAATGTGTACAAGGATGCCCCACAGACTGTACAGGACTCCAATTCTAGTGTCTGGTAAGCATAGTGGACTATGCATCCTATTCTTTCTCCTGTTAACTATAGGCTGAGGAAAACTTCATCCTTTTCAAAGGATTTTGAATATGTAAAAAAAGTAGTGGAGAGTGAAACCAACACAGCAACTGTTTAAATGCAGATTTTCATATTTATGTGCTATATTTTCAGATAATGCATTTGAGTTCCACAGAAGTCATAGTGCATTTTTCTCCTTAAAATCATCCCTCCAAACTTACACTTCAGAGATAATTAAAGGCAAAATGTGACTTTTGCCCTGAAAAATTATATGTTACCAGCTTGTGATAGAAGAAATAGATCAAATGAAACTGATTTCTTCTAAATAGGCAGTCTTATATATGATTCTTTTAACTTCTGAAATATAGAAACAGACATTAAACTATTTTGGAGAAAGAGATGATAACACAGCAAGATGTTTGCATTATTAGCAGGGAATTTCTGAAAAGGAATTAGAGCAAAAGGAAGCAGTAAAGTTAGGATGATGAATAATAAAGCAAAGCTAAGTTGTTAAGTACCTCGGAGCACTGAGACATTTGACATGTAAGTTAGATGAGGGATGGTGTTAAACCCTGCCTGAGTTTGCAGAGTATTGAAGGACAGAAAGATTAGTATGTGGCACTGAAAGGGCTTTATGAGTGACAGTGGCTAATTTATCTTAGTGTCCTTTTTCCCTAGTTGCTGGTAGAAACAGGATCAACAGATGTTTAGACTGAGAACAGACGAAACTTCTCATACCTGCAAAAAAACTCCTCTATTCCACTAACTCTCTAACAAAATATTAACACCTTCAGCTTTAGCTTTCCCATTAAAGAAAAAATGAAAAAGAGACTGTAAAGCCAGACACTCAAAAAGTTTCCCCTTATGATTGCTGTGATTAGTATAAGTGTTTTCTCCTCAGTACTAGTTCAGTCCTTTCAATATGCTGTTTCTAGCAAAGATGTAATACTCTGCAGGTAGAAGAACATACCTAGGTTTTACACTAACCTTTTCTCTCCTCAAAAGTGATGATTGCTATAACAGGTTCTTAATTTGGACTTTCCATTACAACTTCTATTCAGTTTCTCTTCTTAAAAAAACCATTTAACACAGTATCAGAGAAAAAAAAAAAAATCGTTATACGGGACTAAGAGCATTGATCTCCAAATCCAAGCTAATGTTCCATTTCACTTGAAAAAACTTCCTATGGACACAGTCAGAGAAACACAGAATGGTTGATGTTGGAAGGGATTTCTAAGATCACGTTGTCCAACCTCCCAACTCAATGAGTATCACCTAAAACCAGGTTGCCCGGGGCTATGTCCAGACAGATTTCAATTATCTCCAAGGATGGAGACTCTAAAACTCTGGGCAAGATGTGCAAGGACTCTGTCACTCTTACAGTTAAAAATGTTTTCTGATGTTCAGACAGAACCTCCTGTGTTTCAGTTTGTGCATATTTCTTCTCATTCTATCTCTAGGCACCACTGAATAGAGCCTGGCTCCATGTTCTTTGCACCTCCCTTTGGGTATTTTTAAACACTGATGAGATCCCCCTCGACCCTTCTCTTTACCAGGCTGAACAGTCCCAGCTATCTCAGTCGATTTTCATAGGAGAGGTGCTCCAATCCTTTCAGTATCTCTGTGATCTTCCATTGGACTCTCTCAAGTATGTCCATGTTTCTCTTGTATTGGGGAGCCCAGAACTGGACCTAGACCTCCAGGTGTGGCCTCATCAGAACTGGATAGGATCACCACCCTCAATCTGTTGCTGGGACTGTAAGTCCCACTTGCTTCAAGCTTTCGCCCTTGTCTCAAGGGCCTGGGAATCCTAAAGGCCAGTCTTACTACTGAAAACTGTGGTGAATAAGGGATCTGGTAGCTCAGCCGTTTACATGCCCTGTGTCACTGGGGTCCCTGCCCTGTTCAACAATGGCGTCATGTTTTCCTTAGTCTTTCTTTTGCCACTTTACTTATAAAAGACCTTCTTGACCTTTTTTTTTTTTTTTTTGACATCTCTTTCCACATTCAGCTCCATGTGGACTTTGACTTTCCTAAATTAATCTCTTCATTCTTGGATAGTGTCTTGGTATTCCTTCAGGTTACCTGTCCCTGCTTCCACCTTCTGTAAACTTTCTTTCTATGTTTGAGTCACAGACAGGCATTTCAGAAAATTTCACTATTTGAAATGGGAGTTTTAGAATAAGGGTCACAAATGGGGGTCTTGCTCGGGCTTGTCACATGATACTTGAATGAATTATTAAAAAAAACCAAAATCAAAAGTAAAACTGAGATAGAAACATTTCTATAAAGTATGCTTTTGCAGGTAAAGTTTATCAGGTTAGAAAACGTATAGATGGGCAGGTAATGAATTTCATATTGACATTTTCCAAAAAGCTGTAAATCCAGTGCTTTAAGCATAAGTTTAACTAAAATCAGAAGTGATACTATGCCTTTGCTTCTTCCTTTTCTTTCACATTATTGTAATAGCAATAAACATCCAAGTTGGGGCATTCACAATCTAGAAAGAACTTTGAAGGCCATTTGGAAATGACAAAGGACCTTGGGGAACCCTGAATACAAGTTTCAACGTCTAGCTGGACCACATCATGTTATAATGTCTTAAGAAGAAAGGTGACAAACTAGGTGTAGAATGAGTATAAAATCCCATAGTTTGAAAGACTGAATGAGGATGAATATATTATAGTATTTATGATGAATAAATTATAGTATTTTATAATACTGTAATTTTAATTGTTTAAATGGAAATACATATAGTCACATCAAAAAGAGGAAAAATGTCTCTTTCTCCACTGTGTAAAACCCCCTTCCTTACAAAACTCAAATTGATTTTACCGTTTAACATGTGTTCCAAGAAAACTACATTAAAATAGCTGTGTGAATTTGAATGTTAGAAAAGAGTTACAAAGATTAATATTTTCAAACACTTGTGCATTGTTTGTACAGGTTTTTTTTGAGTTAATTCTACACTAATGACTCAAATATTAAGTGAAAATGGATGTTGCTAGCCTAAATTACATTAGTGACAAGAAATTGATATCAATTAAGAAGTTACAATTAACACTTATGGCATTAATGTGTGAGAAATAAAACAGTTTATAGAGAATTCAGGATGAAGACCAGCTTTCTAGTTGGAGAATAAAATAGAAGAAATGTGGTTTTCCCGAGTTCAACTACATAGCTTTCTGCTTGAGACCTTTAGTGATCAAACCATTGGAGCTAGAAGGCGAGCATTAATTCAAATTTTGCTGTATGTACATGGGGAAATAAAAACCTTTATACAAAAAGCTGCAGAAAGGCAAAAGCATGATACTTAAAACAGATCTATAAAAATGCTATTGACTCAGTTTAGGCAGCACGGTGGAAAATGTACATTTATTTCAATAGAGGAAGGATAAAACTAAACCATTTTATAAGAGTAACAGAGTTAAACAGGTCAAAAGGAAGCTTTAAAAAACGCATCCCCTATTTATACACAGGATCCTCCATTTTGGAGCATTTAATTAAAAAGTTGGTAAGTCTGTCCTATTTCCAGTACATTTAAATAATTTTACTATGTCATATTATTGTTCTAGAAGATCTTTTCACTGGAACCCATTTTAGTTTTTGCTGATACACATATTGTCTGTTATAATTACTACACAAGAAAATATAATAAACTGCATGTTAACTACATACATATGGAAATAAAAGCACTAAAACAAACATGATGAAGAAAGAAAGAAATTCCAGACTTTATCACATTTTAAAATAAGTCAGCAACAAACACACATAAAAGGTATACAAATACAGAAAACTAAGTTCTAAATAAATGATGAATGTTGTATTGCAATTAACTCTGGAAGAATATGGGAAACACCTCTATAAAAAGAATGCCTTTTTGCAAAAATAATATATGTATGGCATCTGGTAGTACAAAGGATTGAAGGAATATATAGAACAGGCTGTTCAGATATTGTGGCAGTGTGGGCAAGTGGAATTTCTTATTCATAGCTTGTGAAACTGCCAACTTTTAGCTAACTTCACTGCTGAATATCACAGACTATGACATTAAGAAATCTTGTGACCTCATCCATATGCTCCCCAAAACTGCATCCTTGTGCTGAAGCACTCAGTCACGTCCACATTACAAGAGGTTTTCCCACTGCCCCAGTTACAAACAATAACAACAAAATGGGGTGTGTGGAAAATGTGTAATTGCTGAGCTCAAGACTTACTTCACAGAAGTTTGTAACAGTGCTAAGGAGTCTGTCTTGCACCCTCCCTCTTGTCTTCATTTATGCCTTTGGCTCTGACATGCAGCCCTTTACAAAGGGCCCCATACAGCAGTGTCCTTGAAAAACCTTACAGGATTGAGAAAAATATGAAAAAGGAGAAAGGGAGCTCCAGTTATGAAAGTAAATCTGACAAATAACAACTTCTCTTTTTTTGCCTTGCTTATCGTGGTCATCTTCTACCAGCTGCATTGCCATCATACAAAAGAATACTTTGCTATCCTTCAACTTTTACTATCAACCTTGCCAAGTTGCTGGATGCTGCTGTCGCTCAGCTTAGACCTAATAATGTTTTCATAATTCAGGTCATGCACCAAAGCCTCTATTTGCTTTTGACCAGGGTGAGATGAGCAACAGCCTACAACTAATTTCAGGACATAGAAAGCCACATAAGGTCAGGTGTCAGCGCTAGAACTGTCTAGGGAACAGCGACATACTTGTTTACGGTACTTTATTGCAGCTTTGGAAAGTGTCATCAATGCTTACTGAAATCCAGACTGACTAGACATTTACAGGTTTGTGAAACAATAGTTTAGCCTCGATAAATCCACTTTAAATCCATCAATACATCATATACAGGAGCAGGCCTGTAATTGTTTTTATTTTAAATGGTTTTATATGATGTATTCTACTGGGCATCAGGATTTTGTCAGTCAGTAAAGATAATTTGTTTTTTACAGTGCTGGCTTGGGATTGACAGTTCTTTCAAAAATACAGTATTTATGTTTGAGGATAATATTATACAAAGTTACATCAAAATTGGGAATTAGAAGGTGCTTAATTATTTGCATTAATGATGATAATGCTTTTTCCTGTCACCTTGCTGTACTTGGCCTTGCTATCCCCACAAGTAGTTCATGTGCATCATCAGTTGCTGCAATTGAATTAATAATTGGTCATATAAAAGTCACCTGCAAATTCTCAGTGTTAGGAGCTGCCAAATCTGGTAGCCTGATAGAGGTGAGGCTGCTGTGGATCCATAACCCCACTTTGTGACTGCCCATGTGTCTTTGTGTGTATAGGCATCAGACTTTTATCACATAACCTAACACCTAGGAGACAGTTTTGTCATCAACATAAATGTATATAGCCAGCACAGATATCAGCAATTTACCACGGGAAGCTGTGTCATTCACAGGCTGTGCAAGACAGGATTACTGAGCAGTCCCAAAAGAAAGTTATTTGCAGTGTTACTGTGACTCTTACAAAGGGACAGGTCTATCTGACACCATCCACAAACACACTATGAAGACCATACCACTTGTATTTTTCACATTTGTGTCTTAATTTCATTCCACAACTCTGCATGAATCTCCTCTCCCAAATTCTCTTTCCCCTTCAAAACACATTTCTTCATTTCTTCGTTCTTTGTTGCAAGTAGAGGGCTTTCTCTCTGTCCATCATGTTGCTGGAAACCTCCCCAACTCAATGTTGGGAACATTCAGTTCCCAGAATAATTTACTTGTATCTTGGGTAGAGCTGCTTTACAAAGCACTTCATCAGAAAAGTCATGCTTGGCTTTGCATATTTCTCCAGCCATCTTCCTACTCAACCTATCCCTCTTCCATGTGCTGTAGGTTCAGTTTTTGGCCTAGGTGAGAAATGAGAGAGGCATGCCACTGCCTAGTACTTAGGTGACGATTAAATGATTATCTGGTCCTTATATTTTCCAAGACATTTCCCCTTTGTACTTCCTACTTCTATTATTTTATGGTTTTTTGTTATGAGTCTCAGTGGCTGGCCATGCCCAGCATCTCAGTAACATGATTGCAGGATGTCATGACCCATAAGAGAGCACAAAAAGGAGATAAGGTATTTCTGCAGTGGGAGGAAAAAACTCAAGTATTGTCCTCACGTATCCTATGGAGCTTGAAAACCAGCAAGTGCTCTTCTTCCTGATCCACCACTACAGGGTCAATAGCTCTACTGAGTTTGCTTAGGCAAATGGTTTTGGTCATTGTATGTGACTTTTTTCAGTTATTCTATTATCCTTCAATTATTGACTAAACTGTGACTAAGTCTGTAAGACAACCTCCTGTCAGTTTACAGGACACACAGGGGCCATACAGTCAAGGAAGAATATGGAAGAATACATGCTGATGGACTCAGACTTTTCCAGGAAAATACAGAATGTCCCTCAGTTAGCCTATGTGAGAGCTTTGGTGGTTTTTCCCTGCTGGTGATACTGATGAGAGAGCTCTCAAATCAAGGAAGTATTGATGGTTTGCTCTTGAGGTACTAGGCACATTATAACAGGTAGACAAATATGTAGCTATGATAATAACAGTTCTTGCTATGATTAAGGAACAGATGTTGACGTATGAAAGTTTTAAACAGCTTCCTGGTTTGAGAAAATGTTACTATTTCTTTTTTTTATCTTTTTTTTTTTAGAAGATTTATTAGTTTTATGTAGAAGATTTCTCACCTATGCTATGACATGGCCTTATTTAAAATAGATAAATAGTATCTTTTGCAGTCTTTAAATCTAGACATAATTGTGGTTTATATAATGTGATTTATTGTGGAAATAAATGAATTGGCTTTTTTATCACCCAAGTCACAGAACAATCCTGCAATATTTGGATGACAGAAAAATGGGTGAGAGGGGCCAGAAATATTGTGAATGCTTTAGCAGCAATATCTGCTGGTGTTTGGAGAAAGTTGACTCCTGAAATTTCTTAGGCCTTGAAATAAGATCTGCAAGTGAAAGATACAAGTAATAAAGGTCATGTTTTGCTCGGTCCAGAATTTCTGTTTGGTCTAATTAAAAAATATGTTCATAGATGTGTTAGACTGACAGGCATCTGTGATTCACATTTAGCAGAGAACTCTTCAGCCATGAAGCAAGGTGACAACCAAGAACTGCAAGATCAGTTCGTTTTCAGTGCCTTGTCAGTCCTCAACCTTTCATTTAGCAGCAGCAGTCTGCAAACTTGTAGCCTGGATTAGCCTTGGCACATGTTGTCTCCTGCTGTGTCATGGCTGTGGATGGACAGGGAGCAGGCAGAATAGAAAAGGACACAAGTTCATAGAAAACTGTATTTCATTAGTCTACTGAATATCAAGCAATTTGTTTCAAAAGATAAATTATACAAAAATTTAGGGGACACACGGTACCTTTAAACAAACTCTCAAAATGCTTGAAAAAGAAACAGTAAAGAAAAATCTTGAACAAATTATTGTGTATATTAATATGATTTTCAAGAAAAAACTTTTCCTCCTTCAGACAAACATTGAAAGTGACAGATGGGTGTCTGAGAGAACATATTTCTTACCTTCAAAACCAACTCAAATGAAGTTTTAGTGAAAAAGACCAACTTATGTGGCTAAAGTATATAAAACCAGCCACATGAAGGTCACTTTATCAATAAAACAAAATAAAAATCAAATGTTAGAATTATTTTACATGGTACTGAAATGATTTTTTACACATGCCATCAGCAGACACCAAGTCAAAGATGTCAGTCGATGGCAGAATAGCATAGCTTTCTTTTCATTACCTATAAGGAACATATGCCTATCTCCCAGATTAATGTTCACCCTCCGAAAAAAATTTTACTGAGTGCTATTAGAATTATACATGAGAATGAACTATACATACTAAATCTTGGGTGTTTGTTTGTTTTTTTTTTTTGTGGTTTGTTTGTTTCTTAGTTTGTTTTTGTTTTTGTTCCTTTTTTTTTCCTAGGAGTGCTACGCTGAAGAGAGTAAGGTTTGAAGGGGAAGCGTAGGAAGTTCAGTTTCAAGTATTTTACAAGGAAGTACAAATTTAGACATGCACTCACTAACCACCATCATATTCAATTTAATGAGGTATAAGCAAATAGCATGAAAATAATAAAAAAAAACCCCTGATTGAAAAACTCTGGGGAGTCAGGTACATATTTTTTAGCCTTTTTAAATTACACACTAATAGTAGTGAAACAAGGCTTGCCATTTTAAATTTTGTTTAACAGCATGTGAAAAGGTCTGTAACACTATCTGCAAAGAAACCGGGGGTTTGCAAGAGTTTCATAAAAGCAAATCCCATGAATGGGATCTTCTACCGTGTCACAAGTGTGACTCATTGAGTGGTATTTGATTGCCTAAATACACAAGTCAAGTGATATTTTGGAAGCTGTAAAGTATCTGGGTTGTGTGCATGTACCTGGAGTTTGTGACATAGGATATCTACCAAAGATTTCCTCCTTTCTAAAGCAGCAGATGAAGGTCAGGTGGGATTCCATAGGAGATCTAAAATGGCATCAGGTACCTTCAGGTAGGCAACTGAATCCAGACCCCTGCCTCTAACAGAAATTGATAGTAGCAAGACAGAGAGGAACCTATTCTTGCTGTAGGATGAAGTGAATTTGTTGTTACTCCAGACAGACACAATGAGTGACACAACATCTGGACAGACGGGAAAGTGCGAAGAGAAGACTCTGCCTTTTCTCTTTTCATAGAATCATAGAAAAATTTGGGTTGGAAAGGACCTTTAGAAGTCATCTACTCCAACCTCCACTGCAATGAGCAGGGACATCTTCAACTAGATCAGGCTGCTCAGAGCCCTGTCCAACCTGACCTGTCCAGGGATGGGGCATCTACCATCTCCATGGGATACTTGTTCCAGTGCTTCACCTGCTAAAAAGTTTGTCCCTGTCTTTTTTGTAGGCTCCCTTTAAGTACTGAAGGTCGCAATAAGGTCTCTTCTGAGTCTTCTCTTCTCCAGGCTGAACAACCCCAACTCTCTCAGCCTGTCCTCATAGGAGAGGTGCTCCAGCCCTCTGATCATTTTTGTGGCCCTCCTCTTGACCCGCTCCAATAGGTCTCTGTCCTTCTTATGTTGGGGGCTCCATAGCTGGACGCAGTACTCCAGGTGGGGTCTCACCAGAGTGGAGTATAGGCGCAGAATCACCTCCTTCAAGCTGCTGGTCATGATTCTTTTGATACAGTTGGCCTTCTGGGCTGCAAGCGTGCAATGTCAGCTCATGTCCAGTTTTTCATTCACCAGTACCTCCAAGTCCTTCTTAGCAGGGCTTCTCTCAATCTCTTCATCCCCGAGCCTGTATTGACACTGGGAGTTGCTCTGACCCAGGTGCAGGACCTTGTACTTGGCCTCGTTGAACCTTATAAGGTTTGCACAGGCCCACTTCTCCAGCCTGTCCACATCCCTCTGGATGGCATCCTGTGCCTCGGGTGTGTTAACTGAACCACTCAGCTTGGTGTCGTCTGCAAACTTGCTGGGAGTGCACTTGATCCCACTGTCTGTGTCATTGCTGAAGATGTTAAAGTACTGGTCTCAACATGGACCCCTGAGAGGTCTTAAGAAAAAAAAGTCTTTTCCTCTTCTGTGTAAGGATTCTATTGTATTTTCAGAGAGAAGGATGTTGGGGGGGACTGTGTCAAAGGCCTTACAGAAGTCCAGATAGGTGACATCTGTAGCTTTTCATTTGTCTGCTGATGTGGTTATTCCATCATAGAAGTAGTAAAATACCTTTTAGAGAAAAATATCTTCGTTCTAGGACAAACAGCCTAGCTTAGATGAAAAAAAAAAAAAAAAAAAAGAGGAAAAGTCTGTCTCTGGGAAGCCAGAAGTCATGTCAAGCATTGAAAAAACATTTTCATGAACTGAATTAGCATAAAAGTGTTACAACTTTGAGACTTTAGTTACACGAACGTTGTTAAGTGCAAAGCTTAACTAAAGAGGGAAATTGTGATAAAATTTCTTGGTGCAGATGTGTCTGTGGATCTACACTGAGTTGTGGAATAACTGGCACATTTTCCCACAGTTCTCCACAATGTAACCATTAGAGTTACTGAGGGTAGTTGAACACTGACACCTGACACCAGAAATCCTAGTATCCAACCTGGAAAATTTCAACAATGCTATAGCTTGTGGGTATGCAGCCATGAATCACAAGGAAGGATATGAATGAGCATTCTGCAGAGAAACTTGGCAATCAAATGCTAGATGTGCAAGCACTATACTAAGGATACAACCTACAATGAAGCATATTGTAACTCAGAAGATGTAGGAACAAGGTCCAAAGAGCTACAGATCTCTTACTGCAGTCAAAAAAACAGAGACATAGGAATGTTTCCCATCTGTATACTATCTTCATGCTAACCTGTTACTATCATAGAGGGAACAGGTAGGAGAGGTTCTGATGTAACATGCATCCCAGATCATTGGCAGAGGAGCATCAGTGGCTCATAGTCAACTTGCTTTTCACTAGCACCCCAAGGGCCTCTTGTGCAAAGCTGCTTTTCAGCTGGGTAACCTCCAGCATATACTGGTGCATTTTTTTTTCCCCAGATATAAGACTCTGCACTTCCTCATGTTGAATGGCATAAGGTTCCTGACAGCCCATTTCTCCAGCCTGTTCAGGTCTCTCTGGACAGCAGCAAAATGGACTGACGTGTCAGACACTCTTCCCAGTTTAGTGTCAGCAGCAAACCTGATGAAGGTACGCTCTGTCCCATCATCCAGATCACTAAGGCAGATGTTGAACTGAATTGGATTTATTGAATTTTAATCTGCACTGCTAATTACTGGCCTCCAAGTACACTTTGTGGCAATGAACACCACCTCCATTGGTCATTGCCCAGTCATTCATTTCCAATCCAGCTTACTTCTCCTTCTCCAGCCTGTACATCAACAGGTTGTCTATGAGGATCTTCTAGGAGACAGTGTCAAAAGCCTTACTGAAGTCTAGGTAAACAACATCCACTGCTCTCCTCACATCTACCAAGCCAGGCATTTCATTGTTGAAGGTTCTCAGGTTGGTCAGGCATGAATTCCCCTTGGTGAAGCCGTGATGACTTGTGCTTCATGTGCCATGAAATGGTTTCCAGGAGTAGTTCTCTATCATTTTTCTTAGGCATTGAGGTGAGCCTGTAGTTCCTTGGGCCCTCCTTCTTGCCACTCTTGATGATAGGAGTGACTTTTGCTTTCCTCCAGTCTTCAGGCACTTCTCCCAGTCACCATGATCAAAGATGATCAAGAGTGACCTTGCGATGACATCAGCCAGCTCCACCTGCACTCAGAGGTGCATCCCATCAGGGCCATGGACTTACATATGTCCAGTTTGATTAAGTATTCTTTAACCTGATCCTGAAGTAACTCCTGCTTACTCTAGCCTTTTGCCTTGTTCTCTGGGGCCTGGGAATCCTGAAGGCTGGTCTTACTATTGAAGGCTATGCTGAAGGAGTTTGGTAGCTCAGCCTTTTCCATGTTCTGTGTCACAGGGGTCTCTGCCCTGTTCAGCAGTGGGGTTATGATCTGTCTTTCTGCCCTACTCCCTCCTCTCATGATCCAGAACTTTAACATCTTAATAGTCACTGCATCCAAAGCTGCCTTTGGTCTTCACATTGCCTATGAGCCCTTCCTTTTTGATGAGTATGTGGTCCAGCAGAGCATATCTTCCTGTTGGTTCCTCTATCACTTGGGTCAGAAAGCTGTCATCTATGTTCTCCAGGAACGTCCTGGAAAGAAGCTTATTCCCCGCTTTTCTTTCCAGCAGATATTGAGGTGATTGATGTCTTCCATAAGTATCAGAGCCTGTGAATGTGAAGCTACTTCTATCTGTCTGTGGAGGGCCTCATCCTTCCTGGTCAGGCAGTCTATAGCAGGCACTGATTACAATGTCACCCGTACTGTTTTGCTCTTTAATCCTCATCCATAAACTCTCAGCTCATCACCCATCCATAGGCAGAGCTATATGCATTCCAGGTACTCTTACACATAAACAGCAACTCTACCTCCTTGTCTTTCCAGCGCATCCCTCCTGAAGGTCTTTTTATCCCTCATTTGCAGCGCTTGAGTAATGTAAGTCATCCCAACAAGTCTCCATGATCCCAACAAGATCATAGACCTGCAACTGTGCACAGATCACTAGTTCCTCAAGTCTATTGCCCATGCTGTGTGCATTTCTGTACTGGCACTTCAGAGAGGCACCCCAACATGCTGTTTTCACATAGAGGGTCTGTTGTTTTGTTTTTTTTCATAACGTTATCTTGTAGGCAGTTCCTTTCTTACAAGTCAGTGCTTGTGGTTACCATGCTTAAGCACTATTTTGTGGATTTTTTATTCTCTTTTGTGCACATCATCACCCCAGGCCCTTTGCTTGTCAGTTGTGCCCATCGCTTCATCACATGGGGCTGCTGGTAACGCTCTCTCTCCCTTTTTGTGCCTAGTTTAAAGCTCTTCCTAACAGTTCACCCATCCTGCTGGCAAAGATATTTTTGCCCTGCTTAGTGTGGAGTATCCCATCTCTCTCAAGTAGATGCTGGTCCTTAAATAGGGTCCAGAGTCTTAGAGGCTGAACTCAGTGCTGAACTCTGTGCCTGTGCATCATCTCTGCAACCAATTTTTGACATAAAGTATCAGCCCCCTCTTCTTTGCACCCTTTAGCCTCACCAGCAGACAGGATTGAGACCAACACCTGGGCCAACAGAGCTCTGTAGTCACTACTGATACTCTCCAGCTTGCCTCATTGCTGCCCACAGGGCATCATCTTGGGGTAATAGGCAGAGGGTTGGACACATCTCAGCAGTCTCTCCACAAAAACCTTGGATCCAGGCACCCATAAGCAGCAAAATTCTTTAGACAAGAGGTGAGGTTGGCAGATGGGTTCCTCTGTGCCTTGCAGCAGGGAGTCACCTGCTGCTATCAAGCACCACTTCCCCCTGGTTGTTTGCATGGGTCACGGTCAGTTGGCCCAGATCTCTTTCTTGAAAGTATGCCCGGCTCTTGCCCAGCTTTGAGGGTGGTGAACCTGTTCTACAGTGACAAGCCACTTATTTTTTGCTCTTCTTCTGTTTCTCTTTCCTAAATTGCAGGAATATGATTTAAGTATTTTATGAGCAGTGTAACTTCTCACTGCACCATATTATTATACATTGGCATGTATTGTTTGATACATGAAATAAGTTTCTTTCATTGGTTTGTCCTCCTGGACATTGGCATGGCTGGTGATGAGACAATCAGCAATGTAAAGCTTTTGTGAGTGAACGGTAAAATAAAACGTACAAGTAGTGGCTGGTATTAATAATGTTTGACAGTGCAGTAAATTATTTGTGGTTTGTACATAACATTTTTGATTACCAAATAAATTGGCCAGAAATACTGTAGCTTATAGCTAAGCTGAAGCATACTTGACGTATTTCTCCCAAATAATATCTTTTATTTGAGACTTGACAGAGGAGAATACAACTGAACTTTCAGTTTCTACATGAATACTTCATTTTCCCCTTGTGGAGTGGTTTTGTCATTCATTATGGCTGTATGTAGACTTGCTGTACGTCGCTCCCACATCCTTCATTAAATTTGCTTCTTATCTTGAGTATTTCAATACTGAAATCATCAAGGACATAAATAAAACTATCCCTCCACTCTTTTTGCATTTATTTCCCCTGCCTATTATGTTTTACCTGCATCTTTTAGTTTTCCTAATTGTCAGGAATTTTCTGCTGGTTTTCAGCTTTCAGATTCAGACCTTTGCTTATCCTCTAGTAAATATTTTGCTTCTATCCTTGGAACAGTCTCCTTTCTGATGAAGAAATACTTCCACAAATTGTTTTTCTTCACACACATGAATGGTTATACAGTATGTTCTCTTCTTTTAATGTGTCCTTTCTATTTTAGATTAAGGTACTAAAAGTTCAATCTATGTATCGTGGAAATGTTTGACATGATTAATAAATCAATCATAAAAATAACAATGTCAGTCCTTCCTAAACGTCAGAATATGATATTCAATAAGTCAATTTAAGTGAAGAATTTGCCATATTTGCAATAGGTGAGGAATGTGTTATTAAAAAAAAAAAATAGATCTACTGCTTTAATACAGCTTATAATGGTTGTAGGAAGTTTCTGTGGTTCATTGTGATAAAGTATACCACATATCTAAAAAGAATAAAAATTAAGTATTCAAGCTGTTCATGTAAAAAGAGAAACATTTGGTTTTATTCATTGTCTTGTTTGTGTTCAAACCTTCAGAGACAATTATGGAAAAAAGCCCAAATATAGCTAAGATGAATGGAACAAAACTGTTGTCTGTTTACTGTTGTTATTCAGTCTTTTTATGGAATAATACTTTTTCTGTATGACAAGTGAGAAATAGGAGAATTTATGTTAAAATCCTTGCTAAAATAAAACGTGTTGAAAAGGTAAGATTTGTGTTCCTGCATCTGATCAACAGGTGTAGTTTTGTATCAAAGGCAGCATCTGAAGCAGGAGGAATTTATTTTATATATCTCTATCAGACCCGGATATAGAGTGGAGCATAAATAAAGCACAGTTAGAATACCATATTTTGTTATGATAATTGAAACTACATTAAAAGTTGTCTGAGGAAAACCTTGTGAAAAGATTTCCATTATTAGAAGCAAAGTGTTAGATCAATCATTTTTACACTGAGTTCTATCCTCAGTACCTTTACAATAGAATGATATATCCAGTCAGACTTAACACAAAAAAAATCACACCAATAAAACAGATTTACTCTACATTCTTTTTGTTCTCTTTCAATAACATAACATAAGTTACTTTAAAATAAGATATTCAAATTCCAAAACATTCCTAATATTTTAAATTGTATTTTCAGCTTTTGGAACATTCATTGAAATGTCCATTCTTGGCAAAACGGTCTTGTTCCTTTTTTATGATATAAATCCCAGAAGATAATTCTTTTGACAAAACTTTTATTTCTGGTAAAAAAAGGAATCCACACCATTTTTAGTGTTATTTCTATCTAATTTTTTCCCTTAAGTCAGCTTTGCTGGGGGTGTGGAGACACTTTAAATGTCTCAGAGGCCTGTCTAAACTACTATTGCTCATTTTGCCCTGACATTTATGCAGCAATATCTACATGGAATTAATATAGTTAGGTAAGTCTGGGCAATGTTCCAAAAGGAACCATTTTGCTTTATGATGAGGCAATCCTCACTTAACACGATTCCAGAAATGTCCATCTTTGGCTGGATGGTATATTTATGATTCTTCAATGTTATTTTATTTTTGTGAGTTCCACCAGTATTCATAACATCAATTGTAAGTTATTTATGTCAGTCAACAGCATCAAGGCGTTTGTGAGGCCTTCTATATTCTCAGACTTTATGAAATAAATCAACAAGGAAAGGATTTTTATTTTTTTTCAGAACATGCTTCTACACTTTATTCTGACAGAAGTTCCTTCCAAACCAAATGAGCATTTACCCAAGGAAACTGTATTTTGATTCTGTGTACTTCTGAAAGTTTGGCATTTCCAGAGTTTAATAAAGAGTTGTGCAAGCTCTTTCCCCTTGACCACGATCACATGCAACATCTACCAGCCACTAAAGCACAACAAACCTTTCTGGGATTTCTAGTCTCTCATGAAAGAACAAGTTTAAAGAACTCAGTCCTAGACTACAACAAAAGGAAAATGCAGTATCTCTGTAGCAGTACTATCATTCAGAGATATTGCAGCTCTCTCTTAATCCAGGGAGATATTTGGGTATAGAACACTGCATGCCAATCAGGAGCTACACAGAAAATCATGCTTTCAGATATACATGGGTAGAAACAACAACAATAACAGCAACAAAAACAACAAAGCACAGATGTGTTGCTAAAGGATGAACAAAGCCAAGGGACCTTATTTGTAATCTCATCACCTCCAATACTGATTCTTTTGGGTTGGCCCATGTCAAGTCATTGAATTTCATCATCAGCATTACTTTAGGTATAAAAGGTAGTAGTCATGCTTAACTGCCCGTATCATAAGACTCATTAAGATTCACTAGATCATACTTGTAGCATTTGAAGATATAAGTTTTAAATACTTTCTCATTAAATTCTGACAGACTAGTTTTATTTTAACCCTAACAGTCCTGCTAACAGAAACATCTATGCATTATTCCTCTCCAAAAGTGTCTGCTTTAAACTAATAAGCATGTTTTTAAGCTGGAACACAATAATATTTTGATAGTGTGCCCTGTACTCCAAGCACTATCTGGGTTCAATTTCTCCTCAAGTGTATGCTGACTAAACTACATTTCCACTTCTGGTTATAAACTTTTGTTCTTTACTTAGTTAGCAGAGTATCTCTGGATGCTTTCTGGCACCTTTACAACACTTCTCTCAGACTTTCACATGCCGCCTTATTGGGGATTTTATTAAACACATCAAATTTTCACGGGTTTAAGAATCATGTGTACATTTTGATTTTCAATGGACTTATATGTATATTCTTAAAAGTTATTAAATCTCCATTTGATTTATCATTTTTAGTAATATGTACATATTAAGTAGTTTGATAATGAAATGGTAAAAAGTGGTCATTACTGTTTACAGTAATGGTCTATATTTTGGAGGAAAAATAAACGTACATATTAACCATTCCATTCAATTTTTTTAGGATTACTAAAGTGATTGTAATCTTCATCTGTTAATAGTCATTATACACTTGATATATGCATTACATATCCACTACACTCACACTGAGACAATGACTGGCAGAATATCTACAACAACAACAACAAATAGGATTTTATGCACTAAAATTGTATACAATACACAGTATACTCACTGCAAGAACCCACTTCTGTGAAGTGGGTGTTAGGTGTGTACTTGGTGCTTAAAGTGGCTCTGTCT
Organism: Rhinoptilus africanus; assembly: GCA_013400135.1. NCBI lineage: Eukaryota > Metazoa > Chordata > Aves > Charadriiformes > Glareolidae > Rhinoptilus > Rhinoptilus africanus. The sequence goes on along the minus strand of VXBO01006387.1, from coordinate 16,249 downwards.
TACTGTAGATGAGAATACATGATAGAGAGGTAGCTCTAGATAAAATATACATCCTGTGATATCTTATGAATATAATTGTTGAATGAGTGCTTTGAGATGTTAGTATCTGTATGAATTAGATTTCTTTCTAGATGTTCTAAAATAATATAAGCAGTCAAGAACCATGCTTATTCAGTTTCTTTGAAAATCCTTGCCCAGTCAGAGTCATCAGAACATTGGATACAATTCTTTGAAAACAAACAGGTCCAAGTTCACAACCAAAGCAGCAATCACTGCTTACTGACATGGTGTATGTGGCTGAGATTTCACTGGAAAAATTGTAATGCTCCACTCTGAAGAAAATGTAATATCCTAATGCAAAAAGGTTATGTGTGTGGAGATAGGGTAAACAGATCCTTTACTGGTCTCACATTAGTAAAAATACTGATTTTAGGTTTCAAGCAAGGTACTAATTGCCATCCTGAGCATCAACATCCATAAACAAATCACAGTTTCAGAGTCAAAAGCATGCAAATATACTGAGTAAGACATATTATGTAGCTTGTCATTCTTGGCTGAAGCTTCTACTTCGGGTATAACCACAGAGACATTTACTTCCAGTGATGAAAAATTTCCCTTCAGTACAAAAAAAAACAAAAACAAAAACAAACAAAACAATATAAAACAGAAACCAGGAGANTACTCAGTGCTACAGCTAAATTGAGGAAAGTTGAAAGAAGTAAAGCAACTTGCCTGAAGCCGGACAATAAACCCAGTGAATGTTAAAATAAAGAACTAGCAGCCCAGAGACAAAATATCAAAGCAAACNTATAAAATGAAACAAATTAGTTATTTTTCAGTGGCATATACTTTATTGAATTATATTGACAGCATACACAAATGGGATTTCAGAATTTTAGACTGCTTGTTGGTTGGATCATTGATGTACTCGCTAAATATTAGTTAATACAGGAAGTATGAAGACAGGTCTAATCTGATGATATCAAAAGAAGTAACTAAAAATCATTCTTAAAGACCTTATATTTTCTGCTGTTTCCTTATGAGATGTGGGATGCTGTTCCTCTGGGGTTAGTCTCATGTCAATTTTTAACAGCTCTAATTGCCTAATTAGCTGCTCTAATGCAAAGACAAAGCTTCTCTCAATATTCAATATTAATTTTCCCATTAGTATAAAATATCATAATTTGGAAATTCTTACATTGGATTCACAGATCTCTCATGAAAATGTATCCCTGCCTGTTCTTTTCCTTGATGCAAGAGCTAAAAANGTAATTCAACATCTGTGTCCCTGTGTTTTTATTAAGTCTTTATGAGCCTCTATGCTCTGATTTGTAAAACTGACCTCTTAGCCTTTGTATCTATTTAGTACAGACTTAAAGCAACCTTTAACAGTTTTCATAAAAAAATATGACAAATATGTTGCTGAATATTAACAAGAACACTTAATCAAATTTGAATTTATTGGCATATAATAGATTTATAAAGGGACCAAAAAAAAGGCAGAAATACTCAGAAACAAAACTGTATCTGGAAAGCATAAGA
>VXBO01006386.1:165972-270845 GCA_013400135.1 Rhinoptilus africanus | reverse complement strand
AAAAAAAAAGGAGGGGGGGCAGAACCGTTTTTTCTAACTTAAAAAGTAAATAAAATTCCCTACACCTTCCCCCTCACAAAAATAGCCTTTCAGACTTATTTAACTGCAAAAACTGAAATTTCCAAGGCTAAATAAGAATTAGCATTGTTCAGGTGGGCCTGGGGAGATTACTTTTTGTTTGTCTTTTTTTTAATCTGAAAAGCCTATAAAACAATAAAAACAAATCTGCCATGCAAAAACATTTAATAACCTCACTATAGGCCAGCCCTCACTAGGTAAAAAAACTTGTAAGGAGATGAGAGAAGCAGGCAAAATATCTTGCACAGACCTAATTAGTATTTTCTATTGAATGCATATATTTAATTTCTATTATCAAACGATGTTCACAAGCCTGTACTTCCTGCCATGTCTTTACAACTGGATTGACCTCATTATTTGCATAACTAACTATAGTTATTGTATCTTGTCCATACAGGTCTCACAAACATGAATTTTCTTTGCCCGGTCATCTTGGTGGTATAAAACATCAACGCAAAGAATGTCTCTTATCCCTGGAAAACATTCCACTATTCTTTTTAGTCATTAAAAAAGGCACAGCTGACTCACAGTGATCATCTGTAACATTTCAGTTTAGCAAAAATCTTTTGAATGTCCTGTTTCCTTTGACATTCATGTCTCAGAAGCACAAAGTAAGATGCTGAAGACCAGTACTTGCAGTTCTTTCGTTTCAGACTTTATGCTAATACCTTTGCTTGTCGGAATGTAACTGAGCTTCCCGTAAGTGGCAGTTGTAATTCCAGGTCTATATAGGCTCCCTGAGATCTATTTAAAATCCCTTAAAAACATATTATTCACCTGCTTTAGGGGATCAGTACATTCCAACTCATCTTCATATTTATATAACAATAACTTTATGATTTCAGTACACTTAAGTGTCATCATTCTTTTTGCTATCACTCACTGAAAATGTACTGCTTCCCCTCCTACTCCCTCTAATTTTTTTAGTCTTTTTTAAATTACACAGTTGCTCTACATCATAAGCAATGCTGTGCTGACTGATTTTTTTTGTCTCTGAGCATGTATATTTTCTAATTTTCTACCAATAACTCTTGTATTTTGAGAGAGTATGATTTTTTCCCTTGTTCTCCAGCTAATAGGTAAAAGGAGCTGATAATGATATAGAGTCTTGCCTAATATCTGTTCTAAAGTTAAATCAATCATTATATTCACTCTGCATGAACATCAAACCTCTCTCACTTCAAAGGAGATAATTTTTAATCTGCTAAGTCTAACAGATTCAGTTGTGATCATCCAGATGTGATCTAAGATATTAGGGAAACCTAAAGAGCCCTAGACCACCTTCATGTTATTCTCAGCCTTTTCTCGGAGCTACTTATGTAATTATTTGTTCCACTGTTTCTATTTTGTATCTAAGTCCAGTTTATTAATTTGAAAGAAAGTTTTATACAAAATACATAACATCTTCAGGATGATGATCGACAGCATTTTAAGAACAAGAGGAAATGAGAATGAGCAAAAAGATACTGCCAGATTTTTTCATGAATAAGAACCATGAAGTTCAACTGTCAAGGTCTCACACCCTTTTCCAGGTACCAAATCATATTGAACAGTTCAATTGGATATTCAGAGAAGTGTATAACATATATTTAAATTAATTCTACTTATGAGATATGCTCTTATAAATTTATTGTTTTGTCCTTCCCTTCCCCTCCGTTACCTCAAACACAGGAAGATTATCATCACAGAATCACAAAATCACAGAATAGCTGAGGTTGCTGGGTGACAATCAGCTGTCACTTTACTCTTCACTGTCACTCGCTTTACTCTTCCCCCATTATCTTCATCCATTGACTGCCCCCCCCCCATACACACACCCCTGAGGTACAGAGGCACCTGGGAAGGTAGGCTGGGCAAGGAGGGGGTTCTCCTGCCACCCTGGCTGTGGACTTGCCTCCATTCACTCCTCTCCTTGAAGCTACTCTCTTGAGCCTAGTCGGGGGAGGTTGCAGGATGCCCTTCATCGTGTTTTTTTTTCTGGCGGCTCTTGCTGTTTCTGTCCCAGGGAGGGCAGAGCATGATTTCACCAGTCTATCACTTTCTTGGACACCCTGATGACCCCAAAACCTCCCAATACCCCTCTGTAGATACCCCAAAACCAACAGGGACACCACCCTACCCCCCCTCCCCCAACCCCTCCCAAATCCCATCAGAGCCCCCAAAGCCCCAGAAACACCCTGTTAACCTGTTATCCTGCCCCGGAAACACCCTGTTATCCTACCCTCAGGACCCTCCTAAATCCCACCCGCAGCACCAAAATCCCCCTCAATACCCCCCATAAGGAACCCCAAAACACCCATGGGAACCCCACCAAGTTGGATAGACCTGGACAAGTCTTCCTATGTGGTCCTATCTGCTAGACTTGGGTATTTTATAGAGACAGCCAGTGGAGTTGCATTTTTTCTTATTGTAGGGGGTTGAAAATGCAAGTACTGCGTGGGAAGATGATTAGGATTGTGGTGCGCTTCATGTCTTTCCAACAAAACTTCCAATACTGTTGCATTTGTGGCATTTTTACTGGCATTGGTGGAAAGAGGCAGTTTGCGTTTTGAGGTTCCATTCAGCTTTCTGGCTGGCTTTTGTAAACATGCCTTAAGCATGTGCTCTGAGGAAACGTGGGCCTTGAACCTGGGAGTGTTGCCGTTTCAAAGCGCTAGCTCTGGAGACAGCTTCTCTTAACTCCAAGTGGTTTCCAGGTACCAAGCTTCCAAGGCCAGGCTGGCCAGAATTTTTATTTTCTAGCTAGGGCAGCTGTTCATGGCAATAATGCCTTACAATGAGCCATAGACACTGCTCCGTGTTTTGAAAACGTGCTTTCTCTGTCTGTTTTCCTGTGTGCCAAAAGTCCCTTTCCCCTTGTTTGCTTTCTTTGAAAAGCTTGGTCTCTTTTTGAGACGGTGCCTAGAGCTGTGCACCTCTTTGATCCCCTCTGCTGTGTTGAAGTGCACAGAGCCCAGGGACGGCATGGAGCATGGGCACCCACCCCTGGGCCGCCCAGAGGGGCTGCGGAGGGGCTCACAGCCAGTCCTGGTCCCCCCCACCTCTGTGGTGTCACCNAGCTGTTCATGGCAATAATGCCTTACAATGAGCCATAGACACTGCTCCGTGTTTTGAAAACGTGCTTTCTCTGTCTGTTTTCCTGTGTGCCAAAAGTCCCTTTCCCCTTGTTTGCTTTCTTTGAAAAGCTTGGTCTCTTTTTGAGACGGTGCCTAGAGCTGTGCACCTCTTTGATCCCCTCTGCTGTGTTGAAGTGCACAGAGCCCAGGGACGGCATGGAGCATGGGCACCCACCCCTGGGCCGCCCAGAGGGGCTGCGGAGGGGCTCACAGCCAGTCCTGGTCCCCCCCACCTCTGTGGTGTCACCATGGGGCACGTTCCAGAGCCAGCAGACAGGCAGGGGTTCTAATGGGACGTTGGAGGGAGGGCAAGGAGACAGCGCTGTAAGCACCCCAGAGAGGAGCATCTCCTGCCGCCTCAGGCTTCCACGTGGGCAACAGCTTGGCTCTCGGCGCATCCTCACCCGCAGCCAGGGAGAGGAAGATGAGTGATTGCACGGCCCTCCATGGGCTTTGCCTGGAAGGGAACCTGGGCACCGTGACCATCGTGGTGGCGGGTGTTGAATTCGCCGCCCACAAGATGATCCTGTGTGGCTGCAGTCAATACTTCAGGTGAGTGCTTCAAAGGGGAGGGGATGGGGCCAAGGAGTATTTCCTGCTCGGTGCCACACGGCCTTCATGCATCTCCAGTGCTTACCTGGGCACTCCAGCTCTCCTCCAGCAGTTCTCCCTAGTGCTGGGACGTGCCTGCACACCAGGATTCCTCCACAAGCTGAGATGTAAGAGCAGGGCTGGAAGTGGTGCCTGAGGAAGGCCCAGACGCGGTGCAGGGCTGGGAGCGTGGTCAGGCGGGAGGTTTTCCTTCCCCACACACCGTGATTCTCCTCTGGTGCTCGTGCTGAAGCAAGGTGCCCACTCGCCCTCTGCCTCTCTGTCCACAGCCACAGGCTGTGACTCCTTTCTAAAACAAGCGGCTAGGAAACCCTTCCTGAAGAAAACTCCACGGCCTCCCAGCACGGCTACTGCTGGTGCCCAAGTTGGTGCCCGGGGAAGGAGGCACAGGGGACACCGGGGTCAGGGTTTAACGCAGCAAAGCCGCTTTCTTCCCTCTTCCCCAGCGCTGATTTGTTTTTTTCAGGGCTTTGTTTTCCAAACGCTGGAGCAATGCCCAGAAGACTGTCTACAACATCCCCGGCACTTCCCCCGAAATGATGGCGCTCATTCTCCAGTACGCCTCCAGCGGGACAGTGCCGGTCACGGCTGACAACGCTGCCAGTTTGCTAGTGGCGGCGGACCAGTTCAATGTCCTGGGTATCATCAGACTGTGCTGCGACTTCTTGAAATCCCAGCTCTGCCTGGAAAACTGCATCGGCATCTGGAGATTCACAGGCCACTACTACTGCCCCGACCTGAGAGAAGCAGCCCAGGAGTTCATCCTGCAGCACTTCGAGGAGGTGATCGGGGTGTCCAGAGAGCTCCTGGAGCTGCCCGTCAGTGAGCTGGAGCTCCTGCTGGGGCAGGAGGTGCTCTCTGTGAAAGAAGAGGCGGCCTTCGATGCCCTTCTCAAATGGGTGGCTCACGACCTGCAGGCAAGGAGGCAGTACGGTGCAGTCTTGCTGGGCCAGGAAGGCTGGAGGAATGGGCAGAAGGGCTTTTTTTTCTTTAAATAAACTCAGCGTTACCGACAGTTAAGACTTGGCTTAAAACTTTTGAACTCCTACGTGTGCAACAGTGTGCATTTGTAGTTCATATACCCTGTCCTCACACATCACTCATCCAAATCTGCAAGTGCCANCGGGGTCAGGGTTTAACGCAGCAAAGCCGCTTTCTTCCCTCTTCCCCAGCGCTGATTTGTTTTTTTCAGGGCTTTGTTTTCCAAACGCTGGAGCAATGCCCAGAAGACTGTCTACAACATCCCCGGCACTTCCCCCGAAATGATGGCGCTCATTCTCCAGTACGCCTCCAGCGGGACAGTGCCGGTCACGGCTGACAACGCTGCCAGTTTGCTAGTGGCGGCGGACCAGTTCAATGTCCTGGGTATCATCAGACTGTGCTGCGACTTCTTGAAATCCCAGCTCTGCCTGGAAAACTGCATCGGCATCTGGAGATTCACAGGCCACTACTACTGCCCCGACCTGAGAGAAGCAGCCCAGGAGTTCATCCTGCAGCACTTCGAGGAGGTGATCGGGGTGTCCAGAGAGCTCCTGGAGCTGCCCGTCAGTGAGCTGGAGCTCCTGCTGGGGCAGGAGGTGCTCTCTGTGAAAGAAGAGGCGGCCTTCGATGCCCTTCTCAAATGGGTGGCTCACGACCTGCAGGCAAGGAGGCAGTACGGTGCAGTCTTGCTGGGCCAGGAAGGCTGGAGGAATGGGCAGAAGGGCTTTTTTTTCTTTAAATAAACTCAGCGTTACCGACAGTTAAGACTTGGCTTAAAACTTTTGAACTCCTACGTGTGCAACAGTGTGCATTTGTAGTTCATATACCCTGTCCTCACACATCACTCATCCAAATCTGCAAGTGCCATTTCTGTCAGTTGCATATGAACTAGATTGTCCCAGAAGGTCCAACTCATTGAGGAGCTGGAAGTTTGCTTTCCTCAAATTCAGAGTCCCAACTTTACTCTTCCCCCTGACAGCCACACCCCTCAGGACTGTGAGCTCCGCCAGAGCCTGACCACTGCAGCCCAGGCTGCCGCCAATCTTACAAAAGATCTTCAAAGTGATGTCTCTGGAGATAGGTTCTCTTAACTCCAAATGTTTTTTACTCCAAGAGGCATTTCTGGAGATTATCTACTCCAGCTCCCAGCTTTGGGCAGGGTCAGCTACAGCTGGTTGATCAGGACTGTGTCCAGCTGAGTTTTGAATATCGCCATTAATTAAGTGTTCGCCTCCTTTCTGGGTAACCTGTAACAGTGTCTGACCACTCTCACAGTAAAAGTGCTTTTCTGATGTTTAAATGAAATTTCCAGTATTTTACTTTGTTCCCATTGCCTATTGTCTTTTTGTTGTCTGATAGTGAGAAGAATCTAGTTCATATTTATACCATCCAGAAAGGTATATATAGACATTTATAAGATCCCCCTGGGCATTCTCTTCTCCAGGCTGAACAGTCCCGACTCTCTCAGCCTTTCCTCATGTAACAGAGGAATTCCCATTCCTTAATCATCTTAGTGGCCCTTGGCTGAACTTCTTCCAGTATGTCCTTTTGTCTCTTTTAAAAGAGAGCACAGAAATGGAGATGGCACTTCAAACGTGTCTCTCCAGTACTTAGCAAAGGAGAAGGGTGACCTCCATTGACCGGCTGGTAGCAGTCCTACCTGTGCAGCCCAGGAAGCTAGTGGGATTCATTGCTCCAAGGACACATAGGTTAAGACATCTAAAGATATCTCATCTCCTGTCTTACAGGTAGGAAACTGATGGTTACATATTTTAAATACATTTAGCTGTATATAACTAGCTTATTTCAATGAGAATTTGACACATATTTCAGAGAATGTGGACCAGCAGAAGCTTGTTTATTGTCATGAGGGAAGTTACAGAAAAGAAGAAAAGAGAGTCAGATCACAAAAATCCCTATCCCTATACTCATCTTCCTACTTTACTAGATATATTTGACATTAATATAATAGATTTTAAGCTACTGACATTATAATAGGTATCTAAAGTTGACGTTAATTTAGATGTACTTTTAATCTTGGTAAAACTGAAAGCAGAGGCATGATTTATTCCAAGTGAAATAAAATACTAGAAAAAAACAACACTACTATTTTTCAAGCAAACCGTTTACATACAGAGCTATGCAGCAGCAGGAGCTCTGACCGAGCAAACATACAAAATACAAAAGCTGTCACCTCCTTAAATGTTTTTTTTCAGTCTTGATTTCACAGAAGAAACTACATAAGATTAAGGTAATAATTTCTTTATTAACTTAGAAGAATAACATTTTCAGAAACATTGCTTGTATTTGGAAGCCTGGAATAAAACTAAAAGGAACCACCAGAAAAATATACTGCAGTGAGAAAAATAATTAGCATTTTTTTGTGCTGTATAATTCAAAGGAAGGGATAAATAACACAACAGAAAAAAGGAAGAAATGAAAACCTCTATTGTATTAGCAAGGCCTTCTCTATATTAACGACAATGTTAAGATATTAATGAAATTTATGTTTACTAGTAGAAAAGATCATTGTAAGCATAATTCATGAACCTCAGAAGAGTCGTTAATACAATATGGCTACTCTGATGAAGCCTTCATATGTCACTCAGAGCAGAATGATTTGATACAGAAGTATTCACATGCTGTAACAAATTTTGAGGGTTGATTTGTTTGTTTCTAAATACTCACCATCTGTACAGGCAACAAATATGTACGTAATATTTTACAGGTTATTTATATCATTACAATTGTTGGCCATGGGCTTGATCCCCTGGAGATTTGACCTTTGACACCCACTAGAGGAGTCGGTTTGTTAACCAATAGGTTTGCTAACTGAAGTTTAGTTTAAATGGAAACATTTATGACTAGGAGTATGGTATTAATGAGACCCCTTTAATGAAGGTGGTGATTTTCTCAAAAGCCAAAGAAAGGGGAAAGAATGGTATCTATAAACAGAATCTTTTCTCTTTCTCATTTTTGTGAAATTATGTAGTTTTAGCTATAAAGTTTTTTTTATCACATTCTTGCCAATATGAGTCACTATCATTCATCTATTGTGCTATGATAGCAAAATGACATTTTTTTAATACCATGCTTGCCCAATGTCTCTCAAAATCATCACTGAACAAACTAAGGACGTAGATATATAGGGCGTTTTACAATTGTCTGTACTTCCACCGTGATGTATTACTACCACTAAAAAAATGATTTGCAGTTTGACAAAAATCAGTACAAAATAACTATTTTCTCTCCAGCAAAAGTGGGGCAGTGAAATGCCACAGAGTTTTCAGTGTGCTGAGTCTCCATCTTTCTGTGTATTTTCTATTGAATAATAGAAAGTTCATGGATATCTTCACAGTACCCATCTAGGGCAGGAGCATAGCCAAAATCATTTCATTTGGTCACAAATCTTCTGTAAAGGATTTACAGTTCTTCTGGCAGACTGAGGAGGCTGCGTTAACTCACAGTCTGAACTGATTCTCTGTCTGCACGTTTTCATTTCCACTGAGAGGACACAGTTGCACTTATGACTTACCAACTTCTTGTTTTCTTAAGCAAAACTGTTCATTTGAGGAAGAGGGAAACGAATTTGTTATTGTGAAAGGAATATCCTATGTTTGATAGAGCTTTGAAAATTCAGCTTTGCTTGATTGAACAATTAAATCACCCTTGAGATACTGTCAAAATCCAATACATTTGTGCTATACACCTAATTATTTTGATGAACCTATTGTTTTAATAAGATACTTGGCCTTTTTTTATATGTGGCATTTAGCTGCAACCCCCCCCCCATTTATAATGCCAGCATAGGTCCTAAGTTAAGGCAATCTTATAAATACAAATTGGAAGCGAGTATATTGAAAAAAAATCTTTCTAACAAAAAGCTATGGACTTATTTGCAAAAATATTTACAAAATAAAACTGGGAAACTGCTGAGAAGCAGGTTTTACATATCCACTAGCTTTAGTCCTTATAGATTTTAAGAAGAATATGCATTACACTTTGAGACTGCCTGACCCAGATGATTTTTATTGTTTTTCATTCTGGAGGAAATATTCTGATTCATTGCATTAATTGTTAAAATTGCTCACCTACACTGCAGACAACTCCCCATGACAGTGTTGCAATACCATGATTTTATGTAATGATACTGGTCATGTAAAATCTGTAAAGGATGCCTTTTTTAAATAGCTGTGTGGCTTATTTACACTTTAAACTCTGCATAACTTTCCTTGTTTCCTAAAGCAAAGGGAAAGTATACAATAGACAAAAAGAAAAAAAAAAAAAAGAAAAAAGGTAATCTTATTATGTCATTCACCAAATTTGGAATCAAAAATCTTTGTATTCTGAAAAAAAAGATTTTATCTTCCACAGTAACGGAGAAAATCACTAGCTCTGCTAATAGGAAATACTTTCTGAAAGAAGTACTGAAAGGAAAGGCAATGCAATTCAAATTTCCAGCCAATGTGAGTGAAACAGAGAGAAATTGCTAAGAGAGGGGAAAGAAAATAGATTAACAATGATAACCGAAAAGATTTATCTGAAAAGGGACATCTTTCCAAAGAAAGACATATTATAACCTGTCTTCCTATTAAAGTGGTAGAGAATAAAAAAATTACATAAATAAGCAACTATCATAATGACAGAAAGTATTATAGTGCATTAAGGTGATAAAATATCCTCCCTTTTCCTGCTTCTTGAACATGGTTTTGTCGTTTTCATGATAGATGAAGAAAAAGGCAGACAAACAGATAATTTTGTTTTACTATGTCTTGCTGCTGACACTCAAGTGAATGTGTTCCAAAAGAATGTAATTTTTTTTTTTTGAGAGAACAAGCCTATAAAAAGAAGCAGTGAAGGAGAAAAGCAAGGAAGTTTATGTTAATAAGAGGATTCCTCTCCACTTTCAGAAAATATCGGTTCTTTGTTCCTATTCTGTTTATTCCAGCAGCTAATTGTAGTTTTCTATGAAGTAATTAGGAAGTGATAGTTTTATGGAACACGTAGGATGTTTTTTTCTCTTGAAAAAACGTGGATTGCTAGCTCTCTGTCTCTAAGCTCTGTGCTTTGTTCAGATTCAGTGACATTGTTCCCATATATTTTCTGTTTCCATTATATGATGTCCAGATCAGTTTTTGGTTAGGTTTGGTGGGGTTTTTTGTGTTTGTTTGGTTTTTTTTTTTTTAAATTATTATTGTTTTACTGTCCCTCTGTTTGCTTAAGACTTTATTTATATAATTTATTTTTTAGATTGTAAGTTACCGGTTTGGGGACTGTGATGTCTCTATAAAGCTTGTCAGGTACCTAACACAGTGAGACACCTAATAAGTTCAGTTTCCAAACACAATAAGAAAATAACTCAAGAAAACCCCATTTCTGAATTAATCATTATGTAGGCACCCTGTAGTTAGATCTAAGTTCCCTAGTGCCTTAGGGTCATTTTTGAAAATAGGGACTGATCACTTCCTAAATTAAATGGGTTTGAATTAAAGGTTACAAGAAAGACAGCCACTTACTGACAGCCGTTAAGCAGCATTTTCAATAACTGAAGTCCAGCATGTTTAGCTTTTCACAGTAATTCTATAACAACAAATTAAATATTGCTAAGGAGTAGGGGCACACATCAGAAATCCATCATCTACCCTAAAGTTAGAAAGGTCCATGGGACAGCTTTGTTCTTGCCTCCAATTGCTCACCCGAAAAATCCAGACTGTGGTGTGTAAAGCGCAGGGTTTTGGTGGTTAAGAGATCTTAATGATAAGGCTGTGGCAACAGGCCTTTGACACTGTGGCCAAAGCCCCAGACTATTTAGTGTACTAGTGTAGGTGTAGCCTTTGTGTTTATGTCCAGCTAATAATTTTCTCTGTTACCTCTATATGAATAGATGTGATCATTTGGATGTGCTTTTTTCTTTTTTTTTTTTTTAATTTTCCTCTAAATTTCCTGTTTTATTGGCGTAGACTTCTCCGCAAGTAATATGCAGCCCTCACAAGGGCTATGTGTTTCATATTTGAGTTATAGCTGTTAACTGTGATACAATAGCGTGCACGGCTTTATTTCCATTCCTTTACTTGATAAATGTTTACAAATTCCAGGTAAGAATATTCACTGTATGTATTTAAGACAGTAGTTTTCACCTGTATGCAATGAAATGCATTTTCTGATGAAAATTCATGAGGTGAAAAGTGACCTTCAGGAAGCTTGTGAAAAACAACCTGTGAGGGGTGAAACTTTCTGCCTGAATTCAAGTTTCCATAGTTCCATCAGTGTACCCAGCCCATTTCCAGTGACACGAGAGCTGTGCAGTGATATGTGTACCTGCCCTGAACCTATTACACACCGCACCCCTGCACTGGCCTTTTTTGCTGCTGGAAACAAGGTCTCGGAGCACAGAACAAGCAAAGTGCCTGGGTGCTCTACTTGTCATTTTAAAAACATTTACTTGTAGTTTCTGTGTGATATCTGAGCTCGTGGTTTTCTGTGCTTCTTTAAGAAATCTGAAATCCCCTGGATGCTGGTTTGTGGGAAATTCTAGCAAGTAATTTTCATTTTATTTTAGGGGACGGTGCCTCTGAAAAAGGTGGTTAGCTTTTTATTTTAATGGCAGGAGTATCGATGCTCTCAGTTTCTCATGTTAACGGCAAATAACTAGTGGTGTTGCAAGAGAATAGCCTGTAAGCCACAATGGACACACCACTTGGCCGGATCTGACAGCATGAATTCTATATGTAGAAGTGCTGTGAAGTGAGCTTAGACCTTTTGCTTCTGATGGCCTTTGAATTACATTGTTCATGTCAGATCATGAAAGGACACGGATCCTGGAACTTTGAATGTTCACTTTTGTTTTTCTACTTCTTTCATGAAGATAAAAGTACTTCTTTTTGACATAGACAACAACATTAGGGGCTGCATTTTTTCTCTTTCCCTCTCTTTTATCAAAAAGATATTGATTACCTTATAATGGTATTTCTTTCAGGTTATAGAAGAACAAAGCTTATTCTGTTATTCCAACTTTCTTGGAACTGCTCTGTTTGTAGTTTACATTTGCCTGCAACATTTCAGTCAAACAGCTAGCATTGCTCTTACTCACTTCAAAGGTATGAGATGAGCAGTTGCCATTACATCAAGGCTTTATACTCAGCTACATTTCATCTGGAATGGTCACATAGCTTATTGTCTTACTAGTAGGTCAAATTCAGTTATCTTTATTCAAGTTTTCTGTGTAAAACAATGGACTAAAGAGTTCATAATGTGGACAGTTTTTACCATTAAAAAGAGTTTTCTTGTGATAATATAAGAATGTAAGAAATCAAGAAAGAAAGGGAGGAGACCAGCATGGCTGAGCTGGGACCTGCTGGTCCAACTATAAGGCAAGAAGGAAATGCACAGACAGTTCAATCGGCATCAGGTGTCCTGGGAAGAGTATAGGGGATGCTGCCTGTGTATGTAGGGATGAGGTCATGAAGGCCAAGGCGCAGCTGGAGCTGAACTTGTCAAGGGATGCTAAGAATAACAAGAAGGGCTTCTACAGGTACATAACCAGAAAGGGACAGTCAAAGAAAGCGTGCCCTCCCTGATGACTGAGAATGGCAAACTGGTAACAACAGACAGGGAGAATGCTGAGGTTCTGAACAATTTTTTTGCCTCAGTCTTTACTGCCAGTGTCTANGGAGTGACAAGTGGCGTCCCTCCCTCAGCGATCCATACTGGGACTGGTTCTGTCCAACATCTTCATCAATGACATAGACAGTGGGATCAAGTGCACCCTCAGCACGTTTGCTAATGACACGCAGCTGAGTGGTGCAGTCAATAGGCCAGGTGTCAGGGATGCCATCCAGAGGGACCTAGACGAGCTAGAGAGGTGGACCTGAGCAAACATTATGAAGTGCCACAAGGCCAAGTGCAAGGTCCTACACTTGGGTTGGGACAGCCCTCATTATCAATACAGGCTGGGGGATGATGTGATAGAGAGCAGCCCTGCGGAAAAGGACTTGGAGGTACTCGTGGATGAAAAGCTGGACATGAGCCAACAATGCGTGCTTGCAACCCAGAAGGCAAACCGCATCCTGGGCTGCATCAAAAGAAGCGTGGCCAGCAGATCCAGAGAGGCGATTCTCCCCCTCTACTCTGCTCTCCTGAGACCCCACCTGGAGTACTGTGTCTGGCTCTGGAGCCCTCAACACAAGAAGGACATGGACCTCCAGGAGCAAGTCCAGAGGAGGGCCACAATGATGATCCGAGGGCTGGAGCCCCTCTCCTGTGAGGACAGGCTGAGAGAGTTGGGGTGGTTCAGCCTGGAGAAGAGAAGGCTCCAGGGAGACCTTATTGCAGCCTTCCAGTACCTGAAGGGGGCCCACAGGAAAGCTGGAGAGGGGCTGTTTGCAAGGGCATGTAGCGATGGGATGAGGGACAATGGTTTTAAACTAGAGCAGGGCAGGTTTAGGTTAGACATTGGGAAGAAGTTCTTTACACTGAGGGTGGTGAGACACCGGCACAGGTTGCCCAGAGAGGGGGTGGAGGCCCCATCCCTGGGGACATTCCAGACCAGGCTGGACGGGGCTCTGAGCGACCTGATCTAGTTGAAGATGTCCCTGCTGACTGCAGGGGGTTGGACACATTCTATCATTCTATGATAATGTGGGGAAAACGTTCTGGACAGTCTAGTATCTTCAATTGTTTTCATATTTTACTTCAATTTGCTTTCTGAAGACAGGTGCACACACAGATTCACACATGCACACGCGCATGCATGCACACACACACAACTAAGACAAATATGTTCAAGACAGTCTTGAATAATGAACTGTTCCAATATAGATGAGTCTCCTAGTTGTGCCTCAAAAGAAATATGGTTTTGATTGCCAAGGCTTTTAACTTGAACATATTTAATTTCAACACATGTGATAGGAAACTTAAAATGGAACTATATGTTGCAAAAACTACTGTTTTTATCTCACTGTTTGTGAAGGCAGGATGCAAAGATCCTGTGCAGTGCTTTAGCCTGACTGTTCTGTGCATGGCCAATCCACAGAAAAAAAAGAAAGGCCTTGCCATAAATCAGAAATACCATGAGGGAACAGAAACAAAATGGTAGTGGTAACAAAAACAAGCAATAGCATATGCCATGGCATAACAGGGTGGTTATGAATCACTGTTATTCTTGTTGACTCTAGGTAAATAAATTGACAATCATTTAGGGTGAGCTCGAAAAACAAAAGCAGGCAAAAGGGAGAATGTTAGATCACCTAGAGATCATAGTTTTTTTCTTTCAGATTGGCACAGTTTGACATTTTCATCAGCTCTCCCCTTTAAAGCAGGGTTGCTTTAAGCAGTGAACCCCAAGTCCTCCCTTTGGAAGAGCTGAAACTCACCAGAACTAGCCAGGGGGTTAGGTCAGGAGGGAAAACGGCTGGAGGGCAGAGGAATCTGAGGAAAAAATACATATGTAATGGAAAAGATGTGAGCCAATTCCTCTGTATTTCTTCCCATCTTCAATGAGGTATACGTGGTGAGTTTTGGGAAATCATGCCCTTTCATTGCTTTCTCTGTGCTTTTGTCTCCTGAGTCTAAGTACATAATAGGACTGTGGGGCAGGAAAGAGATATAGTAATGTTAGTAAGTTTTAAACTTGAAATATATTTTTTTTTTAATCACAGACATCTGTTTTCTAATTTTTACAAGTTTTGCTTTATCTTGTAGATAAACACAGTAGAAATAAAGAGCCTGATTTTTTTCAGAGTTATTACAGTCTAGTAGTGTACACTCACAAACACACACACTCATGTAAGTGTGCATTTATAAGAATAGGTATATGTAAATATATCTAATTACGTTGATAAGGAAATTAAGATGGGTTTTTCTAAATGGAATAATTAATTGTATCTGATAATTATTCTAAGAAACATTCCCAGTCTACACTGAGATATGTTCAGAAAAGGCTGTGATTTACCATAGCAAGCTTTCAGAAAAAGCAAAAAATAAATCAATTGACATTGATTGTATTGTATTCAATGATGACAATCTTACTCCATCTGAACACTGCCAGGTTCCTTCCTCCCCCAAGCAAACCATATGTTTTTATTCAACAAAAAAAAATTATTTCTGCATTCCTGTAAGAGAAAACATGAAACCTCATTCTTCTATAAAGCATATAGTAGGAAGATTTCTCAACAGAAAGGGAATGTCTATCTTTAGCATATTCCGCATGTGTGGATTTCAGCATATTTATATTCATACAGACTCAAATGATTGATTCTTTTATTTTATTTGAAACCTTTTCCTTAAAGCAAGCATTTGTATTTTTAACTTTAGGTAAGGTTCTAAACATTAGCATTTGTGTGCATTTCATTCAGCCTACCTCATCATTTTCTTGTTTCATGCCCAGGGCTTAGCAGTTGGAGTTTAAAAACAGCCAGCTTTAATGTCTATGACTGACATGTAATTTCTGCTTACTTTAAAGCTTTTTTTCGCTAACTTTGCCTTTTTTAATATTCTTTCCTGTCCATAATCACAAACCTACATAAGCTCTTTTGTGGCTTAATAAATATTGTCAATTTTTTAAAGCTCAACATGGTGTGTATTCTTCTTCAAAGATAGTTATTAAGTGTATAAAAAGAAGCTTGTTAAATTTGTAGATTCATTTTTGTTATTATTATTCCCACTGCTTATATTTAAATGAGGAAAGATAATCCATTAAAGAGGCTGAACTGTCAAAAATGCTGCCATATCTATAATTAAGTATAACCTTCCTGGGTTTAAATAACATTATGGTTATGACACAAACCAACAAAAGCCACTAAATTTGAAATTAAATCCTCTACCTTCCATTAACACTATTATTTTGGTTGGAAACTCAAAGCTATGTGAGCGCAAAGGTTGTTTTTAGCTCATAGCTACAACATTGTTATCTCCCATTTTTAAAAGTGAACAATAACAAGTAACATGCCTGTTTGTAATATATACATCACATCTTAGTGCCTTAGATTACCTGTTTAATGATGTGCATGTATCTTATTTCTACAAAAATATTATTGAGAATAGAATAGTTAAAGAACTCTGGAACGTAGCTACACACTCAACTTTGCTTCTTATTATCTGATCAAGTAAACTATTCTGAATACAGTTAAAGCAGTTTTCCTTTTCATGCTGCTGAAGAAGAAACATATCATTACAGCTGGAGAGATAGATTTTCCTCACCCCCAAAAGTTTGTTGTTGACTTGTTTTTTAAAGAAAAAGATTTTGCCAAGTGCTTTAAAATTTTCTTTAGAACAGAAGACACAGGAGCTGAATTATTTATTACATAGATTCTGCCATTGTTCAGTTGGAGCTGCTGGCAGAGCTTACTCATTATTTGCCAATATATATGAGTTTTAGATTAATAATAGTATGATTTTAATGAATCTGTTAGAATTTTGCCTGCCATGATCCTTACCAACCCACTGAATTGCAGAATATGTGTGAGTAGCTACCTGCTGAGACATACACATCCAAAGACAAAAAAAGTGCATAAAGCCAGCACCTGAAAGCTTCACAGCTCATCTCTGCCATAGTGTAGGTAACTAATAATGGATCTTCAGGTGGTAAGCTGCAACCATTTGATTTGAGGACCACAAACATCCTTTCTTTTGTTTCCTACACAATCCATTTGTTTCTTATATGTTTGTAACATTTTTTTCCTAATTGTAAACTATTTCACTTACAGTACAAACCACTAAAATTAGTCTGTATTATAACTCATAAAGGGTCATTTAATATGACAATTTGGGGCAAGGCATTTCAAACAAGAAAATGATGGAGGAGGAAAAAGAAATGAATGGCAAAGTATTCCAAGTGAACATTGGAGAAGAAAATTGTTAGAAAGCATCCACTCTCTATCAAAATTTCTACAAAGGCTTGTTGAATAGTTGAATGCGGTTGTTTAGGGAAATGGTGGTGCAAGACCTGTTAACACGGTAAACTGCCCCTTCCGAGTTTCACTTCCCTTACTGCATGAGGGCTCCCATCTCATTTCTGAGCTACCTCCTTTCTTAAAACGTAAAGGAGAAATAAGCCTTCAGGAATTTAACTTTCATTTTTACGTGTAAGTTTAGTTAAAATGAACATTGGTTAGTGCATTTCATGTATTGTACCATGCACAAGTCAAACTGGATATCCTACGAAATAAATTCTCTGTATTATCCTTTGCTTTTCTTTTAAAGTAGCTGTAGGGCTTATAATGATGTATATTGAGAACACATTGCTTATTTGTTAGAATACAATAGAATACAGTGCTATACGTAGTCTCTGAAAAAAATATTTCCATAAGCCTCTGTACTTATCATTGTGTTTAATATATTACATCCATGTCAAATTGTAGCAAATTTCTAAGTAAAATAAAAATGTCCAGGAGTAGGAAAGTTACCAAATGGTATAAAATAACATCAAATAGCTTTTTCACAAATTCAAATAAAATACATTTTAAAATCCATTAAAAACTTCCAACTCACACTTCAGAGCAAACCTTCACACTACAAAATGAAAGAGCACAGAAAGAGCTGTTTTCTTTACAATACTGATTCATCACTTCTAAGGCCAGAGAAAACATCAATGCTACTGTATTTTCTTATCTAGCAAGAGAACTTAAGCTGCTTCTGTAGCTCATAATAATCTGTTTAACTGGCATTTTAGCAGCAACATTAAACCTAGGCACAATGTTGGTCTCTCCATCCTACAAAGATGAATAGGAAGGCTCATCTTTAAGCACATGCATAATAATACTGACTCTAGGCTGCTGACGCACATCGAGATAAGATCATCTACAATTTTTTTTATAAATTTGTTGTACTCAGGCATAAAGACAACTTTACTATCTGAAGTTCAGTGCTCTGATTTAGGAAAAAAACAGATTGGCATGCTAGTTCTTTGGGGAAAACCATTTCCTTACAAACACACGATAGGGCAGGTGCACAGGTACATACGTGTCTTTCAGCTGAAGGTTAGGCCTACCAAAGCATCTTGCTCTCAAGGATCTTCTGAAGTCCATACAGAAGTTATGTTTATCTAGTACATCTGACTTTGAAGTAAAGTAACTTTTGATAATGATCTCTAAAGTCCTGAATAATTTGTCTTGGTCATTTGAGATACTGTCTCTTTTTCTGTTTAGGTTACAATTAAAATATATTTTTCTGTTTCTGTTTTTTAAGTGATTTTCCTGAACTGGTAGCATGCTAGCTAAAGAACAAACTTATTCCTTAACACAAGTTTTGAAACTCTACTGATAAGGAGCTGGGATGTCTTTTGAAAAGTCAAGACAATCTGGAAAGCTACAGATGTAGCAATATTCAAAAAAGGTCATGGAAACAGTTTCTGTTACTAGTCAGTAGAAGAATGGCTGTATTACTAATCCTATAGCATGACCTATAGCATGAGGCAGAAAAATCAGAACACATCAAAATGAATAAGACCAAATATAATAAGCAGCTTTGACTTCATACAGTAAAATTATTTATGGAGAAATCAAACATATTGTACTGAAGATTTTTAATCCAATGCATTCATAAGAACTGAATACTTACGTTTCAAAAGAGAAAAAATATTCTCTGGGTGATCTTTGATCAAAAAAAATTTGATAAGTGGTGGATGAAGTCACAAAAGTACAAAACTGTTGCAAGCTTGAGTAAGTGTGTAAGGCTCCACCTTTTTCTCATTTCTTTGTTAGAAAATATAATGTATCTGGTCTTAAATCTGCTCTAAAATACCTCCATTAATTCTTTGGAATAAACAAAGGAAAATACTTATTGTATTACCTTATTAATTTAGTCCTAGAAAAATTAGATCTTTTTTCTTCCAATAGAATGCAAGGGTTAAGTACTATTTACTTATGCCATGAGGTTGAAATCAAGTAAATAACTCCTGTTATTGCTACCCCCCCAAAAAAACCAGTTTTAATATCTGGTATTAGAGTTCCTGCTGTGTTCCTCTGAGGCTTTTTCATACCAGAAATTGAACTAAACTCTATTATAGAATCAAAGTAAATAACATCCCAGCTGTTATTTTTTGTCCCCCCAAAACAAGAAGTTATTGTAGCACAAAAGTAAGACAATTTATTTTAAATAGCAGATCACTTAAGTGTAGGAAAAGTATAAAAAGGAATAAAGTTCACTGACCTTTTTCCTTAATTTTAAGCATTTTTCTAATTTACGTTAAGGATCAATGATAAGCCACATGCGACTTAGTTACATCTCCTGGAATAGTTTGAATCTGCAGGGAATAAAGAAAAACAGCAAGCTCAGAACTGTGAAATGCTCGCTTTGTCTAAAGAACATTTCCATATTTAATCAGACTATAGGGATGATTTTTAAAATGTCATGGATTTTTCAGACTGACAAGTTCCTTCACATTAGAACATGTTCCGTGTTAGAGTGAAAAAAGTTGTGCTTTCTTTTCATGCACTTTCTCTTCTGTAAAGTCGACGGTTTGTTCAGTAAGAGCTGCCATGAGACCTATATTTGGAAGGAAGCTGAGAACCGATGTAGCAAGTTTGCTTTTCCCATCTGCATTGCCTGAATAAGTCCCCAAAAGCTACATTTTTCTCTCCTTTGCTCATTGGCTCTCAAGGCATCAAAACCACACAACTTATAGTTAGGGAGAAAGGCCCTTGAATCTATTGAGACAACAGAAATTAAACACATTTTTTAAAAATAACCAAAATTCCACTGACAGGATGAGCTTTACAGGCTATTCTAAGTGAGGATTTTTTTTACTGGTGAGTAAAAGTTTCTCTTTCCCTCATTTTCCCAAGAAGCAGTTATCTTCTTTAGATGGAAAATACCTGTTTGTCAAATGAAGCCAAATGAAATGGTGGATTTCTCAAATTTTGGCTCTCAGAAAGTGAGGAAGAGGCTAGTCTATGTATATAAACTTACACATACATTCCTGAGTCCCTGAAAATTGATCATAACAGCAACATATATAACTGATGTTCAAATTAGACCTTAAGCAATTTCAATTTGAGCATCAGTGTCTTTAAGAATTAATTCCTCACATACTGCTTTATACCCTTCATAGTTTACCAAAAAGTCTCCAAAAGCACGTATCAAACAGGAGGATGGAAGATGAGAGTAGTAAGTCATACAAATAAGTGAAGTGTGATACTTTTACCTTCAATGATAATGGGCATCAGTTGACATTTTAAGCAATTATTTGACTGTTGAAATGAAGCATTTGAAACATAAGGAAAACTCAGTGTGCTAATTGATATGTTAATAAAACAGTCTAGGAAATTTCATCCTTAGATTCCTGTTTGTCCTTGTGTCCATGTGTCTTAAAACTGAAATTATTTTAGGGTTTCAGCTTTCAAAATGTTGATTTTCTGTTCAAGGAGAAAACTTTGTTTTAAAAAAATCCAAGATTTCATTATGCCTGGAATCTACAAAGTTTGGGCGTTCCCCCCACTGCGCCCCCTCCCCCAAAAGAAAGTTGTCTACATTAAAACATTTTGATGGAATATTATAAACTGCTTTATGCTATAAAACCCAACTGTGCATTCTTTTATTAGAGAATCATAAATGTTGATACCATTCACCTACAGAACAATATGAAAGCAATAAACTGCATCTACTCCTTCCCTTTTTTGCTATTTCCAAGAGACCATAAGAAGCAGAAAATCAGCATTAGTGAGTTTTAATACTCTCTTTTATTTTTTATTCAAATCAAATTTATCTTAATAGAGAAATATTTTATTTACCTTTTTTCCCCATCTACTTCCCATAAAGGAACATTTTTTGGAAGCAGACCTCTCATGAGTTCTCCAGAATTAGTTTATGAAATGTGGAGCTGGATAAAAGTGAGGGTTTCTCCCGTTCACTGTGTTTTTAATATGCAGTTCTTCTCAAACTCTCTGAAGAATGATCTATCAAATTGAGTAGCTGATGCACTTTGAACACTTAGCTCCAAAAGATAGATGACATTTTTTTCATTAGTTTAAAATTTATATGCTACAGTATCTGTCACAATAATAATAAAATCTGACAGTGCAGATCATATCGGTATTTCGCACAGCAGAGGTAATGTGTTCCTTGGAAGATAAAATGACAATTTGTTCAAATCATAGATTTTTAAATTTTAGACAAACAAGGTAGCTCTCACTCTATGTATCTCATTCTTTCAGAACAATTTCTTTGCTAACGATACTATGGCAGGATCCAGACCACCCACATTCTGTCCCTGTGGGAAATCTGACAGATTGTAGATGTCCAGGAAAATGATCCGGAAAGCCTGCTCTGCAGTGCTCTTTACCCCAGAGACACCGAAGCCTCACTAGGTGCTCTCTGCGCAGTCTGTGCGTTCCCATGATCTCTAAACATCAGCTTTAGCCTACGCCCAAAATCACCCTCAGTCAGCAAAGGGAGGCCCCTGGCTGCTGCATCCTCATCCAGGGGGTCCAGCATGGCATGAATACTAAATACCCTCGCCTCTTTCACAGTGATGGGGTGTTATTCAGTGCAAAGCTCAGCAATCATAATCGCTTTTATTTTAAAAAAACATGTCGATGGAAGAAGAGCAAGGTGGTTATCCTTTGAAAAAAAACTAACAGTAAGGTCAGGCTGCCAGGAACCGGAAGATCTATTATCTCTGCCTTAGGGAACTTAACTATAGCTCCTAATTCCAGTTGTAGCCTCACCAAATAATAATATAATTATTATTATTACTACTGTTATCTTCATCATTATTATTACTATTGTGTAGCCACGAAAACAAGAATCCTAGAGACAGTACTAAAACAAAAATGAAAGGGTCTCTGACTCCAGTATCTAGAATTTAAGACACTTAGTTGCCATTAAATTCTGCCAGGCCAAATAGCTCTACAGCTGTACCTTCATGAAGCACATTCCCTCTACAACCTGAGCTGTAATCTGTATATAGCACTTGCATCCATTTACTAAAGCTGGTTTGTTTATTTTCCAACAGAGGGATGTGCTATACAATTTAGACATACCCAAACATCACAATTTCCTCACTCTCTATTTTCAAAATTAGTTCAATTTTCCACCCAGCTATGTCTTTAAAAAAAAAAAAAAAAATCTAACAATACACTGTGTTTATGTTCTAAATATTGTTAAAGGAGAGAAGGGTAAAGCTCTTTACTGAATAAACTCAAGTCTTTGTTGTTGTTTTCTTTCCTAGGACTTGCACTATTCTTGTCAGTTTGCACTGTGCATAATAACACAAATGTTTAAAGACACACCCTCAGGTAAAGAAACACATTACCCTAGCATGAACAGAATTAATCACAGATAAATCTAGCACTAACCAATAGTATTTACACCACCATTTAAATCCTATAAAAGAGACACAAAGTAAAGGAACTTTTGGAAAGAAAATAAAACCAGCTGTTTAGTCTTTGCATTAGTTGCCATTTGCAGCTGAAATCTCTGGGGTTCTCTGGCCTTTAAGTCCAGAGCAGCCACCATATTTTTCTTTCTGTGCAAGAATTAAGTGGGGACCCATGAGAGTTCTTATTCCTATTTCAAGCTCCTTAAAGAACACTCACTGTAACCAACTAAATCACTGTGTAGTCACTGTTTCCTATTTTCATTTCAGAATCTATACTTACTACCCAAGCTTTGAGAGTAAGGAATTAAAATCCAAAAGCAATAAGATCCTTGTATATTGGAAAGAGAATTAATACTTTTCTTTTAACTTTTAAAAAATTTCTTTATTCCAAACTTTTCTTCATGCTGCCTCTTTAGTTTCAGGGTTATTCAAGTAAATATAGAAGATGCAATGCTATATTCATTCACTATTTGAATACCCAATATTACATAGATAAAGTTTTGAAATCTTTTAACAACTAAGAAAAGAAAAGAAAAGAAAAGAAAAGAAAAGAAAAGAAAAGAAAAGAAAAGAAAAGAAAAGAAAAGAAAAGAAAAGAAAAGAAAAGAAAAGAAAAGAAAAAAGAAAAGAAGAAGAAAGAAAAGAAAAAAAAGAAAAAAAAAAAGAAAGAAAAAAGAATTTAATCTAGGGCCTTCCTCAGGCAAAATCTTTCCAATTGTAAATTGCCGTAAAATACCTGTTCGGATTCCTACGCACTGTATTACCATATCTAAAATCTCTATGTCTGTGAGGTAATTTTTCAAAAAATAATTTTAAAGTAATGCCTCATTTTCTAGCTCTTCTTCCTGCTGCATCCCTCACCTCTACTCCCAGATAGATATCTTGAGCTGGAGAAGAACCAAGCACGACTGTGAAACCTTCTTTTCTGAAGGCTTGCACCAGTTCGTCCACAAAGGAAACGATACCCATGCCAGCCCTTAGTGTAAATATATAAATGCATCTTCTGATTCAATAGTGGTGGAAATAAAAGCAATCCTTGCATTTCAACAAGAGGATTTTCCTAGTTACCTGGGAGTTTTGAAAAATGTCCCTATGCTGCATCCTAGTCCCTGGCTGCTATTAATTTTATCCGGACTTGTGCTATTTCATATCTCTGGAAATGTCCATCACTCTACTTAAATCAAGATATCTTCCCCAGCTGGTCAGTGTTCCCTGATGATTTGCTAAATGTATTCCACACAAATTTGCTACCACTCTTGTCAAAAAATGCGTGACTGTTAGGCAATAATTTTAACTCTGCAGCAAGGTATTTTATGGATATGAAATAAGCCCCTGTTGTGATCTAAAATTCAGAGGGTAAGAATCACAGCTCCTGTAAGCCCAGATGTACTTTTGAAATGTATGGATCTGTGCTATCTTAAATTACTTAGAGATCTATCCCGATACAACAAAGGCAGGGATATCTCCAAGGGAGCTGTACTCACCAACTCTGTTTGAAAGACCTTTCCAAACATTTATAAATACCGCTTTTCTTTGCTTTTCAGCTAAGATTGGCATGTGACTTTAATCAATTGGACTTCAGTAAACTTCACACCTCTGTTCTGTAGTGGTCTGTTAAGCCCTTAAGACTTGTGAAGCTTTGTAGAGTTTCTGATATATTGTTTTTGCTGACAGCAGCTGTTTTCAGTGTGCAGAAGCCCCATATACAGGATGACTCAGGCCTGAGTGAATTAAGAAGAAGGGCAGGTTTTAATATTGCTGTGCAGACTTAAAAAGAATCGAGTCATGAAAACATAAACACAAGGGTCCAAACGTTCCCATGGCTGTTACATACCGACCTTCAGGAACGGAAGTTGCGGTGACCTAAATGGCCATCTAAATACCTAAATCACTTGAATGGAGAGAATCATCCGTGTTTAAATAGACCATCTAAACCATCATACGGTGGTTTGGAGGACACCTAATCCAGGCCTCAGTATACACAGAAGAAAAAAGGAATGTCCGATAGCCTGCCCCTGTCTGGACTTATAACTAGATGAGACTGGGATTCACAGTCCAGTATTGCTCACATTATTTACAAACCCATCCTGGTGGTGGCTAGAACCCTTTTTTTGTACAATTAATTCCTTTTACTTTTAGGTGCTCCCCCAGGGTGTAAACAATGTGTATTCTAGGCCCTCCTCAGTTTCAGAAAGGTCTCAAAATATCAGCTCTGATATCTCAGGAAAGACGTCTTGTCCTGAAAAATTATGGTCTGTTTGACCAGCAGGCAACTCATGTGGCAGAGAGATCTTTCTCAATCTGTACAGCTGAGGCTGGACCACTAGGTAAAAAGGATATATAAGTGACAGCCTAAACAGTCAGCAGATGTACAAGAGAAAATTCAATGTTGCCAGACATTAACCTATTCTCAGGCAGCAAGGGGGAACGAGGTTTTGTTGTGCACTTTGGGGACAGCTTATTTATCTTCTGCATTAAGAATCAGTAGATAAAACGCACAAGTGGTCCAAAACTCTGGGTTCTTTGTCCTCCAGGAATATCAAACACTCAGAGTAGAAGGTTTCTAATCATGCAACTACATTTTATGTCCAAAAGATAGGTCCCTGGGGCTTTCTTAGACTACAGCTGCATTAACAAACAGATCAGGACATGGACACAAGCTGTAGGACTGGCTGTCCATAATGATTGTACAGATAAATAGCAAACTTCCAAAAACCACCAAGCAATGGCTCAGTGAATAACATGGGCTGAGGACCGTTCCTAGAAGGGAGGAATTTTCACAGTATGCATGATGGTGACCCTGTTTTGGAGAGCGAGAGGGACAACATTTATTTGAATTATTGTAACCTGAGCCATATGAGTTTCAAGGGTGGGAAAGAGAGCTCTGTTTCATGACTTCCCTTGTCTAAGTGGGTAAGGAAGGTGGTGGAGGTAGCGGTGATGTATGTAGTCACCTAATTTTCCCATAAATTATCCTTTAATTACGTAAGCATCTGTGTCTCAAAAATACCTTAGCATTTTGTCTCAAAGGTATGTATACTAAAAATTTATAAGCCTACAATTAATAGAACCTCCTTACTAGGAACACGATGACTTTTTAACACTATGTTACAGAGTGTCTGTGGTTTCAAAGTTTTCATGAATTATTACCTCATCTTCAAAATACTTTAAAACATTATTTTCTATAAGTTTTCCTAGTATGCACATTTTTATAATCCATTTTTATACACATTATAAAAATAATAGGTTGAGTTTGAATTTTCCTGCTACTGCTTTGAAAATACAAGTAATCATATAGGTCATGATCCTTCGGTTTAATTAGGTGACCATACCAAAAACATTTTATAAAAAGACTTAGATAAATAAAATAAGGTCAAAATGCTAACTCATTTTCCACAGGAGAAATGTCCTCAATGTGTAATTTTTGCTAGCAAGGCACTTAGGTTGCAATAACTTGTACCAAAAGGAGTCACAACAGAACACTGAAGTAGAAGAAAGATTTTACAAATCTGATATACAATTTTAAAGGAGAAAAATCTAATTTGCCTGTAATTTTGCTATCTGAAAATGTTTGTGTATGATTTATCTTATTGTTGCAGCTGGATTCAGCTATGAAGGTAAATTGCTGAAGAAGCAGTTTACTAACCTAGTTTATTCCCATTAGACAGCACTGCCTTATAATGAGTAATGGGAAAACAAGTCTCATTTTTTATGCATGATGTATCCATTTATGTAGCCTTTACAGACCCAAATATATACATATATATGTATATGCATCCATGCATGCCCATTCTGTTTTAATTTTTATTAAACTAAGTTTCTATACTTAAACAAAATAAGCGTCACTGATGTTTTTTATAGTAATGTAAAATGCTTGGAATGTGGCCTAAAGTTACTAAACCTCGTGTTGAAATATCATCTTTAAAAATTAAGTTTTGTGCTTTCATTTTAAGACAAAGATAACAACAATTAGACAGGCTTAAGTAAATATTGCAGCATACAAAGTATTGCAAAATTTTCTATTAATCTATCAAATCAAAAAAGGAACAGAGAAACCTTAGAATGAACTGTCCCTTGGAATACCTCAGCTCTTGCAATCGTTCAAGGTTTGAGGACTTTCTAAACCAGAAGCTGTACCTCTATCATTTTGTTTACTACCTACCTGTGTACCGAGCCTCCTACATCTGTGTAATCCTGCTTTGAACTCAGGGTGTTTTGAGGGTTATTTTCCCTTTTGACATTCACAATATCCCAAGACAATGAGATCTATAATTTCAATGCTAGGGCTAAAAGTTGTGTGGAAACGTGCACAACATGTTAAACATGAAGACTTTTTTTTAACCGTAAGAACTGTCTAGAAGGTCAACGCAAGGCCTGCTGCACATTTTCATTTTCAGTGATGAAGCACGGGATGCTCAGGCAAGACCTGGGGAAAGAATGCAGGACAGAGCAGTCAACATTAATTATTTAAATATAGAGGGTGATCTGGAGGAAAAGAAAATTGTGTAGGATGGTTCAAATGCTTTACTTACATTTAAACAGACTTGTTGAACCAGTCCGTCAAGCAGGCTGTCTACATGTCCTTGTGTATCACCCACAGGGCACATGTTTACACCTCTTACCTCCCCCCAGGCAGTTACACAAGTGAGTTATATAAAGATTTAAAGGCAAATCTATTTATACTCCCTCTTGCACCATCCTTTTTCACAACTGAGAATATTTTGTTACACAAGGTAGGCTTACAGAGCTGGGTGAGAGCAGGATGAGGAAGGTAACAACAAAATACAGGCAGCTGGGTATGGTTCAGCTGAGATCCAGAGTAAGCGCAGGCAATGAAGAGGCAGCATGTCAGAAGGCTGCCAAAAATGGCAGGATCTTACAGAGGAGAGGTCTGTCTCACACAATCTGCCTGGGGGACATGTCAAGCAGCAAAAGGAATGTGTAGGAAGGGGCAGTGTGGTAAGTTCACGCTGCTTCTTCTGATCTAAAAGTAGAATGGTGTTCCCTCAGAGATAAATACATTATTCAGAAGCCATTTCAGGCCCTGACCAAGGCTGGACTGGAGATGTACATAGAAGTACGCATACAGAAGAAACCATTTCACTGTTAGTTGCTTACTTTTACAGAATGCATTAATGGAGGATGGGGAGGCTTTTCAGCATTGCTAATTTCAGTGGCATTTTTTGAAAAGGAGGTGTTGGAGCTATCACTTACCTCAGCCCTTTTTGTGAGGGTGGGGGAAGATGTTGGGGGACAAGGGAGAAAAAACCACTTTTGCTTCTCTTCCTCAGAGGAGGGAAAAGAAAGCTGAAGCTGGAGACTGAAACACAAAATATCAATGCACTATGTTATCACTTTGGCTTGTTTTTCAGGACAAAAATAAACTGAGCTGCAGGCCTTGAGATGCAATGGAAGTAGAAGAATATTGTACCTTACAATGGTAAGCTTAATGGTAGAGAATATGATATGTAAAGTGAAGATACATACATAGCAGATGATGAGTGATGTCCAGTGAGGAGGTCAAATTTTTTGGATAACATTTTAGTATTGTTATTTTGCTAATAACGAGGAAATAATAAGAAAATAATAGCTGAGTGATATAACTTGTTTACAGTATAAGGAGAAATGTTTTGCACACTGTGTAAAATCCATGATGTTGAAAGTTTAGTTCTGCCTTCTGAGCTCTACAGCTCTTGTTTCTCCTGGATATTTCAGCCCCTTATCTCAAGTTTTCTTCAGCTTGTTTACTGAATTTTCAGTCTGCTTGCTCAGGAGATTCTTAAACCAGAGCAAGCAGACTAAAAATTCAGTAAATAAACTGAAGAAAATGCAAGATAAGGAGTTAGAGTGTTCAAAAAGTAAGAAGAGCTACAAATACCTTGGCAAAGAATTAACTCTTCACATTATCTACGCATATACACACATGCTATATGCATGTGTGCTTTCATCATGTGCGTTAAGCAGACTTTATAGACAGTAGCAGGTATGGTTTGTCCTACATACCATGCATAGCAGTGCATCAGCCACTCACTATTTTCCATTTAATTAAATAGGAAAGCCATAAGGAAACTGCTGACAAAGACACAATATCACAGACAGACTCAGCGACTGACACTGTATTTAATTAATTTAAATATAATACAGCTAACTGAGTAGAGAGAAGGGAGAGCAGAATCTAAGTATTTCTGAATCCAATTACTCCCATATGTGTACAAATGTAATAACATACTCCTAAAAACAGATTAAGAAACTATAAATAGAGTTGTGAAGGAGTACATTTTAAATGTTCTGTCACTTTGCTTTTAGAAGGTTCATTCCACCCAAATTGGCTTTTGTGGGGTCTTAAGGAATAAAAAGCTCCCTCATGCACCGCTTTTAATTCTCTCTTCATCTGTAAAAACAAGATGAGAAGTGGTTTAATTTACTGTTGATCACTGGGGGGGGGGCGGTGGAAGAATGCAAAATTTAAATGACATTCACACACAAAGTTAATAGCTTTCATCACTCTCTGAAAGAAAATGTAGAGGAAGTATTATTTCGTATAATATACAGCTTGCTTTCAGCTTTATGGTCCTCAACAGTTAAGGTACTCTTCTGCAAATATGCAAGGATTTAAGGCATACAGGTATCTTAAAATGTTAAAAAAGTGATAGCAGTGGGTCTCACAGAGTCATGCCTTTCACTATTATCACAGATTTATTTAGTGCTTTTCATGCATAGATTTCAAATTCCTTACAGAATAACTGAGTGACTGTCAACACTGTAACAGCTAGCAAAGGCAAAATGCAAGAGGTTGGGAGTTAGAGTCTTAAAGATGAGAAGACTCCCAGAATGTAGGGGACAGATAGTTCTCCAGAGTTCGAGTCCAGTGCACCTTGCTTCCTTCAAGGAGGGGAAAAAAAAAAAAAAAGGTTTAAGTAACACACTAAGTGAGATGAAATGAAAACTTATTCACATTTTGATAAAAATCTGACTGATGAGTCAGTAAAACCTGGGCATTTACTTGTCAGAGTTCATGAAGAGAAGTAGAATAAGCACCTTATCCAAAGTGCAAAAAGTTGCACAGATGAAAGCCCCATCCAAGAGTAAACTTTATGTCGGTATTTAGAGCACAGTTTTCATGAGTGAAGAGGGCTTCAGATCCTTCTGGTGAATTGGTCAGTGGTTTAGCCTTAATCAGCTATAGATAGGAGACGAGGAAAAAGTCACTCATAAAATCTAGCTCTTAGCTGTTACTTAAAATGGGTCTTAGTAAGACAAAATATTTAATTTTTTATTTAATATGGAAATTCAGTCTAGCAAATTCAGTTCAGTCACTCAGCTGATTAGTTTCTGCTCTTAAAATTTCTTATTTGGAATAACTTCATGACTTAAAAGAATAAAACAAACATCAATATTGTTTGAAACCTGATGCTGTATTTTTCATACTCATGCAGTAACTCCTTATATTCATATATTTTATCTGGGAAGTGAATGATCTAGTATCTGCCAGCATAAATTCTGTATGTGTATTCACAATTACTACTGCACATGTTACTAATTGCTTTCTTTGTGTTGTGTGTTTCGGGAAGCAGTTTCTGCCTCTAGATTGGATGTGGTTTCACTGAGCTGTAAATATAAGTCTCCAGCCAAATGGTCTAGATTTCAGGGAGGTTTTTTTTTTTCCCTCGTCATCATCTGAGGATAGAAGATGTAATTAATATGGTAGGACTACAGCAGATATCCGGTAATGCTATTACCTTCTGACTAGCTCAGCAGTATGTTTTCAGCATTTTTATGGCACAGCAAGCATAGGAGAGATCACTTTCTGTCAGACCAAATCATCTGCGTACTCCAAAGAACAGCACTAAGCATACACAGAGCACCATCAGAGTTAATGCTACTATACACGTGCTTTTCAGTTTTCTCATCAAATCTACAGCCTGCTTATTCCATGTATAAAAGAGTCTTTTCCTGTTTCCACTTGCTACTGTAGGTAATAGCAATAATTTTCTCACTGATATCTTCCCTTATGAAAAAAATATCTCAGGGAAGGATGGGTAGTAAGACATCTTAATTAATACCAGGTGAATCAGTTAAAATCCAATGATTACCAAAGGTACTAATGATAAAGTGTGAATAGTAAATAGAGTTTATTGTTACTTACACCAAATAGTGTCTTATTTATATAAGTTTCCATAAAACAGCCTCATCAGAGTAGGACCCTAAAGAATGGATTCATGCCTTCCAGCCCATCAGCACCATCTACTGCAACTTGACATAACAACAGTCTTTGCCACAAGAAGCACAAGTTTCAACTTTTTTTCTCTACATTTATCACTCTTGCGATTTTCTTTTTATTCCCACTTATTTCTCCAGTTTGGCCTATCAAATAAAGGTCTTAATTTCTCATTTTTTTCTGGAAAAGTGCCTTCTTTTTCAAAACAAATCATCCCACACACTTCAAGTGGTTGAACTCAATAATTGTAAAAGTTTTGCAAATGCTTAAGGTCAAAACATGTTTTCAGTTTCTCTTGCTTTTACATGTCAGGGTCGAGGGGAAGAAGGGAAAGAAGAGTGCACCCTCAGCAAGTTTGACAATGACATCAAGCTGTGTGGTGTACTCAACACACTGGAGGGAAGGGATGACATCCAGAGGGATCTGGACAGGCTCGCGAAGTGGGCCCATGCAAACCTCATGAAGTCAAACCAGGCCAAATGCAAGGTCCTGCACCTGGGTCATGGCAATCCCAAGAACAAATACAGGCTGGGCAGAGAATGGCTTGAGAGCAGCCCTGAGGAGAAGGACTTGGGGGTGCTGGTGGATGAGAAGCTCAACATGAGCCATCAGTGTGCACTTGCAGCCCAGAAAGCCAACCACATCCTGGGCTGCATCAAAAGAACCATGGCCAGCAAGTCAAGGGAGGTCAAGGATTCTGCCCCTCTACTCCACTCTAGTGAGATCCCACCTGGAGTACTGTGCCCAGCTCTGGGGCCCCCAACACAGGAAGGACATGGACTTCTTGGAGCAAGTCCAGAGCGGGGCCATGAAGATGATCAAAGGGATGGAGCACCTCTTTTATGAAGACAGGCTGAGAGTTGGGACTGTTCAGCCTGGAGAAGAGAAGGCTCTGGAGAGGCCTTCCAGCATCCTTCCAGGATCCTTCCAGTACCTAAAGGGAGTCTACAAGGAAAGGCCCTTTCTGAGAGAGTGTAGGGGTAGGACAAGAGGTAACGGTTGTCAACTAAAGAGGGGATATTTAGATTAGATATTAGGAAGAAGTTCTTTACTGTGGTGGTGAGACACTGCAAAAGGTTGCCTTGGGAAGTTGTGGATGTCCCATTCCTGGAGGGTTCAAGACCAGGCTGGATGGGGCTTTGAGCAGCCTGGTCTAGTGGGAGTTGTCCCTGCCCATGGCAGGGGGTTTGGAACTAGATGATCTTAAATCCCTTCCAACCTGAACCATTCTATGATTCTTTAAGAGGGGGTTAAAAAAAAAAAAATTAAATTCAGTTTAAACTAAGTCCCTAAAATCCATTCCTGCAGGTGAAACTATAGTCCTCTCTCATGTCTGGTCAGGATTGAATAGGAAAGACTTGGCAGAATCTCATCAAGGTCCTCCCACATAATACATTCATAATTTTACTCCTAAAGCAGGGTTCCCTTTATCACCCTAAAAATCATCAGGAAATAGGATTAACCCATTTGGTAAAGGCTAGAGATTTACTATCTGTCATCATACCTAATTTTAGCTATATAACTTTCTCTTTTGTCTCCTTCCTTTCTTCTCTCCATTCAAAGATAAGTTATTTCTTTCAGTCCTTCCACTAGAATTGTGCTCTCTGCAGATTTTTATTACACTGTGCTGGACTCATTGCCTTACAATACCATGAGCTAAATCTCACCAGATTATTCAGATTCATTCTGGCACAATACCAGTGGCTGCATTGACTGTTCTGACTCCAGAATTGCGCTTGGCCAACCAAAAAAGAAACATGCTCTCAGATGTGTTTCAATAGGACCTGTCACATCCTTGGTTACATAGAGGATAGCATTTATGATCTCACACTGAAGGAAGGAGACACTGCAATGAAATAAAAATAGGCTATGAGGAAGAAGGGATCTACCTTTTCCTCATATAAACCAATGCAAATCCTAAATTTTCCCCCTCTAGTTCAGTTCGCTTTACCCCAGAATGAGTACCCTCACATGGGTTACGCTGGTACCTCAGACGAGCCTGTCAAACAATCAGTCATCTTATTTTTGCCACTTAGAAAAATATGCCTACACATGCTTGCTTTCATGGGCTGAATAAGTTTGATATGCTTTATTTTGCAGACGCTAAATCATTTAAAACTGGTTAGCTTGTAAGAATACCCGGTATGTAAGACACAGATTTTAAAAAAGGTGGTGTTAAGTAGTGAAGATATAGAAAGAAATTAGGTCCTCAGGAGCACACTGCATACCACAGAACAGCGACCTTCCAGGGAGGAGAGTGAAAAAATCCCACAATTTTAAATTGAGCATGTTCCTTCCTTCTCCTTCTCATTCAGGCATATGTCAATTTCTAAAACCTTTTCTATACTTTCTTTTAGTCATTTGAGGATTACAAATTTACCAGATTATATGGCTCATTATGTGCCATTCTGGGTTATACAATGGCTCCTTCCTTCTCGGGCAGGCAGGCAAGTCTAGGATAACTCAGGAAACAGAAACACATTATCGCATCTTTTAAACATATAAGCAAAATAAATTAATTTTTTATTTGAGCTCTTCATTCTTAAAAGTCTGATATTTATTTTGTTACAGTCACAAAGCATTGGCACAGGAACATTTCCTTTTCAATATGTCCTTCACACTCTCCCCTGCAGTCTCTTGATACTTAATATATTCTTTTCTTTTAGCTTCCAACTCCTCTTTTACCTGTCCATCAACCCTCTATTCCATAGATCCAAGCATGGTTTTCAGTCTTTTTTTTCTTTTTTTTCCTAGACGAAAGGAGGTTGTGCTTTTGATTCTTTTCACTGCAGTAAGAGAAGGAACTTTAATGGCTTTAATAAAACTTTTCTCCTGTACTCCAATGTTAAGGTATCCTTTCCACATATTGTATTTTGCTGTGTTAAAACCTATTCTCTACAAAAGGTAAAGTTTTCCTCTTCTAGTAACTGGTTACATTTTTAATATTCATTAATTCATTCGTATTGGATATTTTCAGACTAGCACATACACTGAATTTCTGTTCTGAATCAGGAGTTTACATGAGCTAGTCATAATCTTGAGATTAAGAACATCCATATAAAAGAATTCAGAACAAAATGGTGCAACACTTTTTCAAGCACTGACTGATTTACATAGCTCCAAATGCCAAACTTAAGATATTAATATTACAACATTTGTACTGTATCTTTTAAAATACCAAATAAGCGTTGTGTATTATGAATATAAGTTCAGATCTTCATCCAATTTGTAATCAGTGGGTCTGTTAGAATACATTTGATTCAATGGAATATATCTAATTTAAGTCATTGTAGGATAATGTTTTAAGATGGACTACAACTGGGGGAGTGGGCAGGATCTGGAGCGGGTGAAAGCGTTTTCCTTTTAAAAACTGATAGAGTGTTAGATTTTAATTCAGATAGAATCTCTGATGAGTTTAGAGAATAAATTCCCAAAATGATGCCATGTGGTCTTATGAAGGAAGAGTCCTTCAATATTTCAAAGAATCACTATGTCAGCACTGGTTGAGTGAGAAAAAAAAACATTTTTTGATTAAAGGTTTGTCAGCATTAGTGCATGGATTAAAATGCCTCAGATGCAATTGACAAATGTATTTGAATTGACAGCAGATATGTTAGGTTCAGACAAGAAAGCTGAAAGATATGTTCAGCTTCTTTAAAAGAGATTACTAAGTGGACAAGGACTCCAATCTGGAAAAGAGGTTAATTACAGTACAGAGTAAATAGAATATAGACATCTAAACATATAGTATATGTTATCTGAATAACATGAGCTGACTGGATAGGTATTAGTCAATCTCCATCTTGTACAACAGAACTATGAGGAATTGAATAAAGGTAGCAGATACCAATAATAGCGATAACAAAAATAACAATACTAATTAATAATTTGTGGAACAGGAAGCCTGAAATACTTGTCAAAGGTTGTTACAGGTGCTGGAATTCCATATGAGGTCCAGGGGGAAAAATAATGGAAAAAAAATCCACTGTGAAATTATAAATATCTCAAAAGTGTTGAAAATTAGAGACTGAAAGACAGGAGGAAGGTATTATTTTCCAGGCATCCTTTTACAGATAGTCTTGAAGAAAGGATAAGGATTAAAGATACCTATCAGAAATGAGAAACTCGGAATTGCCTTGAAAATTCAGAAGTGCACAAAACTAATTGTAATAAGGAAGGTCTTGCATTAATCTTGGGTGTGATGGATTCCTGAGGTCCTTTCCAAACCCTGAGTCCTTTATTTCTCCTAGATGCCTTTTTGGTCCCTTCTTATCACCAGCTTTTATCACCTTTCTACAGATCCTTTAGGTCCAGCCGAGTTCATTTAAGCTTTCTCTGCAGGCAGAAATGACCAATGTGAATTAGTCCCAAACAAACGCCAATCCTTCTAACCCAGCCAGATTCTACACAAATTATTACCTGTCTTGTAGTATGTGCTTTACCTTAACGTATTAAAGTGATTTAGTATTAAGGAAAGGTGATAACTTTTCAGTAATTGATCATGGACATGCAGCCACGGGCCACTTAATATCTCATTTACTGGTTTTCATAAGTCTGAGTTTTGATGAACTTTACATTTGGAAATGGGGCCAGTTATAATCAGAGAAACTTAATTTCAAATTAGGGAAGATTTCAGATGTCTTTTGTTTTGGTTTTGTGGGTTTTTTTTAATTGCCTAGTGAAAGAGAATGGCTTCTTATAGGATAAGTCCTCACATACACAGTGATGTTAACACATAAGACTGTTGTTGTCATGACCCTGCAACTACTTAAAGTTGGCATATAGAAATATGCCTTGCTTTTCCCAGATTCACTCTGCGGGAATGGTGATTACAGACATGAACTTGTAGAGATGTTCAGAAGTGAAAGCAAAGTAAGGCCTCAAAATCTTGCCAGTTGTACTACAAGGCACTGTGACTTCAGAAAGCAAAAAAAATGAAAAAAAAAACCAAAACCAAAACCAATCAAAACCAAAACCCTAAGAGTCTTTCTCCTTTTCTTCTTCCTTTTTACTATTGCCAGACATGCTTCACAACATGAAGCATGTACCCTAGTCATCCTGAATTCATCTTTATGTATTTTCTCCATAGTTCATCAACACTCTGTGAGCACTGGTATATCAGATTCCTCTTTATTACCTGAAGCCCTTTTCTGATGCCTAGAATCACTCTGTCAGAAAAAAATTATCCTCTGATCAGAAGCCTATGTTATGGAAAGCTACCAAATCCTTCTACAATGGCCTAAATGAGACATTAATTCAAAAGCAACCCAATGAGATAACAACTGGTTTTAGATGTCCGAGTAAACAGCCAAGGTTGGAAGGCACCTCAAAAGATCAACTTCAACCCTTTGTGGGGAAGGGAGCCTAAATGAGATTATCTAGCATCCTGTCCAATTACATCTTGAAAACCTCCAGTGATGGAGACTGTACCATGTGTCTGAGGAGGTTGTTCCAGGGAATGGTTGTTCTCACTGTAAAAGATTTTTCTCATGTGAAGATGAAACCTCTCCTGGTGCAATTTCTACCTGTTGGCCCTTGTAACATCCTTGTGGCTGTATGTGAAGCGACAGCCTCCACCCTATTTGCAGTCACCCTTTAAGTACTGTGATGAGGTCTCCCCTGAGCCTTCTCTTCTCCAGGAAGAAAAGACCTATCTCCTTCAGTATGCCCTCACAGGGCAGGTTCTCCAGATCTTTGGTCATCTTTGTGGCCCTTCTTTGGGACCTCTTTGGTCTGTCAGTGTCTTTGTTGAATTGTGGGGACCAGAACTGGACACAATGCTCCAGATGCAGCCTGACAAGTGCTAATTAGAGCAGAATGGTCACATCCCTACCTCTATTGGTGATGGCCCTGTGAATACAAATCAGAATCCAATTTGCCTTCATTGTTGCAGTTGCACACCGCTGACTCCTGTTCAGCTTGTTATCCAGTAGGACCCCCAGTTCCCTTTCAGCAAAGCTGCTCCCCAGCCACGCCGATCTGAACCCATACTGGGCTCTTTGGTTATGTCACCCCAGGTGCAGGACCTTTCACTTGTCTTTTTTAAACTTCATACTAGCCCATTCCACCAGCCTGTCCAGGTCTCTCTGCAAAATGGCTCTCCCTTCAGGTGTGTCCACCTCATCACCCAGTTTGGTGTTATCAACAGAATTGGTGAGGGTGCTTTCGATGCCATCATCCAGATCCTTCATGAAGATGTTGAACAGAATAGGGCCCAATATTGATCCCTGGGGGACCCCACTTGTGGCAGGAGGCCAGCATGGGTAAAAAACATTGATCATCATCACCTGAGTGTAGCCTGTTAGCTAATTTCCTACCCATCTTGCAGATTAGCTATCCAGTATCTTGCCGGTTTTTGTAGGAGAAGGCTGTGGGAAGCACTGGTGAACGCTTTGCTGAAGTCCAGGTAAACAGAATCCAGAGCTCTCCCCATGTCAAGAGAAAATGTTATTTTGTTGTAGTAGGTGACCAGGTTAGTTTGGCATTATTTGCTTTTGGTAAATCCGTGANTGAACCTCATCAGGTTTCGCCCCGCCCAACTCTCCAGCCTGTCCAGGTCCCTCTGAATGGCAGCACAGTCTTCTGGGGTGTCGGCCACTCCTCCCAGCTTGGTGTCATCCGCAAACTTGCTGAGGGTACATTTGTTTTGTAACAGTTTCCAGGAGGACTCATACTATTACTTTCTTAGGGACTGAATTAAAACTAATGGGCCTATAGTTTCCTCAGTCCTCTTCTGGGCCCTTCATGTAAGTGGGTATGATGTTTGTCCTCTTCCAGCCATCAGGGGTATCCCCTGATCCACACGACTTTTCAAATCGTCATGCAAGATTTCAAGGACCTTGCCACATACTAATTACTTATATATAGGGTTTACATTTAGTGGAGCCAGCTCATTAATCACCCCTAGCTTATGAGACCTCAAAGAAAAAAGGTAAGAATTGTCTAGCAGTGACATAGCAGGAGGACTGTACATTGACAGCCCTAATTCTGACCAGTTTAAAGCAGTGATGGAATTGCAATAGAGAGGCTGTCAGACACATTCAGAAAGACAAGAATTCCATTAATTCATTTACTTAAAAGAAATAAGAAGAGGAAATAACTTATATGTAATAAAAGAGTCTTCCAGGCATCAGCTACCCTGAGGGAAGAGAGGGAATCAGAAACTTTTAGGGAAGGGTGCAGGGGCAGAGGCAAAAGTAATGCCCAAAGAATGGGAGTCACACAGGACCACACCATATCTCAACACAGAAGGTAAAAGACATTATAGAGAGACCATGAAACACAGGCAGCCCTAGAACTCCTACCAATGCTGAACAACGTCAGGGAGGGAAGTATACGTGAATAATTCTGGATCCTACTTAGACTATCCCACATTCATTACCAGTTCTCCTAGTCTCTTCTCAGAACTCAAATCCTCTTTCTTTCATACCATCTTTCAGCATTTGTCCTAAACCACAGAAATGTCTTACCATATCTCTAAATATCTCTTCCTGTATTGCTCCCACTAATCCTCTTCTTTTCTGCAAGCGTGTCTATTTGCATTTTCATTCTGAAAACAGGTTGAACACTTTATTCAAGTTACATATTTACAAACCTAAATTTTTTTTTTAAAATCTCTGACTTCGGGAGATTATTTTCTCTGCCCTTCCTTATCTTCTGACAAGAGTAGGATTTAATATGCCATTGGGTAAATGTAGGTCATCATCAATAGCTACTACGTTTCTCCTTGAACTCTCCTCTTACTTTGGCATATGGGGAAAATAACATGAAGGTGCATCATCCAAATTGTTCATCAGATAGGCTCAATTATAAGAACTCCTCCCTTAAATGAATGCCACAGTCATACAGTATTCTGTTAAGTGCCTTGCCCTTGTCAAATGTTGATCACCGGACACATGCAGAACACAATCAGATTTACAGTTTCAACTCCGTGCAATTGTATAACTGTATACTATAAGAAAAACTACAAGGGTTTTGAGGAAGGTGAACCTTAGCCATACTCAATACACAGTTTCAAGTCAAATAACCTCAAATTCAAAAAACTAAATGTCCCTACTGAGCATGTGAATTTTCAAAGGAATCTGGATGCTTTTAGATCACATGAACAAGTCTGTCTTTAAACGGTGTAATGGGACTGGTCTGTGCTACAACAAAGGTATAGCTGTTTGTACAGTATAAAGCATATATATCACTAAATTATAGAGTAGGAAGAAATATGGTACCAGCCTCTCTTTATCTGACAAGCCCATTGCACATTAGGCTGCAGAATATTGCAAGCACTAGGCAGTGTGGGGTGGTCAAGAGCTTCAAATAACCTGGTAAAATTACAAACTAATCCCAAAAACCTTCAGAACTAACAGGCTTCACACCAGAAAAGTAATCATAGCATTAATGCTTCCTCAAGCCTGACCTACTGACACTCAGCTGATTCATAGTACTCCACTTTTCCAAAAATGTCAAGGTTTTAGAAGCTGTAATTAAATGGATCATTAAAAATCAATTAACCAGAAGAAACTCAGGATCTCGTGGACATGCCAAAATTCCAGTGGAAGCTGTCTTTACTACATTTCTGCAAAATGGTTACTTACACATTTGCAGTGTAGATGTAACTGCCTACTGGTATACATAGTTGTAAATAACTTCACAAGTTACAGGTTGGTGGCAATTCAACCAGGTCTTAAGGCTGGGTCTTATTACTGGGTTCATCGACAGTCCATGATGACTTGAATTAACTTCAGTGACCATTTGAGCAGATACTTTGGTTTCATTCACTGCATTTAGGATTAACTCCTCTGACTTTTAGAGAATTTAATAAAAAGCTGCAGAGAGTAATGTACTTGTAGTGTACATCAAGTTTTATTAGTTGAAAAGACTAAAACACTGTGATACACACACTGGAGCACATCTAATGTAGTATCATATATTATATATTACCTTTTTGCATTTTACATTATATTCCACCATCATTCTAGTCAAGAAATAATGGTGAACTTTTCTTGTACCATAAACCAGAAAGCTATTTGAACAAATTAAATAAGTGTCATATATAGTCTGTTTTAGATACTCTTCCACCATGAAAGAGTTTGGTTTGGTTTTAAGGAAAAACAAGACAGCAATTGCTGAATCTTATTATAAATCTTACTATCTTTCAACTAAGAAAACTAAATTTCTTCTCATCTTGTACAAAGCATTTCTGAATCACATTGATTCAGCAACATTTTGGCAAAAGAAATGGAAATCCTCAAAAACAGAGTAGACTATTTCAGTTGAGAGAGACCTACAACCATCATCTAGTCCTGATCAATTCAGGGCTGTGAGTCTTATGGATAACTGCAAGCTATAACAGATATTTTGGAAAAAATTACTGATGTCCTGAAATAAAAATTTGAGTGGTAAATATAATTTTATGAAAGCTTTTCATACTTTTGCCTGAAGAAGAAACAATCACCTAGAACCAGCCAAGCAACTGTAATTCTTAATTAGATTGTACATTTTTTTCATGTTGTTCTGCGTAGGCCTATTAGAACTCATTTAGCTGTAGTTTCAACTTTCATTCTTTCACAAATTTAGTTTGTACCCATTAATTACAACTGTCGTGAAATAAATGCAGTCATTAACAATGCCAAAATCCCAGTACATGTATACGCATAAGCTTGGGAAGTGACACTAATTGTTATGAAAGCTTTGACACAGTCCTCTCCTGAACCCAGAAAATTATTAGCTCAAAATATTGTTACTGGAAAAGACTTTATAGCTACTTACACCAAGTGAGCAATAGGAGGCCAAATGCTTTCAAAACAGGTTAACGAGTTGCAATAATTACTGAACAACAGAACAACTATTATCTCACAAACTGGAAGAAACTTTCCCCAGGGTAATTTCTTTTTACACCATGAACTTTGAAATTGGAGTCAGGCCTGAAAAAAGTGGACCAAATTAATGTGACTGATATAGGCACCAAAGTTTAGTTCATTACAAATACAAAACAGTTCACAACGGCCTACATATTAATTTGTCATTACATAAATGCAAAATAGATGTAAGCATGCCTAAACTAAGATGGTAACAAACACTATTTGATAGAGCAAATGAAAATAAAAAGGCAAAAAGAAACCCCGTGGCAGATATTATTTTTATTCATATGTATTGGCATAAGAAATGGATGTTAAAAGAGGTTAATCCAGTATTTATATCAACCTCCAGGAGCAGTAAAACTTGATAGTCACTAAAATGAGAAATGCCTTAAAATGAACTAAAGCAAGACAACAAATTTTTACCTTAGTCATGACAGAACATAGAAGTCAGATGCAGAGCACCAAAACACCAGATCAGGCTGCCTACAGAAGATATCTAGGTTTCCTGTAAGGTCAGAGAAGAGGAAAAGAGACAAAAGGAGGAGGAGAAAGATGAGGAGAAATACGAGGAGGAAGACGAAGACGAAGACAAAGATGAAGAAGAAGAAGAAGACAAAGACGAAGATGAAGAAGAAGAAGAAGAAGAAGAAGAACTGTTCAGAGGCAGTATGTATCATGTGAAAAGTCATGATAATCAAGCCTATAGGTGAGATCATCAAGCAAGAAAGCAGGAAAAACTGCAATTTAATAGGCACTCAACTTGGGAATTGCTCCTACACTTGTCAGGAAAGCAATCTCCTAAGAATGGTGTTAATTTTGTATTGTACAGTCCAGAAGTCCTTCCATGTCCCTTGTCAGGATGTAAGCCTCTGGTTCAGGTAGAGAAATGTGAGATTTTCCCTGTCATACATGCATACCAATGCTGTGGCTCTCAGTCCTATTGAACGATGAACCAAATTCTTTCAGGCTGAAGGAGTGATTAAGGAGCTGGGTTCCACTTCCTAGGTTAGCACCCTAATCAAAAGGCTATTATGCAAATTACAGGTGGGTTTGAATGAACATTACTATCCATATTTCTGAAAGTGATATATTATATTGTGCTATTATTCCTCACTTTCTTATCATGACCATCCCCAAGTTTGTGTGATTCTTAATTCACAAGCAGCAGAAAAGCATTTTTGTGCATTCACGTTACCAGTGAAATACCTGATGAACACAGGTTTCTCAGGAATTAGGAAATGATGAATACTAGAATCTTCATATAAAATTGCTTAGGTTGGAAAAGATCTTTAGGACCAACCATTAACCTAGCACTGACAAGTCCACTAATGCACCATGTCCCTAAGCACCACATCTATATGTTTTTTAAATACCTCCAGGGATGGTGACTCAACTGCTTCCCTGGGCAGCCTGTTCCAATGCTTGACAACCCTTTCAGTGAAGAAATTTTTGTTAATATCCAATCAAAACCTCCACTGTCACAACTTGAGGCCGTTTCCTCTTGTCCTGTTGCTTGCTACTTCGGAAAAGAGACCAACCCCCACCTGGCTACACCCTCCTTTCAGGTGGTTGCAGAGAGCAATAAGGTCTCCCCCCAGCCTCCTTTTCTCCAGGCTGAACAACCCCAGTTCCCTCAGCTGCTCCTCATAAGACTTGTGCTCCAGACCCCTCACCAGCTTTGTTGCCCTTCTCTGGCAACGCTCCAGCACCTCAGTGTCTTTCTTGTAGTGGGGGCCCCAAAACTGAACACTGTATTCAGTGTGCAGCCCCTTCAGTCACGAGTACAGTGGGATGATCACTTCCCTGGTCCTGCTGGCCACATTTTCTGATACTAGCCAGGGCAAGAGCCTGATTGAGGTTCTATAAAAGTTAATAGAAAAATGACCACACTTTTCAGAAGTGCAGTGATTCACTGAAGAGTGTTGTCTTGCCTAATAAGTATTTTGATCTTTATACTCAACATCCATTTATGTAGG
This sequence comes from Rhinoptilus africanus, assembly GCA_013400135.1. NCBI lineage: Eukaryota > Metazoa > Chordata > Aves > Charadriiformes > Glareolidae > Rhinoptilus > Rhinoptilus africanus. The sequence goes on along the minus strand of VXBO01006386.1, from coordinate 228,696 downwards.
TTTTTAGATGTAATTGATACCAGTGCATTTATACTCATATTAGCTTGTCTAGTTAATTCTAAATGGAAAGAAAAATGCAATTAAATTGCATGCTTAACTTAAAATATAAATGTTTCATTATGTTACTTAAATCCTATTAGCTTCAATTACTTCAGCATACTAACTTTCAACATACACTAAAAATGATTAAGATTTTTTTTTTTTTGAAAAAGACTTTTCAAAGGCAATGCCAGCTATCTGGGAGAATACCAAGTATCAAGCCTCAGCTTTTGGAAAACAATACATGAAGAGAAGATTGCATGGAAACAATCTAAAATGCTTCATTAGCCAGAAGAGTTTGTCCCCTGCATATCACTCTCTAGTTCATACCCCATGTTTATAACTGCCAGTTTCAAGTTCCTATGGAAGAAACTAAAGTTACTAATGAAAGTACTGAATTTACTGGCATTGCAACCAAAATCACAGTTTCAAATTCGTTAATTCATTGCATGTTTAAACCTACTGACATATTTATCAATTTTATTAGATATAAACAGTAGCTTTTTTCCATCTTATCTATCTTCTGTTCACTTGACCTCATCTGCCACCATGTGCTGCTACGTTAGCTCTGTGGACCAGCTTAAGATGAGACACTCAGAATCAGACTGCAGTTCCGTTCACCTTTTCTTTGGTGGCGAAGCTGATTTAAGAAGTCTGTGATGCAATGCAATCATCCCCCCCATCAGTTACTGATTGCCAGTAGTTCAGTTCTCCAAGTATTGCTACCTATTACCACACTGTATATAGAGAGAGTATTTATAGATGATAAATATATTTCTATATTTTATTTATATAATATATGTAAGTATACATGTGTGGGTGTTTATGTGTATATATTTAAAAATATATTGTATACCAAGCCAAAGCCATGATCTTGGTTTAAAAAAAAAGAAAAAAACAGGGAGGGAGGGGGATGTGCGTAGGAATGAATAACCAAAACAGAGAATGTCTCACACCATCTGTCAGAAAGATAAGGTCTGTGAAACCTTGTATACACATATATTACCTTGCTGTTTTCTAAAGATAACTTGACAACTAAGGAGTATGTAGCAAGAAATTAAGGGTCAATGCCAGGGAAAGAAACTTCTGTAACAGGAGCCGTCACTCTCTAGCCCTTTCTAATCTTTTCCTAGTCTTCAGTCTTTTTCTCTTTCCCACATTGGTTCTTTATATAGATTCCATTGTGTAATTACTTCCAATGTTTCCTCAGATTTAACAACCTCTTTTTAGGGATTCCAAACCATTATATCTAGGATGTGTTGGCACTGCAGACCTCAGTGTAGCAGAGACATATTTGAGCTGTCCATAAACGACCTGCAGTAACTTTACAGGGCTCATCCAGCCTGTACTACTATGGCCAAACTGCGCCGGGGAACTGAGTTAACTCATTGACAATACCAGTCAGTCAGACAAAGAGCAAAGTTGTCTCCCAATCTAGCAGTTAGAGTACCGTCTACTGTTAAACCACTGTATCAATCCTGACATTATTTCTTTGGAATGACTACCATATGATAACCTCATATTCCTCATGGATATCTATTCATACAACTAAATCTCATTATGGAAACATCCTATGGCTATATCTGAGCACAGTTAGATTCTCTGGTTTCAAAGTGAATGAATGACTTTTGCCTATGGAAGGGGGAATATTTCTAATGGACAAATCAAGAAAATTTTGACAGAAATTTCTGCTTATTATGTGCAGCTGTTCCATGTGAGTTTCCATATGAATAAAACTTGGGTAAGTGCGGTTTTTGTAGACTCAGTGTGATCTGTAAGGTGGCAGGAAACAATATGTGTACCTTTAATATGGAACAACAGATGAAATCCCTGCGAGCCTTCAGAAAACATCATTGAAGCTAATGCGTTATTGTTAATGATCCTATGGCTTACCATATGTCCAGGCAGTAAAGTAAGCTATTGTGCTATTGTGTTTTTTTCAACTACAACTCCTTCATGAAAAAAGCTGGTAGGAATATAATGGTATTAACACTAGAGAAATTAAGGAAAACTACAGAGGAGAAGATGCTTGGTTTTGTTACAGGGTATCAGTATTCATACTATATTACATTCATTAGTATTTACAAAATTTACTTCCTGACAGTAGCTGTTTGTATAAATTCTGACCTCGATTACAAATATGACCTATATGAATATGCAAGAAGACGGCATTAGAGATTGTTCATTTCCAATAACAACAGGACATGGGACTAACAAATTGATGAATACTGGATAATGTATTCAATTAAAATTTCACAAGTAGTAAAGAAACTAGAAAACACAAAAGCATGCTGAATGCAAGAAAAGGCAGAAGACAAACACCGATGAATAATAATGAAGATGCTCAGCAACAACTTCATGGTAATTTCTGAGCAGTGCTAAATTTCAGACAATTTTAGTTCTAGAAATTTCTAACTTCAGAGAATGAGTCTAGAGACAAAATTTGTCTGATTCTTACTAGTATAAAGAGAGAAGAGCTCCAGTAACCGTGGAATTACCCTAGAACTATTCTGGGTATAATTGGGATCAATATCTAGATTTCAGAGTAGTAAAAGTATACAAAGCTTTTTTCAGAAAATGTCTGGATTACTTATTTTCTTTGGTACTTCTTTGTTCCATGTTTTCAGAATAACACTTTTTCTCATTTCTTCTTATTTTGGAATTCAAAGAGTAAGGACAGACATATATGTAGATTAAGCAAGTTCACACACAGCCACATGCATACACAAGTTAATTGTGAATTTTCCAGAGGAAAAATGTGAACTTCCAAAAATAAATCAATATTTTCTACCTTAAAAGTGACAATAAGGAATTCAGCTTTTTGAAAACTCTATCAGTTTTAAAACAGATAATGCTTCTGTTAAAGTGCATTTGAAGCAATTATTAAATATTTGAATTTTCCTTTTGCCTGAATATTCTATTGTAAAAAAAAAAATCATTCTTTCTGGTCTGAGTAAATGATACCCTCTTCTGGGTTACAAAAAAACCCCCCAAAACAAAACAAAAAACAACAAAAAACCCTAAAAAAAACACCTAGAAAAAAGCTTAATAGAGTATTTCTGTAATTACACTATGTGGTAAAGTTTATAACTAATTATTCCTCTGATGCGGTCTAATTTTCCACGTTGCCTTTCTGCCAATCCAAACCAACAAAAGTCCCCATAAAAGCATGAAATTAAAACGGTTTTCACTGTGATGGAGCAGCTAAGGAGGTTATGTAAACAGGTATCCAGCTCTCCTGAGAGCCTGTAGGTACTTTTCATGCTCTTTTCAGCTTTTGGTCATTGTCTTAAAGCTGAGACCGGTGCTAAAAGGCAAAGTTGCTTCTCTTCTGATTCACTTTACTGTAGAGGTGAATAGCTTCATTTAGCCCTTTCATAGCTTTTGCTGGAAGAAAACACTCACTCTTCAGGCATCTTTATTACAGAAGGGGGCAATTTAATAGCTAAACAAGGAAGTCTGCTTAGATAAGACTCTCCACAGCTCCACTGAGAGCAAACAGCTGGAAGCTCAGGCTTCAGCATTGCAGTGATATAAAGCCAAGAAGGAGCTCTCTCACAGTCAGGCGTTGCTCAGACAAGGGGGACATCTCACAGTAGTCTCACAGCTGTTGGTGTCTGCTCTCCAGCTGAGATCATGGTTCAAGGTGCGAGTGTTTTTTCTTCTGCTCCCTACCACAGCAAAGCTAAATGGCATAGCTAGAATGAGCAACAGTCTGCACATAGAGGAAGGGCAAACAGAATAATTACAGCCTGGGGCAACAAAAAGGTTCCTAGTGTTTTTCAGTTCAAATACATCAAATGTGGAAGCATTTTGCATGTTAGCAGGCATGCTATGCATGAGTTTAGGATGAGAGTTCAGTTCCTAATCATCAAAATCTACATGATATTTTTCACAAGATAGATTGATCTTGAATACTAGGCTCATTTGCCAAACTTTGTGTTACTTCCTCAAGATTTTTCTTTCTATTGTTTTAAAGATCCATTTTTATGGAAGGGAGAAAAAAGTGAAAGAGGAATGAGATATTATTCATTTCTACAGTATCTATCCATACAAGGGTAATAAGCTCATCTTCAGTCAACCTCTTGTCAGTCAAGAATAAAGAGAACATAACTGCTTTTACACGTTGCCTAGTGAGTGCTGCTTCCTATTCCAAATTCTGTGGCTTTTGGAAACTCTCACAAGTTTAAAGGGATATTACTATATAGTTGTTTTAATTAACTGCCATTTGTTAGAAAAGCATCCCCACTTATGGATTTAATGACAATGTTAATACAGCTTTAAAATTCTGCAAAAATTATGTCTTTTTAGGAGGATCTCATCACACAGGCCCTTTGCTGGTGTTATTAGAGCCATCTGCTTTGTCCAATATCATTAGTTACAGCCTGGGAATGCTTATGTCTTCTAAAGTTATGCAAAATGCCACTGTGGCTAATACGGAGTCTTCTAGAAATGCAGAAAAACCTATATACATCAGGTAGTTAAAAAGCCTACATAATCGACAAAAGCAACAAAAATTAACCAAAAAAATTCTTGTGAAATATACTGCACCACACCTGTCAATAAACAGTTGTGCTTTCCTGTGCATTCAGATAACTAAAGTAGAAAGATCATTCCTCATTTTGTAATTAGTTATAGATCTTATTTCTTTTATCTGCTCTCCATATGATTAATTTCTATTCACAAGACTGGATTCTAGATTTGTCCCTTTCAGGCAGTGTGGCATGTTCTGGTGCCTGTGTACACTATTTTTAGTTCCTGCATACTTTATATTATAAATCCAGACAGGATTTATGGTCAGATCTCGTTTTTCCACTCCTTATCAGACAATACATATAATACAGATATGTCAGTTTGTTTCAGTTTATGCCCAACGCTTTCTTCTATCGCCTTTTGTTCTAACACCATTCACCACTGGACAAAATAAAACTGACGATGCCTAGTCCAAATGCTTACGGAACAGCTTCTTGTCATCTCAGCAGCTTTTCTCTTTGTCTCCTTCTGCTGTTTGTGCAAATGTCTTCTTACTTTTAGTTCAACACTTTATTACACATTTCTTCCATCAACCACAGCAAGTCCCCTTGCTTAGAATTCAGATATTAAAAAAAAAAGAAAAGATAGAAGTGAGCACAACTTGAGGACTGAGCATTCAGGTTTAATATACTTGTATTGCTTATCTGGGACTCAGCTAGATTGTAGAATCTTCAGAATGAAAGGCAGGGTGTGGAAAACATGTATTTTTCTCTCGGTACAGCTCTGGCATAGCCTAATTTAAGATAGATGGAGATAAATTCAGAACGTTTAAGCCTTTTCATATATGGCTGTAATGTTAGCTCACAATCTGGTTGCTACTTTTCACTCACAGTGGACATAATTTTGATTTATTTTTATTTTTCCTCTTCTCAGCTTTTGTAGAAAGCTGATGTGTGCATTTACTTAAAAATACCCTCTTGACATTGCCAAACTTCTAAACAACTTTTTAATAAAGATTTCAATGAATTCTTTCTCTTAAATCTTCATGATTTTTAATCATGTTGAATATCAGACTTTAATTCTTCATTTGATTTGGAAATGTATTTGTGGTGGTGTACTATTTGTAAGACCGATGTTTATATTGTATATTTGTACACATTTTATAAACATGAATTTTGAAATAAAGTTTAGGATTTGCTGACCAAATACATCTATGACCTGGAAATCTATAACGTATCTTCTCCTGTTTCTTTATAGATGTTGCAAAAACATTTCTCATTAGTCATCATTGATATGTCTACCACAATCACATGTCATAATGATTGGACTAGGCTTCTTCCTGTATTTGTAGAATTTCCAAGAAAAGAGAAAGTTTTGCTATAGAACCAGAAGTTTGATCTTTATGCATTCCTGGGTCTTTTCAGTCTGCAAAAAAGATGACTGAGGGGGGATCTTGTCCATGCTTACAAACACTTAAAGGGTGGGTGTCAGGAGGATGGGGCCAGGCTCTTTTCAGGGGTGCCCAGTGACAGGACAAGAGGGAATGGGCACAAACTTGAGTACAGGAATTTCCACCTAAACATGAGGAGGAACTTCTTTACCTTGAGGGTGGCAGAGCACTGGAACAGGCTGCCCAGGGAGGTGGTGGAGTCTCCGTCTATGGAGACACTCAACACCCACCTGGATGTGTTCTTGTGCAACCTGCTCCAGACGACCCTGCTCTGGCAGGGGGTTGGACTAGATGATCTCCAGAGGTCCCTTCCAACCCCTATCATTCTTTGATTCTGTGATATGGCAGTGGAACATCTGGTTTACTATATTCATCTGAAAAAAAAGAACAAAGCCAAAGGAACAATAGGAAAATTCTGTTCAAACCACAACAAAATGGCTTGTGTAATTTATTTCTTACTATCACAAAAAGACCTACATCAATGTTTTCTAAAAGTTAACTTTGATATTTCCACTGCAAAAATCTTTTTTTCGTTAGAATGCAGAACGAATGCACACTTCTAAATACCAGAATTTCCCAGGATTCTTTCTATCCAGTTCTAAGAAATATTAGAATTATTTAAAGAGAAGTATTTTTGTCATTTCTAGCCCTGTATTTGTATGAAGCTCTTTGTGGAATAAAATCAAAGAGTAAAAAGATGATATATTTTATAACTGCAATACTGTAGTACCTTCCAAGAGTATTTATGATTCTACTAAGAGAATATTGGTTTGAAATGTTACAAAATATTATTTGAAAAATCAATTGCCTACTTCTCATGCTCTATTCGTTCAGTTAGTTTTACACCTTTGCCTGAGAGAATGCTTTTATTTACTTTTACAATTTAATTGTTTTGTTTACACTAAATAGACTGTGATCCATACTCAGTCCTTGATGGTGTTAAATATTTCATGTTTTTCCTTAAAGCAATTATTAATTTCTCATTAATCAATGCTTTTAAATATCTGTCTTCACTAAAAGACTGAATAACTTTACAGCATGAGCTGCTTGTTCCCTGAATGTCTTACAAATCTGCATCTCAATTAGCTCATGTTGATAACGTTCTTTGTTCCCTTTGACTTCTATAGAAATTAGGAATTCTCAGAAGCTCAGAAAAGGTATATAGCATACTGTAAGATCAAATCCAGCTTTTTACTGCTCATGAGACGCTCACATATTGGACATGGATTTGATGGATGTCCCACTTGGTAGATAAGGAACTGGCTAGACAGTCACACTCAAAAAGTTGTGGTCAATGGCTCAGTGTCCAAATGGCAATGAGTGACATTCCTCAGGTGTCAGTACTGGGACTGGTAATGTTTAACATCCTTGTTGGTGACATGGACACAGAGACTGCATGGATCCTCAGCAAGTTTGCTGATGACACCGAATTGTGTAATACAGGCAATGCGCTGGAGGAAAGGGATGCCATCCAGAGGGACATGGACAAGCTTAAGTGGTGGGCCCATGCAAGCCTCATAAAGTCGAACAAGGCCAAGGGCAAGGTCTTGCATGTGGGTTGGGGACAATCCCAAGCACAAATAAAGGCTGGGCAGAGAATGGCTTGAGAGCAGCCCTGAGGAGAAGGACTTGGGGTTGCTGATGGATGAGAAGCTCAACATGAGCCGTCAGTGTGCCCTTGTAGCCCAGAAAGCCAACTGCATCCTGGGCTGCATCAAAAGGACCATGGCCAGCAAGTAAAGGGAGGTCAAGGATTCTGCCCCTCTACTCCGCTCTGGTGAGATCCCACCTGGAGTACTGTGCCCAGCTCTGGGGCCCTCAACACAGGAAGTACATGGACTTCTTGGAGCGAGTCCAGAGCGGGGCCATGAAGACGATCAGAGGGATGGAGCACCTCTTTTATGAAGACAGGCTGAGAGAGTTGGGACTGTTCAGCCTGGAGAAGAGAAGGCTCTGGGGAGGCCTTCCAGCGTTCTTCCAGCGTCCTTCCAGTACCTAAAGGGGGCCTACAGGAAAGATGGGGAGGGACTCTTTATGAGGGAGTGTAGTGATAGGACAAGAGGTAATGAGTTTAAACTGAAAGAGGGGAGATTTAGATCAGATATTAGGAAGAAGTTCTTTACTGTGAGGGTGGTGAGACACTGGAACAGGTTGCTTTGGGAAGTTGTGGATGTCCCATTCCTGGAGGGTTCAAGACCAGGCTGGATGGGGCTTTGAGCAGCCTGGTCTAGTGGGAGTTGTCCCTGCCCATGGCAGGGGGGTTGGAACTAGATGATCTTAAGGCCTTTCCAACTCAAACCATTCTATGATTTTATGATATATAAACTTTTCAGTACACCATCTTGATATGTCCTAGCTCCAACTGACTCTCTGTTCTGGTGACAAAAGATGGGACAGAAAGACTAACAGAAACAAGATAAGCATCATAAAAAGGGAATTCTGGTTCTCAAGTGGTAGCATACATGTACNGCATCAAAAGGACCATGGCCAGCAAGTAAAGGGAGGTCAAGGATTCTGCCCCTCTACTCCGCTCTGGTGAGATCCCACCTGGAGTACTGTGCCCAGCTCTGGGGCCCTCAACACAGGAAGTACATGGACTTCTTGGAGCGAGTCCAGAGCGGGGCCATGNTTTTTTTTTTTTTCCTAATTTAAATACAGATAGGTACTTTTTGAGGCCTCCAGCATTACCTGAAAGATGCACACTAAAAGCTTTTCAGGTGCAAATATAAATTATTTTATATGACTCGCATAAAAACATTCAACTCTTTGCACTTCTCTTCTTTTTTCCTGCAAAAAGATCAAGGTCGTCTCTCTCTCTCCTTTTACAAGGTTTCACATTGAAAAGATGAGGGGTAGTGGGTACAAGTGACTACTGGGGAGATTCCAATTGGACGCAAGAGCAAAATTTTTCACCATGAGAAAAATCAGCCATTGGAATAATTTCCCCAAGGAAGTCGTGTGTTCCCCAACACTGGATACTTTTAAGATGCAGCTGGACAGGGTGCTGGGCTATTTTGTCTAGACTTTCCTTTGCCAAGAAAGGTTGGACCAGATGATCCTTGAGGTCCCTTCTAACCTGATATTCTATGATTCTTTGGTTCTCATTCCTCTCTGATAGCATTTCTACTCAACAGTAGAATGCATTCCTTGAAACTTCTCAACAGCTTTCCAGTTCTGTAAGTACTTATTGCTCCTGTTTCACACATAGAAAACAAAAATACAGAAAACGCAGTTGCCCAGCCAAAGCCATTATAGAGTGGTTCCAGGAAATGATCAGACATCTCTTGATTTGAAGGTTAACCTTCTATCTAAATCATAATTTCTCAGTTGATTCCTGACTTAGCAAGTTGAAGAAACACACATTTAAATTGCTATAGATGATTCCAATATCTGAACTCGCTCCATGTCTGTATCTTATCTTGGCAAGGGTGCATACCTTCAAACCCCAGTGTCCATACAGTTTGGTTACAAGTCCTTTTTGGGATTCACGTTTCCATTAGTAGAGGCCTCCACTCAGAGGGCTGGATCTATACAGGGATGCTGGATACAACTCAGGAAGGTAATTTACTTGATAATGACATGAATGCTTGAAACCTCTCAGACTCAAATTTTCTTTTGGTAAAGATTTTTGAGTGCTTTAAGCTATTCCAGATTGGTATGTCCACAGCCACTGAAGTCCTGATGGACATAGACATATTTCATGCATATTCTCCAGCTGGTATCCTTTCTGCTAAGTCCAGCCAGTAAAGTCAGTCAACATGTGTTTCAAAATGGCTCCCCCTCCTGATTTAAATGACAGAACACCTAGTAAGTTTCCAGGTCTGTTGTTTAAAAAAAATATAAGATTTTTGGTCTGTTTACCATTCCATTACCACCAGAAATCTCTTTATCCAGTCATTTACACAGCATTATGAGGTAGTTCGATCTATTTGAAAACTAAATATATTGAGTTTATAAATTTAAAATAAATTTCCAAAAATGTTAGGTATTCTTGCATTTCTTTCTAGACTATGTTTTTTTATTTTAGTCATCACTGTTCAATATAGACCCTAACACTGGCACAATATGTTGTTATTGGTCTCAGAAATCATGTCCTTAGAGTAATAATATTCTTCTGAATTTATTGGCTACTCTCCTCTTTGCACTATTTCTGTTTAGTCTTTAATCAAAGAAAAAGTATCATTATGACACAAATAATAAAATTATATTCTTTCTGAGGTATTTTTTAACTACTGAAATTAGAGGGCTGCCTGTGTTTGAAGAATGGGACACACTCCTAACCAACTCAGCATAAATAATTATGCCTTTGCAGTACTGCAATACAACATATATATTTGTATAATATTCTAAGGCACTATCTGCATTTAAGTATTTAGCACTATGAATTACTCCACATCACATATCTCTTTCTAAAAAGAGTGCTGCATAAAGTAACGTAATTTGCAATCAGTTGTGAAATACAGCACACTTTTGGTTGCATGTGAAAAATCACACCTACAGCTAAACTTCCTTTGGAGATTTAGTCCCACATTTCACATATATTATTTTTAAGTAGACAAAATATCTCAGAATGAGTAAACACTACAACAGGATCTGAGGATCAGAGAAGTTGACAGTGAATTCTGAAATGCATTATTTTAATGTGTTGACTTTCTTGTCTTTGCTGTAGTTGCAATTTTCCAGCTGCACTCAATGTAAATTGATGAGTTTCATATAAGATATTGTAAAAATACCCATTCCAATGTTTGTACTGCTGGACAAGCGATTCTTTCCCATTCAGCATCACTACTGTAATGTTCTCTCTCTTATGAATTTCTATTTTTATGAGTTTTTGAAGGAAACTTGCCTAGAAAATGCAACATGGGGCTGCTCAAACAAGTCCAATAACTCCGGGTGTTTTGATTTGATCAAAGGTGCTGGTGTAAATACAAAAGAAGTTGTCATGGTCTCCTCAGCACAATACCACATCAGCTACAGGATTTTGTTTAGTTATGTAGGCAGAAAAACTATGGGGAAAACAAAACTGAGTTTTCAAGATATTAGGTAGATACTTCTTTCAATCATCAAACAAAAAAACTTTGAATGAAAGCATCCTTGTATGCAGTACACACTTGCCTAACAAAAACCAAGAAAGTGAAGTACAATCGAAAGGTGTAATCAACAATTTGTACCCTTCCTACAGAGGCATATGATTGCTACATGATTATCTTCAAATACAGGTGGCTTGAAATTATAATTAGGATTGAGAAGTGAAAATAATATAGAGTAAAATCCTGCAGGCAAACTACTTGCCAGTTTTAAGTACCCCCGATCAAAAGAATAGCATATAATATGAATTGATGAAGGGAGGACACAAGAAACACCCTGCAAAGTAGTATTTCATTCTGTTAGGCACTGACTGCAGACATAACCTCTAATGAAACACTTTGGAGAAGTGCCAGCAACAGGGTGAGAGAAAGCAGAAAATTCCTCCATAGAAGACTGTATGGCTGAAATCAACACAAAAAGAATTCCGATAGAGTAATGGAAAGTAGATTCATGCTACATACCTCCCTCATTTTTCTAAAATTCACTGGTCCGGTTTCAAGATAGGTCATGTAAACACACAGAAATGGTTTTGTGGTTGATACCAAGGGCTAACTCAGTGACCTAGCCCAATGATGGCCAGAGTGGAGGCACAGGGAAGCATAAGAGCAAGGCAAGCACAGGGGCCATTTCTGCCAAATATCCTTCCAGTCCTCAGCTAAGGTGCCTTGGTCTATTCCTTTTTGACTTTGGTTTAAAGGCTAACACATAAAATACCTAGGAGTTACTTGTTGTTCTTCAAGGCAGTAAGGGCAAAAGCTCTCTGACTCATGACCACAGTTTTTCTCCCTAGCATAAAATTTTTGAGGCATAAAAAGAGAAACTATGGTTCAAACAGTAATAAAAAAGAACAGTCAGGAGGGCAGAGACCAAGTAGGACAACAAAGGCACTAGAAGCAGGTATGGATGAGAGAACTAGTAACACATCTGGAAAAAGCCCTGCAGCTAATATGAAAAGGAATTCTCTCACTAAGGAAAGATACTGAAGGAATTCAGCACACAACATACCTCTTGTGACCTGTGTGGAACGTGTATCAAGGGAGAAGAAGAAAAACACATCCTTTACAATACTCACCAGAGAATGATCACCATCTCAGCTTCTGCACAGTTAGATCCTTCGAAGAATCCTGTGTTGTGGTTTGGGCTGGGCTGGTCACTAAAATGAACAATAGATGCTCTCTTTAACCTTTCTCACAAGGGACAGAAGAATGAGAGAGAGAGAGAAAGAAACTAAACTACTTTAATGAAATATTAATAATAAAATCATAAAAAGAAAAGCTAATAATATTAATATGAAAACAATGAAATATATGCATTATGTACAAAACTGTTTCAAGCTCCCAGGATGACAATCACACACTAGCCACCACTGAGAAAGTCCCAGAGTGGCCTCATTGATGGACGGAAACTGGATTCCAGATCTGGATTCAGGAACGCATGGATCAGGATCAAAGGCAGACAAACAGGCAGAGTTCTCCTCGGACGCCTGCCATTGAAGAAAGAGGACTGACCCTTTGGTTCCTCAGCTTTCATAGTGAGCATGGGGCAGATGGGATGAAATACCCTGTTGGGTCAGGTTTGGGTGACCTGTCCTGTCCGCTCCTCCTCAAAGGTGTGACCCCTCTAATGCTCTTCCAGTTCCGACCCTCCGGTTGATCCAAGAAAGTTAGCTGACCTTGGCTTTAATAGCAATTAGTATAAGCAGGAGCCTCTCTGCATAGCCTTCCTTTTTATTCACTATAAACATCAGACCTTATCTGCTAGAAGCGAATAGTGTCTGAAAGAGATGTCGTTAATTTAAGAGAGTGCAGTTACTTACAAGATTCTTAACTGAAAAGTAAAATTACTGAAAAGAAAAAATGGTTCTGTTTTACCTCAAACCAGGACATCCTGACAATTATTGAATGTTTTGCCTGTTGCCAAACTGTGATAACACATTGTACAACAGTGTTCTAATGGTTTACTAATTTCAAATGCAATGTTTGGTTTGTCAGTAAGATTAATTTAAAAGTAAGAGACGCAAAAAGGTCAGCTATATGGGAAGGGAGAATGATGTGCTCATTGTCACAAGGGCTGGCAAAACACATTTATTTTATTTATTTATTTAGCAGTCAATAAGAAAGCCTGTCACTATCCATATGAATTTGTCATGATTTCAAAGGCAGAACTCATACCTCTACCATTTTGGAGTCTGAAACTCCTGCTAATTTTTTAATCATTCTTTTATTTTATTATGTCCAAAATAGCTCCTCAACTGAGATTTTTTTTTAAATGAGAATAAAGAAAAAAAATCAAGATCTGGTTAGAAGCCCAGATGGTAAACTACAGAAAGTTTCCCTCTTATTTTAACGAGCTTCAGATCACTCCTTTGTTGTATGAGCACTTTTCTATCCAAATATTTTAAAACATTTTAAAAATTATTATATATCTAGGGTACTTCTAAAATGAAACTACATCTAAGGTAAAGAAGAGTAAAAGCTAAGTGGGAATCCTGAACACAGTAGCAGGTTACTTAAATGTGTGGAAAAGAAAACTTATTTCTAGTTAACTGAAAAGTCTTGCAAATTTTATTCCTTCTCTCTGTGCCCCCTCAACAAGGAAATGATAATAGAAAGTAAAGTCTTCATTCTCAATATTTCTCAGAGTGACAACAATACAAAACCACAAAGAGAGTGAGCTTCTTGGAAATAAAAGTGTCTACTTCAGAAGAAAAATTTATTGAATCAACAATATGTGAATCTGAGCTTCCAGGAATCTTGGGAGTTTAGATCTGATGATTATATCCCAAGACATCCCTTTTCTAACTTGGCAAAAGTTATTTTAAAATACTGAGACATTTCTCCACTTAGGCAGTGTTAGGCAGCAGCAATGACTCCTTTTAAGTAGGTGAACAACAGAAAAAATGTAAAATTACTGTTTCTGTGTAGATGGAAAACTATACCATTGCACAAACTGAGACTTATAAACTATAAACCAGAACACTCCCAGAGACAGCGTGCAGGGTAGATGCAGAGTTTTATGACTCTGCTTTAAACAACCACAATGCTTAATGTGTTCTGAAAAGCCAGACCTAGTTAATACTTAGTCCATATTTCAAATTTAAAGCATATGCATAATGAGTCTTCAATTTAAATAATAAAGTTTTAATTAACCAGTGCCAGGGAAACAAATGCACATTTTTTCTACCATTGTAGTATCTTAGTAGACTGCAGCAAACATATGGAGTGAACTTACCACCACCACCTACACAAAAGGTAGATTTAGTGTAAAAGAAGCAATTGCACATATTTTGGTAAATTATTCTGTTACAAAGAGCAAAAGAACTAAAATCCAACTAAACCTAGAAAATGAGAAAATTCTCATTTTTCATGGTGCTTTATTTGCAAATGCCCCATGATATTACCCCATGGGTAAGAATCGGGGGGGAAGGCCAACAAGAAAATTATTATGGTGGGAGTCTGCTATAGATCACTCAACGAGGATGAAGAGGAAGATAAAATATTCTAAAAGCACCCGGGAGAAGTCTCACAACGGCTTGAAACAGTATAAATATTTGAAGTCAATTAAAGATCTGATTAAAAATGTTTTTAACTTTTATTACCTTTTTTTTCCTTTAAGGTAGACCCAAATGAAATTTATATAGTTCTTTTTCTTCTTGCACCATGAAGAATTTGGTTTTTGCATTGCCCAAGATCCAGTCTCACAATCTCAGCTAGTTCATTGGCTAAATGGAAAAAAGAGTTCTCAAGCAGAACAAAGTTCTTAGCTGCAAAGCTGCCTCATATAATAGTGAAAAATGCAGTGTTAAAGCAGTCCATTTCCTCATTTTTCGCATATTCAACCACAGCTGATTTCATAGTTCCTTTGCTTTCAAATATATCTCAGGAAAAGCTTGCAAGTCTGTTTGCATGATCTTGAACTACGTTAAGTCGTGCTGAGCATTGCGTGGTGCTGAGTTATGCTTGCCAGTGCTGCAGCAGTGGAATATGGTTCCCGGGGGGATAAGAGATTGGGAGTCAGAAGGCCAAGACTTTATTCCTTTCAT
This sequence comes from Rhinoptilus africanus, assembly GCA_013400135.1. NCBI lineage: Eukaryota > Metazoa > Chordata > Aves > Charadriiformes > Glareolidae > Rhinoptilus > Rhinoptilus africanus. The sequence continues at coordinate 213,604 of VXBO01006386.1, read as the reverse complement.
TGAATTCCCTGAACTGAAAGCAGAGAGCTGAAGGCAGGAATGTTCTCGCTCTTCCATAGAACTTTTAAGATAATTTTGACCTAGTGGCTGGTCATACATCAAACCAAAGGCAGAGTAAATTAAAAATAAATAGTTTTGGAATTTCCATTAGTAAATCTAGTCCATTTAAGATTTCATGTTCTCTTTAGGAAACTATTAATTTTAATTAAAATGTTTGGGGTTTTTGGCCAAGAAAAATTAGTTTCCAGGCAAGATACTTTCCTACATTTTCAAACTCTCTATTCCCATGTCTTTCCAGGAGTCCAGGTTTCTACTTTAAATAAAAATGCTTTTTTATTTAAATACAATTTCAAAATATTTTGAAATTTTATGCAATAAAATAGTAAAACTGTTCAAGTTGGGTTTTGTGGCCCAAGCTGCTTTGTTATTTTCTATTTTTTTTCTAAAATTTTGCTATTCTTGATTTTTTTTTTCTCAGATGGCAATCTATGCAATAAACAATTAAGTGGCATGTAATTATAACATAGTGTAAAACACCTACATAATCAGATATGTAAAGAAACAAAACAAAAGAGCAGGAGTACTGAAACAGAAAACTGTCTGAAATTTCTGTGTTTCACTGTGTACCTTTGAAACACTCACAACCAATGATTGCAAAACCTAATCTGTCATCTAAGCCATGTTTGGATTTTTGTGTTTGAAGCTAGATACCTTAATGCTAAAAGGCATGGCTTTTGTAAACACTGCATAGCTAATCTGCTGTCCTAAGCATTACACCTGAAAGTTCCCAAATGCATCTGAGGATGAACTAGTTTTCTTTTGGATCATTTTAATGAAGTGAAGCCTCAGGAAGGGAAAGAAAAGATTGATAATTCTGTGTCAAAAAAGGGGGTTATTCATTCAGGTCTGTGTATTTTAATTGAAGGTGCTCATTAAAAATAAAGATTAACAGTTATGTCATTTTATACAAAACAAGAATGTTAAACATAGCAGTATCAGTTGTAGTTTGCTCTATTGTGCTGAAAGTAGACAGCATCTATTTTAAAGCATTTGGAGGGGGGATCTTTGCTTTTTAAAAGTGAAATGCGAAAGAATTAAATACTTTTGATACTTATTAAAGATACATAGAAAGCAGTTTTGGAAGGTGCTGTTAATATATGCTGCTTCCCTTTTGTATGAAAGTCAATCAGAACACCTTCAAAACACATATTTATTGAACAGAGTTTCATTTTTCTTGTTTTATCCTCAATAAGCATGGAGGTCTTCACATATGGCTGATTTATGGACACTGTTTCACAGAAGGAATTGTCACTCGCTTCTGTTTAAATTGGGGTCTGGAAGGCTATGTGTAACAGCATTCCTCATAATTAGTTCTATTATGAAACACTGTCATGGCATATTTTCCGAGCACAAACCAGACTGCTTAACACTAACTCCCAGGAAAAAAAAAAAACAAAACAAACACCATCCTACTTCAGCAGCACAAATTTAAATTCTAATTGCATAGAGTAAATACAATTATACCTTACATAATGCAGGTGCCAAACCTGAAATTTGGAGTATGTATTTTGAACAATACAGAATTGCCACAGAGCTTAAAACAAAGACATGAAACACTACGGTTTCAATTCTTTAAATATAAAAGAAGAAAAGAATCCATCTGTCTTTTCAAAGCGTACTACACCACTACACATTTCTTTTTAACTCACTCTCTAGCAGACCTTTGCTACTTCATTAAAACATTTTTCAACATGTCATATATATTTGTGGTGTAGCAATCCATAGTTTATTCATGTTGAGTGGCTAACCTTTCTCAAAGCAATTTAGCAATGTTTCTCCTTCCTTCCTTTTGTAAAATCTCATCTGAATGGCTCTGAAGCAGAACTGGGCAAGAATTGACCTGAACATAAATCTTTTTAAAGATTAAAAAAGGAAATTTGGGGATTTATTTATTTGTCTTGGTTCTGGTACATCAGCCTTGCTTTGATTTTAATTTTCATACTTTTTTCTGTCATCCAGGTCCGGCTAGCACTAGAAAAAAATAAAGCCTTGTAAAACTGTTTTAATAATATTTCAAGTGAGAATGAAACCACAAAGTTTCCCAAAGGCTATCGCATAACATGATCTTACAATATAACCAGCTTAATTTATAGTTGCCTCCACACATTTTGAGATTCTCCTCTGAACCATCAACTAAAACATCCATTATTATTTAGGACATGAAACTTCCCTTTGAGGAATGCTTGATAGTTTGGATGGATATGACAAGTCAGCTAAAAAATATTCTAAATGAAGTTAAGTAAAAAGCGATTCAAACTTTTGTTACAAAATTCAGTATTTCAATTTACGTAATTCATTTGGATAATTACTTATTTCTTTTTAATATTTCATCATTATATTTCTTTATTGCAGACAACACCCTATCATATTCAGTTAAAAATCATAAGGTCTCAGGAGCATCCTTGCTTACAATATTGCGTGCCAAATATCTCATTAGCTTCATATATTAGTGGTCATTCAGATAAATAATGAAAAATTTTCACATTTTTAACAGTACTGTATAGTTGCAAATGTGTAGACAGACTTCCTATAAGGTTTTTCAATGTAAAATTCCTATTTTTTTTACTTTTACCTTGCAGTTGAAACAGCAGCAATTTAAAGTGTAGATCTGAGAGTAATAAAAGGAGCTGACAGGAGTACGTAGGCATACTGCAGAACAATTTTTTTCCCCTTGGAGATTCCCAACTACTTTTCTTACCCATCAGCTGTGGCGTAAATTTAACAACAGGGATACTTTATTTTCTCAGGCCAATAGGAAGAGGTTATCTGCCTGGCACTCATAAGTTTTATTAGACAAAAACAGAGGACAACAACGGTTCATTTGACCACTGCATCACCCACAGTGATGTTGGAAATTAAATGCTTAGCAAAAATAAATATATTCACAAAACTTTTAAACTAAGCTTTGAAGTCTGAAGACAGTTCAGGTAAGCCACTCTTTAGGCCAAATAAAACTAAGACACAATAATCTAGTATGGGAATAAACAACTACATAATCTACTCAATTGAAGTAGTGCTGCAATCAAAGATAGGATATGCATATTTGCAAGTTCACTTATTTTGTAAAACCAGAAATGCCATTAAGTGATCATCATTTTTGTTTTTCTGTCATTTGAGAAAAAAAAAAAAATTATGTTTCCACAGCTTTATTTCTTAGGAATTCTTATTCACAAGTCAAGGGGACAATACACAAAATTCCCAGAAAACAGGCTGAACCAGTATTTCATTCACTTTTTGCAACAGCTTATCTTACAGTCGAGCCCAAATCACTTCCTTTGAGACAAATTGGAGCACTCTACCATTTTGCTGTATGGCCTATTTTTAAACCTATCCACTGTTCAGGGGATTCCATATTTTACTTACATTGCAGCACTGTCAAGCCCAAATGTAACAGGCTAGGTTGGCTGCTTCCTTATCCTTTCCAGGTGGATTGAAATCTTGTAACTAACCCATCTGTTTTTTTCCTTAAGCATTACCAGTTTCAAAAGAGTACATGGCTTTCAACTAAGCTAAATCCTCTGCATCTCTGCACATTTTCTTTCCCACTCATCTCCAGTGCCTCTCCCTCGACCTAGAGAATTAACTACTCTTCTCACTTCAGAGTCCCAAACACCTCCCTCACAGGATCCCTAACGAAAACACACACCCCTCAGGCCCACTTAGAGGCCTAAATTAATTATGCTAATCAGACTACCCTGGCTAACCCAATTAAGTTTAATTAGCTGATGCCTTTCTTCCTAAAACACCTTGCCTTAGGGACATTTTACCTCTGTTTTTAAGCTAGCTAGAGAAGTCAATCTCCTTGCAAACTTGCCCCTTGGCTACAGACTTTCAGTAGGGAGAGACTCGCAGCAATAAGCCTCTCGAAGATTTAAAGAAGCTTCTTGTTTCCTGAATACTTAAAACTGGACTGTATTCACATTGGAGTTTGAGCTGTGACCAAAAGCATCTTATTTAACAAGTCCAGTTTCCATATGATGCCAGGAATTACGTTAATGGGCATCCTATTTTGGTTTTTGCTGTCATTTGAGAGACAGTGTAGCTCTCTGGTCATATTCAGGAACACTTCTGTCTTGAGATAGCTGAACCGTTGATCATCTACTTCCTACCTGACCCTGCAGCTGTGCTTTGTTTAACATACATTTCCCTTTGATTTCTCCAGGAAACCTCATCTTCCTGTCCTTCACACAAAATGCAGCAATGCAGAAAATCTCTTCCATGGCAGATCCTGGTTAAACATTGTTTTGCATGAGACTGAAATCAGTTTCCTCTATAGAACATAGTTGAACAAAAAATTTGAGTTTCCAGTTTTTTGTTTATTTGGGTTTTTTTTTCAAAATTTCTATCAGAGCAAAGCCTAAAAAAAAAAATCTGAAAAATTTCTACCAACTGGAATTCCACACTGGTGTTGTTTCAGAAATAGTAAAAAAATGTATTTTTGGAAAAATGCAGACCTCTGGAGTTCTTCAGGTAGTCAATTAAAGTTAACATTCTTTTCCTACTCTGTGTAGGCTGTTCTCCAGGTTATTTGTAGTGATAAACTAGAAAAACATCTATTTTAAATCACAGGAATTTAAAAGAAAGCTAGAAGAGATCCTGCTTGAAGATATGTTCTCCCATGCAAAAGGAGTTGTGAAGTCAAAGGAGGAAGAGAAATGAAGAGGTGGTGTATGTTGACCAAATGAGTTTTTCCCCCAAATCAGAATCCTTAAAGAAGAGCTCAGCATTGCAAAATATATTCACATTTTGAAGGTGGGGGGTTTTTTTAATATTTTAAAAATTGGCATTATTTTATTCTGGCTATCAGAGATTTTCTATTGCAAATACGGTTAATAATAACTGAAACATTTCATTGGGTTCAGTGGAAATTTGTAATATAACACAAAAAATTTTGCCCAACTAATTGAACTGTTTTCATTTTCACTCAACAAATAAGGGAAAATTCTTTACATTGACAATGATAATAAAACCTTAATATTGTGTTTATTTGGTTTATCTTCCAGGTTAGAAGTAGTTATTGTAATGAGCATGCTCTTATTTAAAAGCACTAAAATAAATACGATTTTGGACAGGTAGACACATAATAAATACTGAAGTGAGCAGTATCATATGATAAATGGTGATCTAGGAGGATTTAATAGGTGATATAAGAGTTTGGGAACATCATTTGTCAAATATTTTACCCCATTCAAATCTTCATATACTAAAGAAAATCTTGAAAATCAGGAGAGATTCCTTAAAATATTCTAAAGAATATAGTGCTCTGCAATGAATAATAGTACAACTTACCTTTCTATTGAAGTATAACTTTGCCTTCCATTACCATCTGCTTAGCTTTTCACCAGTACCATCAAAGTAATGAGAGGGATATATGGACTTATTCTAAATATTTCTAAATTAAGATGTCAGTTTCGGGGGGTTATTTGCGTTTTTGTTTGGTTTTCTTGTGATATGCAAAGGTAAAGAATACTTTAACCTCTTAGGAAATATTTCTACTGATTTCAATAAGATTTTTGACTAAGTGAGGATTGTAAGATTAGGTCCTCAATTCTACATTCCAACAACGTGAATGTACTTTGCAAGTATGGCTTCTGTACAGGCACATTTCTTAACAGGCTGTAAAATCCAGAATAGCTTGTTCACTACTTTACAGCATGCCAACTATTCATGTTTCTCCAATTAAATATATTAGTAGTATGCTCTTAAACAGAAGTAGGAATCCCTGAATCAAATAAGGTAGACCCTTATAAAGCTAAATGTTACATTTCCAATTATAACACTTGGGAAACAGTTATAGGAAAAAATTTTGGCTGTTACATACCAGAAGAAAAAGTGAGAACTGACTTTCTTGGAGATTTTCTTTTTTCCCTTATCACAGCTCTACACAGTGGCACCTTCTGACCTATCATGTTGAAGATGTTCAGGCTATTCAGCTGTTAGAATAAACTCCAGCAGCAAGTATGAAATGAATTTGCTATTGAAAACATGTTGATAAAATGTTGGCAGGTAGAAGTAGTGGCACACGATGGAGAGAAAATGACTTTGAAAATACCCAATCTAATGTTCACATTTGGAATTAAACAAGTAGTTGCCTGAAGCTTCCCCTGTAATCAGGAAACTGCATATCTTGCAAATTGTATTAGGGGATGCATTCCTCAAGCCAAATAAATAACCTGCATTGCGTACGAAGTACAGATAGCACATTTTCGAAGCTGCTTATTTGGGATACACCGTTATTATAAGCAAATTCTGCTGTGGATTAGCTCCCTTAGCTCTGCTAATGTCAGGTTTTCTGTAGCTTGTATTTAGTCCTTAAAAATTAGTATAACATTGAAAAATAAAAGATTGAAATGATGACATTAACATAGCAAAAGTAAAGTCACAAAACAGGTAGCACATCACTGAGTCAATGATTTATTGTTATTTCAAGTTAGGATTTAGACTGCCTAGCTCAGTACCCCATCTATTTGAGAAAAGAAATCAAATGTATGATGCGAGTACATAGAAACTACATGACATATACTCATGTATAACATGTTCAAGTTGCAGAAGAGTTTGCTATGACATGCGTATATTTCTACTTCCAGGGGACGGGGTGAATATCTAAAAAATTCTTCCTGAAACTACCAGTAACATGAGTCTCTTTCAAAGCTTTAGAAGAAGACTTTCCTAAAGATAGTAATATAACTTTATGGATAATCTCCAGAGTTACTCGTACAGTATGAATCCTCTTTTTCTAATTTTTTCATGTAGGCTCCAAAGTGAGAGGATTTGATGAATCATGCAGTAAGTCAAGGAATTATTAGAGAATGATGGTGACTCAAAAAAGATCAGATGGTATACATTTCTCTTGAAGGTAGAGGACACTAGTGGAGAGGAATAGTACAAAACAAAGGAGTAAAGTTCAGAGGAGCCATTCCTTTTAAAGTCTTCACAGTCTTCACCTCACAGTTCCTTTTAATCCCTGATGGGTGCTTCTATTTTCTGTGATTTCATATCACAGTCAAACAACAGTGAGTTAGAGAATGCAATTTAGAAGGATGGCACGCTATAGCAACAAAAGATGTGGCAGGGGAGCTGCAAATGACAAGTATTGGTCTCTCTTCACTCACTGTTGACTTCTGAAGATTTGTAGGAAAAAAAGAGTAGCCCTCAAGACCTGGAAAGATATTCAGGCATATTTTTGGAGAGAGACAAAACCTTCTCTTCCATTGACAAGCATCCCTGAACTAGATTTATTTTCTGATGTCTTAAGTTTGCAAGCAAGAGGCTGAAGTAATTTTCAAAGCTTGATGAAGACAACCATATGCTGTGGTGTTCCATCTTCAAAAGTTGGTATGCTACTGTTTTTATCAGTCTTTAGCCGTCATTGCTAGTCTGTAGTGGGATTTCTGACTTTAGTCTATACTTACTCTGATCTCCAATCATCTGCTACAGAGGAGGAATAGGAATTAATCTTGGTGAATATTTCTGTTTCTCTGGTGAATTCTTTATCAGTCTCTAGAATTTTTATCAAGGCATCCTGCCTTGGTTTTAGATTTTGAACAGTTAAATGATAATATTTTGTGATGATTTTCATGTATGCAACAAACTGAACAGGGAATGTGGTTGGATGCATTGAGTGGTTGGATGTAAGACATAGCATGAACTAACAAAATATACCTCAGGATACTTACAAAATGATGGATAAACTGCTCTACATTATGCATTGCCAAATATCTCTCCCTTCCATACTTTTTTATGATATTCCACTGAAAATGAAGTCATAATGTACTTTGTTGGGTTTTTGGTTGGTTTTTTTTTTCACATTTGAGCACTATTTCTTTGTGAAGGCTTACGGAACATGTATACACACTTGGTTTAAATGATTCTCACATGCAGCAGCACCCTGCCTCTTCAAGATACAGTTCTTAAGACCCTTCTGCAAATGGCATCCACATATTCACTCCTCCTTGGTACTTTTTTAATAAATGACTGAAACATCTTTTCTTTGCATTATCAATACAAATTAAAAGCTAAACATATTTGGGGATTAGTTGGTTTAGCAGTTATGAAGAGTTTTATAAAACAGTAAGTCAAAACTGTGGAGCTTTATATGTGAAATAATATCATTATCTTAGGCAATGCTTGCACTAGCAATAATTCAGTGTGACAGGAAGAGCAAAAAAATAATTGGTACTGAGGACCCTACATCTACATTATACAGTTTGTTGCTGTACCTGCTTTGCCCTTGTCCAACTTGAGGCACTAAGCCTAAGAGAGAGGCTTGGCCTGGAAAGATACTGCATGAGATCTGGAGTGCTTGCCCATGGGTTTCAGGATGCTATGAGCTTGTGTCATGACTTCATCATAATCAGATAAAATTCTGAGCCTTATCTTTATTCACGAAAACACTAGCACTGGCCAGAGAGGTACAGACTAGAATGTATGTCTTGCTGTATATACTATGGAAATTCAATCATCTACCCTAATTATCTAATACCTAGAGAGTCCAATTGAGGAAGCCAATATCCAAATAGCTCCTCCTTCGTAACTAAATCACTTTTACATTTTAGTTAATGTTAAATCAGTTGTGAAGTAATATAGATAATGTTCATTCAAACTGGTAGACAGTATTATTTTTAAAAAATTAGTTTTCTTTAGAAAAAAATTAAAATGTGGAGTGTTCAATCTGATATAAAAAGGAGGAGAAGGATGAATAGAATTCAAGGGGAAAGGGCACGGGCAAATAGATGCTCAGAAAACTGGGGGAAAATTAAAAAGAAATTGTGTCAATCCAAAGTGGGTCATTCAAACTCATATACAATCTATTTTCTTAAGCTTGTACAACTTTTTAGCTCACTTTCTTCCTTTCTTTTTAGTCTAGGCAATTAAGCATACTTAATTAAATCTAAGTTTTACATTTCCATTTCTGTTGCATAAGATTTCAATATTGTCTAAAGATTCCCCTGATTTTTTTTTCTTGAGTACATTACTCATTTTACTTGACTTAATATTCAGATAACTTAATCTTTGTAAAACTTATCTTCATTATTTATCAGAAAAATTTGTCCCATTTCTTTAAAAAATATCAGTTGCAAAACATATGTACACATATGGACAGAATTTCCCTAGCTATAATAGAGAGAATTTTATCTTCAGTCTTTTTTGGTTCAAGTAGTGCTAGAGATGTGTTCACGCTCATTCTAACCTTAAAATAATCTGTACTTCGGTGAAAAAGAAAATGAATTGTATAGCATACACATTTGAGACCTGTTATTTTCAATAATAACATGTGATAGAAGCATTCATTACAGACTAGAAATAACTTATTCCGACAGTTTGCCATGGTAGAGTTCATGTTGAGTGTTGAGATGCTGACAATAAACAGAAAGGAAGCAAATAGAACTGGCTCTTTTCCAGTAGATGGCATTCATCAAAATAGTATATTTCCAAGACACATTATTATTTCTCCTCAATCTGCAAGTTCAAGGTAGCATCTTAACATAAGACGGAGTCAAACAGATATTTCTCTTAGTTGGCAGCACTGTTCATTTCCCACCTCTGCAATAAATCTAATCTATTTTAAGAGCACTTCTCCCTCAACTTTCAGGTCAGACTTAATTTTCAGATGTCATCCACGGGTTACTAGAAATATGCAAAGCTACCTGAACTTATGAGTTAAACAGCTTTTCTAAAGAAGCATGCTTTTGTCAGCCAGACAAATGTTCTGTCTTGTATATTTTTGCAGATTACAGCACAGTGTTTTAATAATAAGTATGGGTCAGATCTTTATCGAGCATAAATCAGAAGAGCCCTTCCAAGTCCCCGCTAGTTCTCGTCCCAGCTAAGGGAGTGATTTACACTGTCTTGGGACTTTCTGTGTATTTTATTGGTCCCTTCTCAGGTAATTTTCAAAGTAACACTTCTTGTATTTTTAATACTACTACTGTAATGAAATCATAGGCTGGAAAATTCTAGTGAATTAGACTTTTCAGAAAAAATCTGAAAAGTTTAGGAATAACCGGAAGTGTCTGCAAGCATAACATTTTCTGAAAGAAAATGGAACTCTACAAAATTATGGAAATAATAATGTTTTAAAGAACACCTACAGAAGCTGTGCTACCAAAACCATTTAACTTCTTGAAAAGCAGTAACTTGTGCTCACACTCCCACCAGTACAGCACTCCAGCTGATTTTGTGTTGTGGGGGTGGCTCTGCTTCTAAACAGAACTAGTCAAGGACTGATACTTGCAGTAAGACCTTCAGTCTACTGCAAGTGCTAGAACAAGTGTATAAATAGTGGGCATGACACCGAAGGAAGATTTTTGAAAGTCATTTGAATAGTTCTGAAAAATTTCTGATAAATTTTAAAATCTCTTACAAGCTCAATTTACTTTTGTCAAGGCTAATCTAACCCAACATATTTTGATTCAGCTTTTACCGTGGAATGGAGACTAAGATTGCTGCTACTGGCTTCTGCCTACATGCTGCCACTGAGTAGTGCCATGCTTACTTTAAAAACAAGACAGTCACTTCAGCTGGTGACATGTTTTGTCCAAGCCAATAGAGACTTGCTGTGAGGCACAGTCTTCCACATATACAGCGTTTAGGCTTAACCCTACTTGCTATCAGTGTCACGGCACATGGAAAAGTTGTGTTTGGTGCATATATTGGTGATCAGCACAAACTGAGACATCTCTGACCTTCAATCTACTACATGAAAAATATTCCTGTAGGTTTGTCTTGTAAATTTTTTTTCCCTCATTATTCTTTGTGTCTCTTTCAAATGTTTTCTATTTCTTGAACTTTAATAGTGAAGATCTTAGATGATATTCCACAAGGAATTTTACAGGGATATTCATCCTTTTATGCCACAGAAATACTCAGTTTGATGTATCCAAGGACCATATTTACAGTCTCTGAAGCTGCATTACATTGATGGCTCCTCACGATATTATGGTCGTTAATGGTTTTAATCTTTACAGCTGAAGAGCTACAAGAATATAGCAAGCATTCACAATAACCTTGAAGCTGCGATTCATGGGAATCTAGTTTCCCAAGAACTGCTCCAAGAGCAATTTAGTGAGAAAGGCACTTCTAAAAGCCAGTACAATCTATCTATCCTAGATAACTATTTTAGCATAGGAGAAGTATCCTTGTAGAGTCATGTCTCTATGATTATTTGAAGGAGCTCAGGTGAGGAGCTTAAAGCAGGCCGCTAAATTTTAAACAGGTAATGACAGGTAAGATGAAAAGTCCAAATTCTGTGACCTTTTATTTTGTACTATTAAATCTTATTCCAATTCTATTACTGTAGTCCTCAAGGTCTCTTAACTCTGCACAATATACAAGTGCTGCTTTGTATTTAAAGTTCCTCTTACCTTTATGCCATCAGCAAATTTAATTAAAACATTTTTAGCTTTTGTGCCAGGGTCATAAATGAATTTATTAAATTACATCACTTCTGAACCAAACTTTGAGGAACTTCACTAGTAACCTACTTACAGCCAAATATTTCCATTTCAGCATATTTTTCTACTCTCTTTAGCCAAGGTCTTACACAGTGTAAAAACTTGTGTTACTTTGCATCTTTCTAGGATAGAAAAATCAGAAATTTACAGACAGTCAGAATTAGATGCTGGAACATCTGCTTCCTGCAAATTAGTAAAAGGATATTTAAACGTTAGGCTCAAGGACTCCAGGAGTGCAATTTAGTTGTCTACATAGGCATCTAGTGCCCTGCCTCTCAGCTGCCGCTTTAGCAGGTCTCCTGTGGGTTCTGTACCATATTAGCAGTCTCCATATGGACATACAGAGTACCGTAGGGTATGTCAGATGACACCAGAGGCTAGCACTCAAGCAACTGATTTTTGCTCACTGTTAATGTATTGGGTGCAGGCAGAAAGTTTTTGATGCAAGGCAGGCTGCAGGGGTGTCTTCTGTGAGAAGAGATCAGAGGCTGCCAGACACAGGCAGTTCAGGCCAGTTCCACAACAGATCCACCACAGGCCAAAGCTGAGACCATTAGCCAAGCTGGTGGTGGCTCTGTGGAAACATGTTTAAGTAAGGCCAGAAAATGAGAGAGAGGAGGAGGGGAAAAAGGGTGGGAAACAACAGAAGGAACACCAAGGTCAAAGGAGGGGGAGGTGCTCCATGGTGGAGCAAGCACACAAACCCTTCCCAAAAGGGACTGAAGCCCTGAAGGACCCATGCCAGAGCAGGTACACCCCTTGAAGGGACCCATGGAGGTCCTATATCAGAGCAGGTACTTGCCAAGAGGGACTATGACCTCCAGATGAGCCCAGGCCAGAGACAGTTCTATATTATAATATAATAATGATTATATGTTATTTATTACCATATTACTTAATATGATAGGAAGTTATAATTTAGGCGCAATGTATTTATTACTTACTGGAAAGAAAACCCTTTGTTTTATAGCACGTGGTTGAGTTGCAAAACTCTGAATCCCAGTGACACTGGTATATAAGATACACAAGAAACTGCAAAGGAGAGAGTCTGTAGCATCACAGCACAGAGCTGCAATGGTTTTACCTAATATTTATTTAACATGTATAATTTAGACGAATACCTACATTCATTGTAGAGGCTCCCTACAGCTACTCTAAAGCCCTAGGGGATGAGTCTGTAGGTTCTGTAGATTATTTTCTACAACCATTGATTATGCAGAGAGTATAACTATTTCTTTAGACCTGATGCCTATTTTTTTGATAGCTAAGGTTAACAGGTTGTTGTGGACAATGACCATCAAAATCCCACCTGAAATATATTGGAAATTTGATATGTCTTCTGTACAGAGAATACAGCTAAGTGAATAGATCATTGATGTTACTTCAATCTCTGAGGAGAGATACATACTAGGATTGCCCCAACCATTTTGGTGGAAATGGGTTATGATTTGCATCATTAGCTATGATTACTGCTTCAAAAATAGACTTATAATGTTCATATTCCCCATTTTCTGCTAGAGCAGAATTCAAAGCTCTCATAAGTTCCAAAATATATTATTTTAAATTTTTCCTAGAATACTACTAGTTTGCAGAATTGAATGGGAAATGGGGTATTTCAGGTTGTTGATCTATATTCATGCCAGCTGTTGTAGGAATACAAATTAGGTAAAATGTTTCAGAGCACCTGTGTAATAAAACTGTACTATGCAAAGACGTGTACTATTCAAGACAAATATACAAGAGAATCTAAATGAAGGTCTCTTAGGTAACCACAGAAAAGGGATATAAGTGTCTCTCTGGGATAATTCATCACTTTCCCATGCTTAGTGAAAGGCCGTCTAGAGAAAGAAAATAAAAACCATAAGGTTCAAGTGTCTGGATGCACACTTGGCTCAGGATACACAGTTGATCCACACAGGATAAAAAAACTTTAGTCCCTTTTTTAAGATATGCATCAAGTAAAGGAGGACAAACAACCTCTATTTTTCACCACTGCTCACACATTAAAGCATATGCCAGGAAATAGGATGCCTAGGTTCTTCTGAGTGCAGCTCCATTTTCAGAGAAGAGTCTTTTCAGAATAAAGTTGCTCCCTAGCACTGTCCATCACAAGTGTCGCTCGCTTGTTGAAGATGAACCATGGTACAGGAAAGAATGGGAAAGATCTTCACGGATCCCAAATAATGATGGTCAGCATATCAGTACCATAGTGGTATCACAGTTTTACAGGTAAATGATACTAACATTCATCAGTACAAATTCTATTCTGATATCACTGTATTTGCAGCCCTAGTGTCTTATCTACTTCACTCCTACACCAGTGGCCCAAACCTCCTGAGGCTCTGCCTCCACACTTCCCACTTCTCCATTGCAGGCCAATCCCAATCTGGAGCTGTGCTGCAGGAGTGTTATGAAGGAGGTATGAAAAAAACTCCCTTTGCCTTCACTGCCCCCTCATTCAGCAGCTTTCCTTGCTGCCTACAACAAAATATCAGAGTTAATTTGAGCTTGTATACCTGCAGCTTGCAGGCATGGGACAGTGACCTCCAAAAGAGGAGTGCTTGAGGGAGACAAGTTGTTTCATATAGGATGGTCATGCATGTGAGTTTCAGGGTGGGTGATAAAATGACAGTCCCAGAACTTTCAGCAGCCCATTCTACTGAACTCTTCCCTATGGAGTGAAATCGGTCAAAAATTGCCCTTGTGCCCTCAGTGAGGCAAGATCAATTGTAAAGTGCGGAAAATGCATCACTGAGGAGAGATACCTTACCTGGTCTCCACAGCTTCCCAGACCTCCATCACTTTTAAAAAAAAAGTTTAATATCATGAACTGTGCTGATAACATCACTGTAAGATCATGTAAAATCCAAACTCTATCATCCATTTCCAATTCTTCATTTTTCAGAGTCTTTTCTCAATGATAATTGATTCCTTTGGGTTCTGGGAATTCCTTGAGTTCTTATGATAGCTAGCAACAACCCAAATAATAGTCTTTTAAGTGTATAAAACGACAAATTTCTTTAGAAAAAAAAAGAAAAAAAGCAACAAAAACCACCAAACCAGAAGAAAGCATTTCCATTTTTCCACAGTTATTTTTCCAGTGTAGGGAAAATGGAAGAAGTTCTTATATTCATTCTCATTCAAAATAAAAGCTTTCTTGAAATATCAAAATTTCTTCCAGAAGGGAAATTCAGGGTGTTAGTTAGCTCTGCCTGAAAGTACCTTTCTGAATTCATTCAACCTCAGAAGCAAGTCTGTGATTATTTCCAAAAGGTTCTAAAAAGCTGTATTGTATTTTCACTTTAAAATGCACATTAAAGCATTACATATGCTCCAATGTGCATTCTCAGCAACAAAAATGCTTTTAACCCTCAACTTTTAAAAGCAGCTGCAGGGATTTTCTCCCCAGAGAGGACAGTCTTTAAAAGGCCAACCGAATTTCGAGGTTCCTGTGGGACCATGTTAGGTTTGTTTGGTTTGTCTCTGGGGTCTTTCATACAGTTCAGCTGAGGGAAGTGCAATTTGTTCAGTTATGTTTGCTGATCATTCCTTTTTAACCAATGCAGCAAGCACAAATAACAAAAAAAGTGGAATAATTAGCCAACATAGGAAATATCTAAAGTGCAGACACTTCCATTCTGGAATTACACCTTCAAGAATTGTATTAATTAGAATATGCCCTACATGTATAAGGAAATAAGGATTATGTAATTTTTCTTTCCCTTAGAAATTAAACATTCACTGTCACTCACTAGTCTGAGTTATGTTGCTCTATTCATCTCTTACAGGAAACAGCAAGAAGGAATTTTCATCCATGTCACCAAGGTACCTCAGTCAACAGCAAACCTTTGGTTATGTTCCATGTAACTATGAGAAGATATTAAAAACAGTCTACAGGAAAGTAATTAAAAGTCTTTTTTTTTTTTTTTCCAGGATTTGGAATAATACATTAATTGCTTTAAAACATAATCAAAGTTGGTATGAATGCTGCTTCATCTGTGAAATACAACACAAAGGGCTTCATAGGAGGCTCTTGTGATTATTGCTTTGGAGCAGGCAAAAGAAGCCTCAACTAAGACAGTTTCAAAGTCATTGAGAAAACAGATTATAAAACAGTTCCTGGTCCAATTATTTTTCACTTTAAGTAAATAAAATAGGTAATTGCTGATAGTTAAAATGGTTATATGACTTACTAAGCAGTTAGCCGGTCAGAGGCTAAAATGGAACTTAGATTGTCAGGTCTTGGTCGAGTGCCCAGATGTGGCTTGTGGAATAACCCTTGGGGTTTTTTTTCTTCAACATTTTCTTCACTGCTCTAAAAAGACAATTATAAGACTCTCATCAGAGAGCATTTTCACATTGATTTCTAACAGCTCTAACATGGTCAGAGGGCAATAACTTTAAAGTTTAGCTTCACTTTAAGTTAAGGCTGGTCATAAAGCCAGGAAAGACTCTTTAGTTTACGTTTTTTGCCTCTAAGATGGTCTGTTCACTAGCATGTCATGGCTTTTACCTTCAGCTCCTGGCACAACATTTGCAATAGTCTAATCTGAAATTGTTAGTATAAATTTGACTGGATTCCCGTCACAAAAGGCGGAATACTCTTTTACCTGAAACAATAAAGCATTATTAAAAATAAGTGTTGCATGTTTTTAAAATATTTTTTCTTATCACCAAAGGCAGAGATTTTAAAGAAATCTATCTACATGGAATGGAATAGTTAAAATCCTGAGTAGTCCAATAGCAATGCATTGTTATGGTAATAAATGTAACTAGGATGGAAAAGGTACAGAGCCAATTCTCATTATCACTTGAAGAGTATACTCTGTCCTACTAATAAAAATAAAAACTTAGATGTCTAAATCAATAACAGTGATATGTTTTACTTCAGCTTTGCAAATGTTACTGTAGTCATCCTGGAACATACTATTTCATAGTCAGTCAATAAAAGATGCATCACAACTTTATTTATCCTTCCCTCTCCTCAGTTATGTATATGATATCTCTAACAGATCTGTGAGTATAACAATCTACTCAAACAGCATTATTTATTTTTATGGCACATTCAGTATGTCAGACTAATACTAAATACACTTTGTTATGTTCTTGCCTGCTACCTTGGCCAAAAAATGAAAAAGTGTGCCTAGCAGTGGGAAATAGGTCAGCTTCAGATATGATTTCTACAAAAGTAAACAAAAATAACTAACTTTTTTGTTATGAAGGGTGACATAAATCTCTAGGGAAAACATGAAATGGCAAGCTTAGTACCGTGTTACTGAATAAAGGTCCTTAGGACAAGAACAATTTTTTGGTCATATATTTGCAATTACATAATAAGAGATTACAGATCCACAAAAACAAATTTTTAAGTACTAAGTAATTGCTGTAATATATAATTAATAAATGATACTGATGATATCCTATGAAGATAAGCGCTGATAGTTCTTAGAGTTAGGTCGAAGCCATATTTTTGATTGTAAATTCTTTTGAGGGAAAATATGAGGATAATGAAGTAACAGTAAAAAGATGCTCAGGTGTTAGCAAGGATAGGAAACAGCTTAAGAAACATATTTCATCAAGAAATTTCACAAAAATCAAGATTTAGGTAACTTTTGCCAGAAAACGGTGAACTACTCTCCAAAGTAATGCGGACAGAAGAGCAAAACAGTCTAATGTGATTATTGTGAAAATTATTGTATATAGACAGGAGACCTATAAACTTGTACTGAAGAAACCTGTTTCTTTTCTTGAGAAGATAATGGCATTTGAAATTATTGATAGAAACCACCACTGAAATCTGAGGACTGTAAAAGTAGATGTGATCAGACACCACAGAACATATATGTGTTCAAAATACAGCTAGAGAGGAAAAAGTAGTAATGAGAAAAGCTAATTTTGCAATTGTTATGATATGTTTATCCATGGCTGTGAACCAAGAGCAATTGAGCCAGCAACTAAGCAGCACACATGTGGAAAGGGACATAATTTGTCATAGTATCACAATAAGCAACCAATCCCTTGATGAAAGTATCAGGATGTTACATTGCCTCCTCGGATGATGGGTTTTACCGCTGGTACTACGACATTTGAGAACAAATAACGAACAAGGAAGGTTTTGAAGCAGGGACTATTTTTCAATGCGTATTTTTTTTAGAGTGCAGTAAGTTTTCAAATCTGTCACTATAGTATACATAATGGATTTCTTATAGTCACTTTGGCAGCGGAAAGTAGGAAGAAGCCTTTCAGAGAAAACATGAGGACACTAACTTGAGTTAGATCAGCTAATGAGATAGGTGGTCTTTATAAGTTTCATTAATAAATCCACAGCCAACTGAATTATTGTTATGATTTTATAAATGCCAAATTTAAATTAGTTCTAGTATTCTATAAGAAAAGCTGTTGCACAATTCATGGAATTTGTAGACCACATCAAACACAGAATTAAGTCTAAAAATATTGCCTATGCTTCACTTACCTAAGCAGTGTAAGGAGACACCAACTAGAGTATGAGAAGGTAGAAAAGACAGGGAAGAATTGTATAGAATGATCAAAGAGGATATAATGAAACACCACAGAATCAGTTTAAGAAAGTTAAAAAAAAAAAAAATATCTAAAGAGTTTGTTGGCAATGAGCTCTACTAAGCAACAGATGAGGAAACAATGGAAACTATAAATGCAGGCACTTGTGGCATTTAGAACTGATCAATGTCATTGCAAGGCCACTTCTGGTGATTGTTGAAAAGTCATGGCAATTCATGGAGAGAGAGGGGACTCTTGAAGACTGGAAGAAAGAAAATTTCACTCCTATTTTGAAGAAGGGCAAGGAAGGAGATTTGAAGAATAACAAGGTGATCAGCCTCACCTCTGACCCCAAGAAGATGATGGAACAACTAAACCTGGAAACCCTTTTCAGACCTATGAAGGACAGAAAGGTGACTGGGGTTCAGTCAGCATAGATGTAAAGGGGGACTGACCACTGTGAAGTGACTAGCTCAGTGGACAAGGACAGACCAGTATTGTTTATTTTGGCTTTAGTCTCCTGTGATGTTCTCATAACTGATGAAATATGTGCTTGATAAATGAACGGTGAGATTAACTGAAATCTGACTGAACTGCTAGGTTCAAAGACTTCAGGGCATGAAGTCCAGCTGGAGGCCAGAAACTCATGATGTGCCCAGTGGGTCAGTATTGCAGCCAACACTGTTTAAAATCTTTATTAATGACATAGATAATGAGACAAAGTGTATTCTGAGCAAGTCTGCAAATTACACAAGACTAGAAGGAGTAGCTGATACACCAAAAGGTTATGATATCATTCAGAGGGACCTCAAGAGGTTGGAGAAATGGGCCAACAGGGCTCTTATGAAATTCAGAAAAGGGAAAGGCCAAGTCCCACACCTGGGAGTGAAGAACCCTATGGACAAGTACAGTGGCCAAGTTGTTGGAGACGGGCGCTGGTGTATAGCAAGTTGAACATGAGCCAGCCATGTACCCTTAACAGCAAAGCAAGCTGACGTCTTCCTGCACTGCATTAGGAGGAGTACTGTCAGCTGGTCGAAGGAGGTGATCCTTCCCCTCTATTCAGCACTAGTGAGGACATGCCTGGAGTACTGTGTCCAGCTCTGGGATCCCCAATGCAAGGAAGAAATGGAGCTACTGGAAAGAGTCCAACAAGAGGCCACTGAGATAACAGAGGGACTACAGTATCCATCCTATGAGGAAAAGTTGAGTGAGAATGGGACTGTTTAGCCTGGAGAAAAGAAGGCTTAAGGGGATCTTATAAATGTATATTAGTACCTGGCAGGAGGCAGAACAAGAGAGCCAAGCTTTCCTCCTTGCTACCCAGGGAATGGACAAGAGTAAACAGCTACAAACTGAAACACAGGAAATTCTATTTAAGCATAAGAAAAAAGATTTTTACTCTGAAGATGGTTGAACATTAGAACAGGCTGCCCAGAGAAGCTTTGCAGTCCCTGTGCCTCGAGATACTCAAAATCTGTCTGGACATGGCCTTGATCAACCAGCTCAAGTAGACCCTATTGAAACAGGTGGATTGGACAAGAGGTCCCTTCCAACCTCAGCAACACTCTGATTCTGCATTTTATGTAGCTATTACAATCTGAAAGGCAAGAAGTGTAGAAAAATGTCTTTTCAGCTCCAATGCTTCCAATGATGTTAAGTAAATTTACATTTGATGAGGATCTGGCTAAGAGAGCTTTAGAGCATTAGATGCAACAATTCTCATATAAGCAGAACTGGCAAACAGCATAAGAAAATGATGCTGAGTCAAGGAAATGTGCTGACATTTAAAGCAGGCTTCTCACAGCAAGCATTCAGGTTTAAGGAAGGAAAAGTGAACTAGCAATTACCATTAATGGGAATGGTGGGAAAACATGAAAGAGTGTTGGGGAAAGTGTGTGCATGTGGAAAGATGTGAGGCAGAGATATCCTACACTCGCTAATTTAGCAGAAATGCTAAAGATTTTAAGATAGATAACAAAGTAGATGCAGAGAAGCAATGAGAATGCTGAAAGTAAGGAACTAAAAGACAAAATAAGGTGACTTTTACGATAAGAAGTATGACAGGAGGGGTTAGAGACATTTCATCAAATAAGCAGCTGGTTTTTAGCATCTTTATTTCTAAGTTACCTTTCCTTTAACATCCATGGAAATAACTAAATGCTTTTCTTCTCCCATTGAGGATCCTGGGATATCACAGAACATCAGGACAAATTCAGGGAATAATTCTACCTCAGTATAAATTTAGCTGCTATATATATTCAAAGGACACAAATTATTCCTTCCTGTACGCTTACTAGCCTAGGGAAGGGAACTGTAAGTCCCTCCTGTACATTCATTTCCAAAGTTACTATTGATATGAGGCACTATGAGATACAGCAAATGAGGAGATAAGGATCAGTTAAATGTTAAAGCAGTTCACTGACAATTCTCAACTGTCTGTGTACATCAAGCCATCTATTCTAAAATCCATCATATCCTAAAATATTTCTCTTCAGATTAGTTCCTATTTCATTGTTAAAAACATTGAATTTTATTTCTAACTCTAAAACATTTAAAACATAAAGCAGTTTAGGAAGTATTTGAACATATATCCTTCTAATCCTTCACCTTTTATTTCTATTGATGACCTGAGAATTTCAAGAGAAAAAAACCAACTTGATAAGGCAAGAGGTCATATCACTGGAGACAGAAATTTCCTTCCTTTACTTTACTGAACTGTAAATAGAGCACTACTACTAATTTTGGTTTTCCTGTTCTTGAGTCCATCTACAGACAGCAAGAATTCTTTAGACATGGTGAGACTGCTAGAATTAATTCAAATTAGGTTTTCCCTGCTTAAAAAAGTGAGGTCTATGTTCCAGAGCATTACCAACATAAAAATAAATGCAATATGCCTTAATTTAACTCTTTCTGCAAACACTGTTGCTGACAAAGAAGATGTTTGATAGATACTAGTTGATATTTCTCACAGCATAAGTATCTCACTGACATTTTCATAAATCTTCCTTTTTTTATTTATTATAACAATAAATTAAAGGTGGTTAGAGGCTCTGGGGAAGGTTTTGATGCCATCCTTACAGTACAGCTAGAGGGAAAAAAAATGCAAGCTGTGTGGGCTTTTAATATTTCGGTGTGCTCAAACTTTAAAAACCACAGTAAGAACTCTAACGCAGCTAAAAGGAAATAGGATAAGTTTATGAAACTATAGTCTTTATCAACAGCCTTAGAAACATCTCATTTTTCATTAGAATAATAGCTGAAATTTGACCTTTGAAGTTCTTTTCATCTTACAGGGAAAAGTTAGCTTTCTTTCATGGACTTATCCTTTATAAAGAAAGCAGACAAAACATCTATTACTAATTATTATTTATTCGTATCACAGTAACACTGAAAGGCCCTAACACAAATCAGAGGTTCCATTGTACTTCACGCTAGAAAATACATTCAAGGAGACATTCTCTGCTTCAAAGCCTTTACAGACAAGGCAGACACATTCTTTCTTCTGAAGATTAGAGATGAGGTATTGTACTACAGAACAATTGCATTTCTCCAAGTTGCACAAAAAGTCTGTGATAGAGACAAGAATTAAACTTAGATATTCTACAGATAATATTAATTCTTTTATCACTGGTTGTCCCTTCATTTTCAAGTACAAAATACTCCCTGGATTGTGGGGCTAACTATAGAGGCTACAAGGAACCTTTTTGGACATATAACTAAATCTTTTGCACCAGTTTAATCCATGACCAAAACAGGCAATATCTTCCTAAGCTGGAGGGAGATAAAATGCTTTTTGGATTTTTGTTCATACATGTGAAAAAATTAATTTTCTGTAATAATTCACACCATGCACATTTGGATTTATGCTTCATTAGGGTTTAATTTTTGCACTATTTCTTCTATGATGACCCCTGTTTCACAAAATCTGTGTTATTTGATTTCCTAATAGGCTGGAAATCATTACAAAGTATGGATCAATACTGACACAGGCTTTCCTTTCCTGCATATAATATGCCTTCAGTATGCATGAAATACTCAATGAATAAATTACAAAAGACTTTCTAAATTATCTATTGATCCTGGTGCAGTACACAGTAGGGACACAAAACTGATGAAAACTTGAGTGAAAGTAAAAGACCCAGAATCTTTATAAAACTCATGAAGCAAAATGAATGACAGAACATTTTCTCCAAAACCTTCCCAAATTGGCTGAATGTATATATCTGAGCTATCATTAATAATATTTTTTTTAACACCTCTACTGCATTAGCAGGAACTGGAAAAGAACTCGTGGAGGTAGAGATTATTACATTGATCAATTAATCAGTTATTACATTAATCCTACATCAAGTGCAAGGGTAGAGGAGGTGCCTAGGGACATGGTTTAGAAGTGGTTTTTGTCAGGGCAGGTTAATGGTTGGACTTGATGATCTTAAAGGTCCCTTCCAACCTCACCGATTCTATGATTCTATATTCTGCTTTTCCTCATATGACAGATGCTCCAGCCCCCGAACCATTTTAGGGCCCTTCACTGGGCTCTCTCCAGTAGTTCAGTTTGTCTCTTGTACTGGTGAGCCCAGAACTGAACACTGTGCTCCAGGTGTGGTCTCATCAGTGCTGGATAAATGGGAAGATCACCTCCCTCGACCTGCTGGCAATAATTTGTCTAACACAGACCAGGATATCATTAGCCTTCTTAGCTTCAAGGGCACAGTGCTGACTCATGTTCATCTTAGTGTCCACCAAGACCACCAGGTCCTTCTCTGCAAAGATGCTTTCCAGCCCCCATTGTATACTGATTCCTGGCATTCTTCCTCACCAGGTGCAGGACTTGGCCTTTCCCTTTGCTGAATTTCATGAGTTTCTGTCAACCCATATCTCCAGCCTGTCAAGGTCACTCTAGATGGCAGCACCACCTTCTGGTGTATCCGCCACTACTACTAGTTTTGTATCGTCAGCAAACATGATAAGGATACACTCTACCGCATCATCCAGGTCTTTAATAACTAGATTAGAGCCAGTACTGACCCCCAGGGTACACCACCAATTACTGCCCTTCTTCTAGTCTTCAAACCGCCAATCACCACCCTCTGGGCCCGGTCATTCAGCCAGTTCTCAACCCACATCCATCACTGTCTGCTCTTCCAGTCCCTACTTCATCAGCTTCTCTGTGTGAATCTTACAGGAGACAGTGACAAAAGCCTTGCTGAAATCAAGGTAGACAACATACACTGTACTCCCCTCATCTGCCAAGCCAGTCATTACACCATAGTTCCCTGGGTCCTCCCTGCCCTTCTTGAAGGTAGGAGTGACATTAGCTTTCCTACAGTCTTTAGACACCTCTTCCAATCACCATGATTGTTCAGAAATTATTAAGAGTAGCCTCACAATGACATGAGCCAGCTCCCTTAGCACTAGTGGGTGTATCTCATCAGGGTACATGGACTTAGTATGTCCATTGTGCTTAAGTATTCCCTGACTTGATTCTCTTCCACAAAGGGTACATCTTCCTTGCTCCAGCCTTTCCCCCTCAGCTATGGGCCCTTAGATTTCTGAAGGCAGATCCTGCTTGTAAAAACTCAGGAGAAGGCATTGGTCAGTACATCAACTTTTCAGTGTCCTGTGTCATCAGGTCCTGTGTCACCTGCCCACATTTTCCCTAGCCTTCCTTTTGGTACTTACGTTACTTACAGAGGTGTGTGTATGTGGTTCTCATTACATGTTGCTCCCGATTCATTATTTCTCATATATGATATTTAGTCTGACAATACTCTCTCTGCAGTGAAAACAGGAAATTTAACTTATGATTTTTTTTCCCAATATTGCCACAGCATTTTACAGGGGAAAAAAGGGTACACTACATTTACAGGAGTCATTTGCAGCATTTTAGTAATTTTAAAATGGTCTAATATTGCACTGATGCTAAAAAGACTTGTCAAAAACAATCTCTTCAAGGTTGCTTGTTTTAAATCTCTGATTCATTCTGTGAGCCCAAAGATGAAGTTGAGTTAGTAAGTTTGCTGAAAAAAAGATGCTGTGTTAAATAACATTTCTTCAGCTTTTTTTTGGCATAGCTAACTGCACTCAAAACTTTCTCTTCGTCATTAAGTTTGCCCAGATAAAGTTAAGACATTTTGAAAACAGACTGCAGCTATGCAGAAAATAATCATAGACACACTATGAATTTTTGACACAAAAATGGATTTGTTTCATACTGTTATGTCAAAGGAAAAAAAAAAAGCTGTAATTCCTCCATTTCTCCTATCCAATTGTACTTTTAAGCACCTAAAATGTGAATTTCAAGTCATTTATTTTTAAGTCTGTAGGAAGAAATTTACAGAGACAAATGTTGTATATATATATACAGTTTGAATTTAATGCTTTAAAATTTAACGGGTTGTAAGAGAACAGGTTTGTCAAAAAAAAAAATCAACCAAACTTTAAATGAAGGTGAGAAGTGGCAGGAATGAAATCAATTAGAGAGCTGAGTTTCATATGGAGATAATTAGGGAAAAAAGAAATAGAAACTTTATAGAGATGACTAAGTTACTGATGTTAAAATAGGTGTGACGGCTGGAGTCTTCCTTCCAAATCTGAATCTTTCCCTAAAAATTAACTGAAATATATCCATGCAAAAAATAAGTAGAAACACGAGGCAGTTTCATTAAGACAATTTCCCCCCCACTGATTAAACATATAACAAACAAAATTATATTATCAGTTAAACCATCTACTTCAGAGTATTTATTTGTAATACATGGACTTTAGAGTATAAATCAGCTGGGAAGTATATCTTTAGAACTTAAATTTAGCCTGCTTGCTTTTTTTGTTACCTCAAACTATTCTTCCACTATTATTCTTCATTGATGATTATATCTTTTCTGGAGATGCAAGGAAAAGTCCTGTACCAAGTAATCTAGTGCATCAATGATTTTTGGAGCAAGAATATGTTGGTTCCTGGTTTAGCCTCAATATTTTTCCTGATGATGCTCAATATTCTGTTCATTCTCAAACACCAGTGCACACTGAGCTGATGATTTCAGAGAACTGTCAGTGAGGAGCCCAGTATCTCGTTCCTATACTGTGACTTCCACTTCCAAGTTCACCATTATGTAAGCACAATTTAGGTTGCATTACCTCCCATTTATTCACATAATGCATCAAGTGGCATTTCTTTGCTCAGTACTTCTGTTTTATGGTGTCCTCCTGGGGTTTCTCACCATCAGTGTCACATTTAACTGCCTGCAAGACCTCTGTAACATCTGCAAACTTGAATATTTGATTACACATTCCCTGTTCCAAGGTCATCTGTGAAAATGGTTCTGTTTTACCTCAAACCAGGGCACTGATGAATAAAAATGTACCCACTGCTGATCCACGGGGATCCATGATGCTCTTCTTCCCCCTGAATAGGGATTTAAAAGAAGTTACTGAGGAGTAAATTGTAACCCACCCTTTATCTTCCTATTTTGTAATGTCATCAGCATACTTTTCCTCCAACCCCATAGCAACTTACTTTCTTTAATGGCCTTTGGTATAGAAGCTGCTGAACAGTTTTTACTTTTCAAATCCGTACGTATTATTTCTTCTACTTTTCCTTTACCCACCTTCTCACTCAAAGTCTCACAGAACTCCATTTTACCTGGTTCCTAACACAACAAGCCCACACCTGTGCTTTGTTATCTCATTGTTTATAGTAGATTGTCATTTTGCAAGGAATGGAAGTCAGACTTATCCTGTAGTTCCTATGATTTCCTTTAAATTCTTTTTTTTTTTTTAGACGAAAGTTATGCTGGCAACCTGGCAATTCTGATAGAGTTGGTTTTTAGTAGACAGTTTACACAAGGTCATCAGAAATTCAGCAATTTCCCGTCTGACTTCCTTCAAAACTCACAGCTGAATGTGATCTAGAACCACAGAACCATAGAATCATAAAATAGTTGGGTTGGAAGGGACCTTTACAGGAAAAGACCTAAAGTCCAACCCCCCTGCAATGAACAGGGACATCTTCAACAAGATCACATTTCTCAGAGCCCCGTCCAACCTGACCTTGAATGTTTCCAGGGATGGCACATCTAACTACTTCCTCTGGGCAACCTGTGCCAGTGTTTCACCACACTCATCATAAAAAGTTTCTTCCATATATCTAGTTAAATGTTCCCTCTTTTCATTTAAAGCCATTAGCCCTTGTCCTATCATAACAGGCCCTGATAAAAGTTTGTCCTCATAGTTCTTATAAGTCCACTTCAAGTTCTGAAAACTCTCCCCGGAGTCTTCTCCAGGCTGAACAACCTCAACTCTCGCAGCCTGTCCTTGCAGGAAAGGTGCTCCAGCCCTCTGATCATTTCTGTGGCCGCTCCAACGGGTCCATGTCTTTCCTGTGCTGAAGAATCCAGAGCTGGATGCAGTACTCCAGGTGGGGTCTCCTCAGAGCAGTGTAGAGGGGCAGAATCACCTCCCTCAATGTGCTGGCCACGCTTCTTTTGATGCAGCCCGGGATATGGTTCACCTTCCGGGCTGAAAATGCCCATTGTCATCTCATGTCCAGCCTCTCATCCACCAGTACCCCCAGGTCCTTCTTGGGAGGGCTACTGTCAATCCTTTCATCCCCCAGACTGCATTGGTATGGGGGATTGCCCCGACTCACGTGCAGGACCTTGCACTTGGCTTCCTTGAACCTCATAAGGTTCACATGGGCCCACTTCCCAAGCCTGTTTAGGGCCCTCTGTGTGGCATCTTGTCCATCAGGCAAGTCAATCGCACCGCTCATCTTGGTGTCACCCACCAACTTGCTGAGGGTGCACTTGATCCCTCTGTCTGTGTCATTGATGAAGATATTGAACAGCACTGGTCCCAGTACAGACCCTTGAGGGACACCACTTGTCCAGATCTCCATCTGGACATTGAGCTGTTGACCACTACCCTCTGGATGTGACCAGCCAATCAATTCCTCATCCATAGAACAGTCCACGCATCAAGTCCATACTTTTCCAATTTAGACAGGAGGATGTTGTGGGGGACCGTGTCAAAGGCCTTGCAGAAGTCCAGATAGTCAGCATCTCTAGCTCTTCCCTTGTCCACTGATGTAATCACTCTATCATAAAAGGCCACTAGGTTGGTCAGGTGGGACTTGCCTTTGGTGAAGCCATGCTCACTGTCTCTAATCACCTCCCTGTTCTCCATGTGCCTTAGCTTAGCTTGTAGGGGAATCTATTCCATGATCTCTCCAGGCACAAAGGTGAGGCTGACAGGGGGGTAGTTCCCAGGGTCCTCCTTTCTACCCTTTTTAAAAATGGATGCAATGTGTCCCTTTTTCCAGTCACCAAGGCCTTCACCTGACTGCCATGACTTTTCAAATATCATGGAGACTGGCTTGGCAACTACATCAACCAATTCCCTCAGGAACCCTGTCAGGTCCTATAGACTTGTGTGTATTCAGGTTCCTTGGGCAATCATGAACCTGATCTTCTCTTACAGTGGGCAGGACTTTGTTCACCCAGTCCCTGCATTGTGGTCCATCTACTCAAGTGTTGTAGGGATAGAGGTTGCCAGTGAAGACTGAGGCACATATGGTCCTAGAGTTGTAATAGACACCAATCACATATGGACATATGGTCCTACTGACTTACCCACATTTGTTTGACATCACATCAGTGTTGGATAAAACATACAAAACTTCCCTCCTTATGGAGAGCTGTAGGGATTACGAGTCAACTTGCTTTTCATTTTTTTCTAGCTCCTTTGTTTCACAGAATCATAGAATCATAGGGTTGGAAGGGACCTCTGGAGATCATCTAGTCCAACCCCCTGCCAGAGCAGGGCCACCTTAGAGCAGGTTGCACAGGAACCCATCCAGGCGGGTTTTGAATGTCTCCAGAGATGGAGACTCCACCACCTCCCTGGACAGCCTGTTCCAGGGCTCTGCCACCCTTAAGGTTTCAGGAACTCATCATAAAGATATAGGTTTAGTGTTTGAGATGGAAAACGTTTCTGCTGACAAATCTATGCACTGAGGTTCAGAGTCTAAACCAAGCTGATGAGTCTAAACAAATTGGAAGGGTAAGATTAATTTTTTTACTTTATTTTATTTTATTCAGAAAAGGGGGAACTAAACCTGGGTTCACACTGTCATATTAAAATAACCAAATCTCTAAGTGAAAAGGGAGATTTATCCTCTAGCTATGCTTTAAAAGAAAGCAGCAGCTATCACTGCATGCTCAGTAATCAGTAAGTCTGAGGAAGCTTAGCAGATCATACCCCTCAAAGGAGGAAGGCAGTAGGTGCCTAGAGTCTGGATCCTTGAGTTAGGGCTGAATTGCTGAACTACCAGGATTGAGATACTTCTGACAACTGCAGTAACAGCGATTTAAGCATCTGGGCAACTTTAAGGTCAAGAACTCGAGTGCTTACAGATTACAGACCTGTCAAATATAAAAAAAGAGCTCTGTGGGAGCTCTGGACCTCACAGGTTTAGACTAAGACTTCAAAATATGCTGCTTTTCCACTTCAAGTACTTAAATTCTTTCTGAGTTCCTGCCTTTGGTGACTGTCAAAATTGTTCCGGAGTTTGCCCAGCAATCACATATTCTTACAGTAACAAAATAGTTGTGAAAAACTTATAAATCCCAGAATAATTTATGCATTTTTATCCAGTAAAAAAGACCTAAAATCCAATGAGACTTATATTTGATGCTTTGCATTGCTTAACTATGCTTGTAATACAATGCTTAGTGCAAATGTATAGTATTGATCTCTATTGGATGTAATATCTGGTGTTCTGATAAAATACATGACTGTATCCTACAGTATCTGCATAAAAGATATTCATATAGTCTGAAATCTGACTTTTTCCAATGTTAGCCTCTGCCTATAGCCCCTAGCAAATAATATCATCTAGCCAAACATCAAATACCTGTGTTTTTGTTGCAGATTGTCTTGATTTTATTGTTATCAAGCTTGAATATAATAGTCATAATTCCAAAATATTTTTCACAGTTTATGTGATATGAATATTTTGTTTTCTATTTCTTATAAGGTTGAAGTAAAAGTTTCTGTCTATATGCTTCTTCTCTCCCTATCTTTTGATTATTTCACAATACTTTGAAGTGTTCAAATCTGTTGACCATTCTTTAAACTGTCCTTTACTAAGAAATCTCCTGGTAATTGTGTGGGGTTTTTTTTCATTTGTATTCAAAGCAATTTGTGTGGAGTCAGTTCTTCTCATTGATTTTGAATAGTTCAGAAACTTTTCAATGAAATGTTAAGAACTCTTGTATGCTTCTTTTTTTAAAAAAGTTAAGCAAAACGTTTCCAAATACTATCTTGTATATGTATAACCCATATACATGTGGTATTTTATATATGTATACACTCTGTTTCTATTAGAAAAGTATTTCTTTATATTTTCCCTTTCACACTCTGATTCTGTTGTTCTCCTCCTGTATCTCATCTGGTTTTAAAATCAGAAACACCCTGTAACATAAATAGCTCAGAAATACTTTTGTCTTTTAATCACAATAAGAACCTCATCTAATTAACCCATTTTAACCTGATTAACTTGGATAGCACTGCGGAATGAATACATAAATGATAACACTGTAATATATACACATAATAATAGTAATTATTTTACTGCAAAAATTACTCATTAGCTCCTGGCATTGTAGCAAGATTTCTGACATTCATTAAAGATGTTGCTCACCCACCTCGGAAGAATACACCAAATAATCAGGGGTAGTTTGTTCATTAATTCAAAGTATTACGGAAACTTGATACTCTTATCCATGTCAGAAAAATCCACCCAGTATTTGGTGACACTTTGTTCATGAATTCAAAGTATTATAGCAAGCTGTCACTGTTTATTTTAATTTTCTTAACTCAGAACATTTGCCTACAAAAGCAAAAGGATTTGAAACTGAGAGCACCTATCGCTTTAAATCCTTGCCTAGTAAGACACAAAATGATAAACTCTTTTTTTCTCCTTTTTAGAACACAAACTTTGATTAAGTTACAAGCGGACAAGCAGATAGCCTTTGAGTGCTAGGAACCATGACAATCATCCAGTCTGGCCTCTTATATTCACACATTATAGAAATTTCCTCAATAATTTCTCCATTATAATCCATATAAGCCCATATCTCCTTTTTTAACTAGAACACCTCTTTTTGTAAGACACTGGATTTATTTAAAGTTTCCAGGCAGTGAAAATCTGCAACTTCCCTAGATAAGATTTTATAAAGATTAATTACTTTTACTTTTAGAAATACGTACTTTCTTTTTCAACCTTGAATTTATCTAGCTTCACCTTGAAAGAAGAACCCTGGATCTCATTATACCTCTGCAGCTAAATTTAAGTGCTTGCATTCTCTAATATCTTCCTCATGAATGTGCTTATAGATAGTATTCAATAGGTTAACTCTGTGCTACAAGTACACAGTGATATAACCTCAAAACAAGTACTCTACCCCATATTTTAACATCCAAGAATAATTCTATGATAATCATTTAAAATGTTGCTAGATCAGCATGACCTTCATATAACATTCAAATAGAGCACTTCTATATTCTTAAGGAAAAAAATAACGGGATATTCACTTTTGGGCTTTGTTTGACACTGCACTTGACCCTAAAATATCGACACAGTTGTTATCTACCTTCTTGTTGTATAAGGTTTCCATTCAATAGAAACTGATTGCTATATAAAAGACCTACATGAGAACACTGTTGACAAGACATTGGCACTAATTGTTATCACACAGAGCTGAGAAATGGAGAATTGGATTGACTTTCTATCTCAGTGAGACAGGAACAAATTCATCAAAGATTGCCCATCATCTCTGTGACTGCCAAAGGAGCTATGGATTAGGTCAAGAAAGATCAAACACACTGTGCTTCGCTTTCGGTATCTTCATCTCCATGTTCATAGATTGGGAGAAAAATAGCTTTTCACACAGCTTCTATATAGAAAAATAACATCTAAAAAAGTAATATTCTAAAAAAAACCCCACTATTTTTAAGACAAATACAATGTTTCTGCATATGCCATTGTATATATCTTAAGCTATTTATTGACTTAGTTCATACTAGTATGTAATGTAGCACAGCAGAGGAAGATCAGTAGATCAAAACACCTGGAGATGAGATGCATCAGCAACATCTTGCATGGTCTGTGATTTTATCTCAGACCAACTTTAATGTGCTCCCTTGGACCAAACATCATCACCATATGCATGTTATGAAGGATCAGTAACTACCTTGAACTTTTATGGTGATGAAGTGCACAGCTAAAGCAGAGCTCCCAGGTTCATTTCCTCTAATGAACAGCTGGGGCTTGTGCACCAGAACTTCCCATTGAAGCAAAACAATGTGTAATAAGTGCAGCTGATTGGAAGGTTATCTTCATAAGTGGGCTACTGTTTCAAGTCAAAATGCAAGTCAAAACAGCTGTTTAGATACCTGACCAAGGACTAAGTGCCTTTAAAACAGGGAGCTATATGAATTAGAGTAATAGTTCTATAATTGTTTAATAATTTGCTGTGCTTTCTGGAGTGTCAGCCAGAGTTGTCCATGGTGGTGAGAAATGTTCAGATGTTTATTATCCCACTCACTAAAATGTGTTACAGGTCTATGAGTCAGGTGTATATAAAGTCTGGTCAAAAATACAAGTCTTATTCTAGCCTCTCAGGCACTGACAGACAACAGGAAGATAAAATTCCATAACTTCACAATATACGTTTGAAATCCTATTTCTTCTGGCTTCACTTCTCAAGCCATTATATCCAAGAAGAATCTATATTAATGTCTCAGCCTAATTTCAGTAGCTCTCATTCAAGGAGCCAGCTCTTAAATTCAGGAGCTTTAGATTACAACCTCAAAGGGTGAAACCCATATGACATGCTTTAATATCAATTCTCTTGATTAAACCAGCAGTCAAGTGTATTCTACACTCAGTGAAGCACCTAAATAGTCTAACTACTCTGATACAAGCATATCATGAAGCCCTAAAAAAAAAAAAAAATTATTTGGGAGTGTTGAAGTCACTGCCATTGCCTTTTAATTAGCTACTTACAGTAATGATACAAAAGTATCATAAGTAAATAGTATTCCCTGAAAATCCAGAAGTATAATATTCTTTAAATACATACAAGGTGGCCTAGAAGTCTGGTGGCAGGATTGTAGTCATACTCACCAGAAGTATCAGAATTCACACCAAATCATTTATAGTTGCTTCTTGTCAGTCACCATTGTCTTCGGCTCCTCCATAACAGTGCTTTGGAGACAAAAGACCTAGTCCTAAAAACACTAGGTATATCTGCTTCTTTTCATTCCTTTTATGATATATCATCATGGTTTTTATTGCCACTCTTCAGAAAAATATTATCACCAAGTTTAAAGGTCTGAACTGTATTCATTTCTGTTTGTTCTTTCTCATAAATCCTCTAACTGGATTTATACCAAAACCTGTTTGAAAACTTTTTCAAAGGGACTGCGCAAAAAAAAGTGCATTCTATACAACAACGTTTTCATCCTCTTAGCAGATAATTTTATAATCCTGAACTTTTTTTTAATTATGTAGATAACAATGTTCCGAGTTTATTTATTTGTAGGTACCAGGGGGTTCCAGGTGTAACGCTGAGCAGATACATGGCGTAAAATATGTTTGCTTTTTCTCAAATAGCTCCTTCAGTTTCACCACAGATGTTTTTAAGCAAGTTCTGTGACTATAGAAATCTGTTATTTCAAGAAACCTTGTAATGCGCTCACACCTTTGTGCTGCAAATTGACTTTCAGCTCCCTCTAGAGAAGCAGTTTTTAATGTATAAACAAAAGAAGATGATTCCTTCTACTTTTCAAATTATGTTCAGAAAAAGAGATGCTGAATTTATTATGTAGAAGGGGATGCAACTGGCATTTTCCTGAGCAGGGAATACACACTACTTAGTATAGTGTCACACCAGATTATATCCCCTGAACACTGCCTGTGAATTATCATGGTACCCATTAGCGCTGCCGCGGTCACAGCTCTGTCAGCTGCACCAAGAGAACTGTTATTGCCAAGAGGGCTGGGGAGCTGTTAAAGCTCAGCCACTGACAATCGTTGTTGCTGGAAAAATTCATATATAGATTATACTCTGGCTTTTTCATTTGTCTCTTTGCTGTTCTTTTGTTTGAAATAAGCTGTTGTCACATTCAAAATTGATGTGAGAAGGATGCAAGTTCGCCTTTATGTATCTGTTAGATTATGTGAAGAGAGACATGTGAGGCAAAGGGTCAGGCAGGGGAACCTCAATAACCCCATCAGATACAGAGGGACAGGGTGTCTGTGGTGCCAGTAACTGGAGAGACCAGACTGCATGCACACCGTGAGTGTATGCGGGTCACCTTGTCATCACCAGCAAATACCAAGCTGAACTAGTCAGGGAGTAGGATACGTGGCTTGAGGAGCCAGGTATGGAAGTGGCCATAGGCCAGGGGTGGATGCAGCCTGGGGTACACCTCTGTGAGGGAGACAACTGCTGGAGGGTCCTGGAGGTCCAGGCTTACGGCTAGAGAGACCACAGGGTCCAGAGTCCGACTGAGGGAGAGAGGGTGTGTGTGACAACCAGAGAGAAGAGGATGCAGAAGCCAGTCACTGGGTAGCCTGGGTGTCCAAGGTTGGCTACTGGAGGGATCCACCAGGTGGGTGTCTGCCTGTCTCTATGTGCATGAGGGGACTTGGGGACCCGTACCAGGAGGTTGTACACTCAGGTGACAGCAAGTGGGGAGACTGAGATCCAGTGGCAGTGACTGGGCCGACTGAGTGTCTGAGCCCGGCTGCTGGAGGGATCCACCTTGTGCATGTCTACAAATATATTCCCATCGATGGATCTTCATCCTGATCATCCACAGAGGGTGACAGGATGAGGCCACACGTGCTACTCGTTTTAACATGAGCGCTGAATGTTGCTGTTTGGTTTGATCTGTACGGCCAGACATCTATAAATGTATATATATGTTTTGTGAGCATATGTGCCCATTAGGAATGCATGCTCAGCCTCCTTACCGGCTGAACCTCAGGAAAAGGAGCTGCAGAAGTCTCACCTCTATCAGGCTGCTGGATTCAGCAGCCACTAATGATACCTGACTTCAGTGGGTGGACAGGCAATATGCTCAACAAAAATGTTTTCTGCATACACATTCTTTTTATATATAATACAAAAAGAAGTATAAAAGATACATAAATATTTTGATACAAAAATACTAAGTACTATGCCAGTTACATATTGAATTCTGTGACATTTTCAGTGTATGATATCGGAACTTCATATATGTCCAAGGCAAAAATGACTGGCTTACAAATGAGGTCTGCTCATAGAGGCACCCCCATTCAATTTGTACAACAGTGGCACTGTAGCTGTTATAGCCAACACAATCAATTTCACGCATATTTGAAATACAACAAAGATAGACAAATGGATGTATAACATAGAAAAGCTCAAGTATTTAAAAACTAGAAAGGGCCAAATCCTTTTTCTTTCATAGAGTTCTCTAGACCAGTGTAACTACCATATGGATGTCAAGCAGACAGGATTTGGCTTACAGTCAACATTAATATTCAAGGCTGATGAAATCAATACACCGGCTGCTTTAAGATGTACATCCATTGGAAATGGCAATAAAGACCTCCTCTATCCTTCTGAAGATTACTGCTGTCACAGCAGAGCTATGGAAGGGATCAAGTAAGCACTAAATAACTTCATGCAAAGTATGACAGATAGCTCTAGATACCTAGTTAGACTCCTACAAAAAAAAAAAAAAAATAAGAATTCAAGCTCACTTCTTTTCAACTAAAAAGTAAAGCAAATATTTTTTAAAACTCCATTCAAATGCCCTTAATGCATGTCTGAATGCACCTACCAACATAAGAAAAAATTTTTAGCCTTTCTCTCTTTTCTGAACTGAGCACATAGAGGTTAAACCCTACCAAAGCTCGAAATCTTTGTAAGGTTCAGTGGAACTCTGGAGCCAGGGAGCTATCGAGAAGCTAGACAGCACCTCATAGGATGAACCTGTATTGCATAACACCTGTATAATATTATATAGTATATGATAAACTCTTGGACATTTCATACTCTGCAGTAAAATTTTACTCCCACAGGTAGTTCTATTACCATCATTAGATTTTTTCACATGAATGCAACTTCAGTGGATGCAGAAAATTAGTTTCTGCCTCAAGTTCTCTTGTTACCATAAGAATAAATCACACTATGCTAGCTGAATGTAGATTCCTGTCATTTAACAGCACAGAGGTTTTATTAAAAAAAAATTTAAAAAATACCTTTATAATTCTCTTTTGTGTCTGCAGAGACTTTAATCAATAGCTACAGATTCATGTTCTCTTCTTGATACAACAACCGTTTAACATGCCTCCAGTTCTAAAGCGTAAAATAGAAATGACTACACCAGCTTTATCACTGCCACAGGGTTTCCCAACCTCCAAACTACAGTCACTTTACGGAGTCTAAGTTAAATCCCTTCTCTGCAGCCAAGAGAAAGCGGTTCAGCCTGGCAGCCTGCTGGCTCCAGTCAGGGGTTGGTTTTGCACTCTGTGTCGGGATGCAGCAGAGGATTCCAGATTCATGTGAACACAGAGGGGAAAACCTTCGGGTCACAAAAAGGAGGACCTGGCTTTCAAGTTTTGCTTCAGTTTCTGTTTCTCTACTATATCTAGTGAGGAATGCACAAATACTCCAGGGTGGAGAGCGTGTCCCCCACCTGATCCCACTGCCGCAGCTGCAAGCTGGGTGCACACCAGGTCTGCCCTCTGCCCTCACAGCCTGCTGCTCCGCACCACACGTTGGAGGGAAAATGCCAATAGTTTCTTGGCACCCAGAAGAACAATTAATGTGACTAAGTACATTTTGAAGCTTCACACAGAACGCTAAATCCAGGAGAAAGTGAGATTTCAGGATACGTTGTTCCTACTCCTAAACCTGTTTTTCAGAACTTGGCCTTAATCCTCACTGAATTCACATTCTATTACAATTCAGCATCTGAAAAATCCTGAGAAAGGTTTTTGCTCACTAATTGAGATCTATTTTAGCTTTAGTAGTTTTAAGAAAATATCTATGGAGCTGAGGACTCCTCTTATCCAGTTGGAGGTTATATTTAATATTCTGGTCAGTTGTCTTTTGCATTTGGATTTCCTAGATAACTGAGCTGCCAAATTAGAGTAATGCGAAAATTAAGAATAATCATCCACTTTGTAACATTTTAACCATTTCACTTTTACAAATGAGAGTGTTCTCACAAAAGATTACCTTCTTTTCTATTAAAGCAATTGATAATGAATTCTGCACTGCCCATAAGGTATGCCAGGATCTACTTATTTTTCCCACATTCCAAAATACAACATATCTTACAAAACCATTTATAACAAATTGTTATAGGAAAAATGGGACATAGCTTTTGGTCTTTCAGGCTTTACATGCCCTCAGGGTACTGATTTACTGTACAACCATAATTTTCAGAAACTCTAAATTTGATATAGCTTAGTCCATAGATGTTCAGTTTCAAACAAATCAGTTCATGTTTTTGGAAATAATTACCTGTCTTTCTATTTGCTATTGTTATTTTGCACAAAGGATTAACTTTCACTCTAGAAAGAAGACAAGTTAAGCACTACTGTATCAAAGAAAACAAAAAAAAAATGCATCTGCAACTACCAATTAACATGTCTGTAGACACAAAGGATTTCAAATTTAATGTTTTTTTTCAGATTGAAGTTTTCTAAGATTAAGCCACAGTAAACAGTAAATAGCATGGTATGTGAACTAGGACAAGGCGAAGAAAAGCTAAATACAAAAGGTAGTCTTTCCTTCCCAGAATGCTGTGTTTGTGATATTTAATTATTTGTAAGTTTTGAAGATTCCAGTAATGGTAGTTTGCCTGTTCTTACTACTCAAAGCACGAGCAGTAAGAATTGGGGTTAAAACTCTATTCCCCAGCTAATTGTTTCAGCAAAATAATGGAGATTTTAAATTAGCCTATCTTGCCAATGTCAATATTACGCATGTTTAGATCTGTCTTGACCTGTGGAACTAAGTCTCTTATTTTGAAGAAGTTTTGTGCATCAGGCTTACTAGGCTGAGTCTGGGAAGAATGGGTTTATTTTTAAGCCAACAGTTGTGACCAGTTACTTGCAATAAAATTGACTACTTATTACCAAATGCACTTGTTGCATGTGGGGTCAGTAGTCTAAAGTGATAAGCAGTGAAATATAAATATTATCGTGAATGCTATTTTTAC
This sequence comes from Rhinoptilus africanus, assembly GCA_013400135.1. Lineage (NCBI taxonomy): Eukaryota > Metazoa > Chordata > Aves > Charadriiformes > Glareolidae > Rhinoptilus > Rhinoptilus africanus. Next base: position 176,282 of record VXBO01006386.1, on the reverse strand, counting down.
TTTCTTGACAAAAATGTTTAGCCAGAATTTGGGGATTGCACAGCTGTTTCTACCAAAACAATGAAAGGCTATTCATGTTTTAATCTTCTTTATGCAAAGTCACTTCTACTGGAAAGTGCTGGGAAGAGAAATCTTTCTTCAAAAAATATGAATCTGACAGTTGTGCATGAAGTTCAAGCGTTACTTTGCTGGACGTATAGATCAAGATCAAAGGCTTAACCAAATACAGGGACCCTTCGGGTGTGGAGCTGAAATACAGCATTTCCTCTAATCTTTAGAACTGTGAGAATAATAAAACTGGTACCACATTTGGCCACTTTGAGTATGCAGCCTAAAGGACTCAGCTTCCATTTACAGTGAGCATCTAGGAGAGTTTGATGTCTAACTTAAAGCTTAAAAAAGGATATCTGACACCAAAAAGCAGTTATCATAGTGCCATGTTCTGTGTGAACCTAATTTTCATGGTTTCAGCATGCTTTGAACATACCTTGGTCTAGGGTCCTCACTGGCCTGTCACCTGAGTATCTTTTGGTCTTGGTGGTAAATAGGTGTCTACCAAGTGTCTCAGACCGAGAAAGCTGTTGGCATACAAAGAGATCAAAAGCTACACTCCTGAGATGGACACCATCACCGTAGAACATTTGTTACTCCCAGTGTAAACTTGCCCCTTTCACAGCCTTGCAACAGCGGTAAGCTTTGAAATCTATAGCTTGTGTGTTACATGGAAACTAAAATGATTCTTTTCAGATCATAGTTTGGATGTGAGAACCTGACACAGGAATTATGAAGATTTGAGGTGTCTAAACTGCTTCCTACATAAAGCATTTTCTTATGTTTTTTTTTTTATATTCTTAGCATTAAATGTAAGTGGTGAAGATTATAAACATAAAAATGGACTGACCAGCTGTTTTATTTCTTCTCATGCTTTTCTATCTAAAACTGAATTGGAGTGCTATTATAACAGAGCTTGTGAGGGTCTGTCACGCTACGTCAAACATAGCCGGAATCAGCACTACCACTAATCTTATCAGCAAGCCTTCCCTGGCAACATGCTTTCCCGCGGTACGTTTTGTCATAACCCTTCATTTCCGAAAGGGAGCCTGACTCACAGGTCTACATGTTTATGCTGCTGTATTTCAGGATATCCCTGTTGCAAACTATTTGAAAGCCTGCAATGGGATGAGGCAACCCCAGCAGAACCACGGGAACACTTATATATACTCTCTCTGTGTGTGTGCATATACACACACACATACAAGAATGAGGTAGGAAGAAACCCAGTACACCAGTGAAATGACTGCTCTGAGAGGAGCTAGCTGAGACCTGCTAGCTCCAAGCCAAAGTCCCTAGTGTTTCTAAAAAGCAGGAGGAGGGAAAAAAGTATAATGCACATACAAAATAACAACATCCCTTCTAAATTTCCGTAGCTGTCCTCTGCACTGAAAAAAGCTCATTGAAAGCTTTACAGCGATGCATACAGCAGCGTAAAGGCACTATTTACTACTGTGTTTCTCCTGTTGGTGTGCTAGCATACAGTAACACTGGTCAGTGCACCACTGACATGTGTGGATGTCTAACAGCAGAACACTATATCCCCTCTGATATCCAGGGCAGGCAGGAGGGACCATCACTAACAATATCCATATTGAAAGAGCCCCATCATAAAAAAGTAATTCAACTCTAAGGTATAGACTGATATGAGAAGTTATCAGAGGAAGAGTTCGACAAATAGCCTTTAGTGCTTGCCTTGTGCACAGCACTACCCCAGACTATAAACCTGATTATTTGCAGTCACTCATCTTTGGTATTTACATGTTCAAATTAGATTTTAGGGGAGAATGTTTAGGTGTTTATGTATGAGTGGAGAATTTAGTTGCTAGCCGTTTGAATGTGGATAGCTTAGCTTTGCTTCCACTGTTGCCAAAACTGTAATAGAGATTTTTATGAAGGTTATTTTAAAAAAAAAAAGAAAAAAGTCAGCAAATTTTAATAACAGTCATTTCAAAAATAAACAATAGTAAATAGGTATCTCATTTCTTAAGAAATTGTTAATTGTTTAATTGTTAAACTTTGTTGATCTATCATTTCTGTAGAGAGACATTTAAAATGAAAAATCTATTTATCAATTCCACACACATAAAATTCACAGTTATGTTATAGCAAGACAGAAAATGAGAAGTGTTCATGCTTCCTATACAAGAACATTAAACTTTCTTTGAAAATTACTTTTCCCTCAATGACAACTAATTTAACATTCCAGTAGTCAGCTACAGTTTCATCAGAGAAATGAACACTGCAGAAAATGGATGTTATAATCCTTTTAAAATAATGGTTTACTAACAGCTATGCATTGCACTCCAAAAGAACTGCATGCTTCTTTTTCATTTGAATATGGACAATTAAATTCAGATATACTCATACCTTTTATATCAGGTTATTTTATTGAATTCTTATGTATATAATATTGGAGAAGTGATCCCATAACTGCAGTTGTGCTTATAACTCTCACCTAAGTCTTTGTTTGGTACAAAGTCATATCATAAATTACAGTTTGAGTTTTCTGAAAAATCATCTCTGTACTGCTTGGAGTTTCTCTCTGATAACTCTAAAAACCTTTTCACATACTAACTCATCAAAATGGGCATTTCCAAAACATTTGCTGACTATGAGTCTTCAGTTTCCATTTTCTTAACTAGGGCTCCTTTTTGCCTGGCCTCTTTAATAAAATAGCAGAGAATCTGAAGCCCTAGAAAAACACAATTAATTTTTACCATGGACTAGGAGGAGGCATCTTCATAAAACATGCAAATTGAGTCTCATTTCAGAACTATATGTTAATATAGTCCAGATAGACATTCAGATCTACTAAAAAAATGTTGCCACATTAGGCAACTCATGGGCTCTTTGATTCAAAGGGTAAGACTCTTTCAAGTTTTCCAAATTGTTTTTAAGACTGTTTTAAATCTTTCCTGTTTTTTTTTTCTACTGCATGCAAGCACCACCCAGTAAACAGGCCATTTTTGACTACTAGCAACATTTCTCCCCAGCCACTATTAAAAAATCTCAAAGCCACACAAAGATAACATGAGAAAGGAAAGGATCAGCCAGCTAAAAGGGGGCTCTCCTTCGAGAATTCATTTGCCAGGAGTCACAAAAAGTTGAGATACAGGGGAGACATAAGCTTCAGTTCCCCAGCCACATCAGATCTCCAATAAAGACAAATGATGTTCTGTAAATTCCATTTAAGGATGCTCTGTGCTGTTCAAGAGGAGTAACCATGATGGAACATGTTAATGGAATATGTTAAATAAAATTCAAAAGATTTCTTTGAATAGCAAAGCTTTTAGTTGCAGAACAGAAACATGCATGATACACACACACACAGTGTGTGTATATACACAGATACAGTGAGACCATATTGCCATCTAATGCATTAACACGCTGGTGACACTGACAATGAGTAACCAAAATCTACATGCCATGGGTGCATCTTTTGGATCCCCAATGAACCCCATTCACGTATGATTAAGTTATAGATTTTTGAAGGCACTTTTTACTGGACCACAGAGGAGCTCTGAGGCAGAAGGAAAGCTAGAATTCACTTCAGAAAGCAGCACTGGGAAACCGGCTTCTCCTTCCCTGCAGTTTTCTGTCTTTCTAATATTATTAGTATAGACACTCTTCTGGTATATATGACATACCAGGTTTACAGAAAGCACAGGTCTGTTTCTCCCCATAAAAACAGTAATGCTAACATGCTATTAATGGTGATAATAGGAAACAAATTAAGGTGGTCTAGGCTTTGAAACCATAATCACTTTCCTTTAACTTACATGGACTCTTTAATACTATGTACGATATCAACTTGGAAGCAACTCTTTTTTTTTTTTAACTGGCAGAAGATGTGCTGTTACAGCCCTTCTTTTTAGTCAATACGGCTTTACATATAACACTGTAAGGTAGTTTCTTGCCTTTGCCTGTCTGTCTTATAATGAAGGGAATGATTTGAAGAAGTAAAGGGATCCTTTAAACTTCACCATATTTGATGTATAGTTTGTAATATATAATAGAAATGAAATGAAGTAATTTTTCCATACCTTAAACTCTGTAAAACCGGAGAGCAAGATATATTAGTATCACAGTAATATTTTTATGCCTGTGTAACACCAATAATGATGACACAATGGTTTTGCAGAAGATGAAGTTCCCTATCTGTGTTTCAGTTCTGTAATATAACTGCGGGTTTCATGAAACATTAAACTATCCATGAGCAATTGCAAAGGGTCTGAAATCAGAAATTAGATGAATTTCAAAAGAGGAAGAAATGAGAGTTACCCTGTAATCCCTTAATCAGCATCTTCTAACTTAAAAAATGATTCTAATTTCAGCTTCCTACCCATTGAAACTTATTTATGAACGTTTTCCTTACTAACACGTAGCAACTATAAGTAATGACCTCAGATGACCTTTATTTTCCAAGTGGAAGGCTTCAGGTCCAGGATAAGTAGCAAACTTGTATAATTTTTTACCAATGTCACATATAAAGGTCAGATAGGGGACATTTCAAAAGCCACAATCCATAATGAATAAACAAATCAAATTTCAGGAGCCGTGATCTTGAAGAGCATTACAAGTTAATGCCACCAGTCAATTAGTGACCTTTATAAATTTATAGACATGTGTTTAATCAAAAAGTGTAAGTGGCAATTCAATGGTTAAAGTGGAACATAAACTCCCTTTCTACATCCCACTTAACATCCTATTACTTTGAAGTGGAGCAATGAATTTAGCTGCAAACTGTATAGCACTAAATATCGAGCAATATATCGAGGAAGAGGTTTTCTGAGAATTAATGGAAAGCGGATGAAGCATACTTATTTGCTGCTTAAATACAAATTACCTGCTTTTAATGTTCCTTTTTTTACAGTTTCTCCCACTCCCTAGCAGTAGCTACTTCTTGTGCCCATTCCTCCCATCCACTTTCACTCTCCAAAGCTACAGCTCATACTGTGGTTCCACAAAACAGTCAATCTGATATTAAGTAGAAAGGTACCAAAGATCGAAGTAGAATGAGCCAGTTGTATGAGACAAAGCTTTGAAAAATTCACTTTGTCAGTTCAAAAGCAGTCCAAAATTTTGAAGAGCTAACTTTTTTCCATATAGACATTATTCCGGATCACATATCACCCATTCAACTGCTTGCAGAAAGCCTGCATAAAACTGTTATAGGGTGGTCTTTGTGAACAGAAATGCAACTGTGTTATATCTGATCAACTTGGGACCGTCAGGGAATTGAGTGCACAAATCCAGCGATACTGAACAGAGAGACATGAATTTAACAGCAGACGTTGCTTCTCTGGTACAGATTAGAGAAAATCTGAGAGAAGCTGAACTCCCCACACTATCCTTCCCATGGTCTGAATGAAAAGCTGGGGATATATTATTATTTCAGTTCCCAAACCAGGTAACTTCTTGCTTAAAAAGGTGCAGCAGGCTGGTGAAAGGAAAACCTGAAATTTTCTTTCAGTTCTTTGAAATGTTCCACATTTTATTCCTTTAAAAGCAAGTTCCCCGGTAAACAGAAAGACCTAGCAAAGACCTGAGGAATGGTGATGAATGGAGGAACCGTGGTAACATAATCAGTGAAAAGCTAATCAGTGAAAATTAGAGCACACTGAATCAGGTGTTCCTACGACTATCAAGAGAAAATGATTGTCCCTGGTGTGAAAACCACTGAGGTGAGTCAACAGCAGAAACTCTCTCTCACAGGCCTTCAGACTAAAAGGGGATTATTGCCCGCAAGGGTACAGGATTTATTACGGGATGGAGAGGGGAAGAGAGTCTGTGGACTGTGTAAAAGTTATTAGGGGGTGTTTCAAGTGAAGTGTGCAAATGTTCCAAATTTTTAATGGGATGCTTAAGGGAAGGACTGGAGATGGGGAAGGAGGGTGGCCAAGGTGAAGGGGGGAGGAAAAGACATGGGAAAATAGAGAGGAAGCATGACAAAACCACTTTTGTGTGAATAGGTGGCTGGTCGGCAGGTTTGTCTGTTCTCATCACAGAGGGCAGGAGCAGGTTCAAGCTGTTCAAGAGACTCACATTTCTGTGAGGGCTGTGTGTGTTTTTGAGGGTGCCAGTATGGGCGCCGATCTTTTTTGGTGGCCTGAGTGGCCACAGCCACGTTAGCTTTGTGTGCATGAACTGGGAGTGCCTTTCTTCTGGGGACAGGGAACTGCATCAGGCTCCCCATGCACTGAGCTGGGACAGGAGGGTCCTCTAAGCCTCCTAGTCCACCAGATTTGTCTGCCTCTAGCAATTCCCGCAGAACAATTTTGAATACTGTAAACAATGATGTTTCCACTATTATTTTTCAGAGAGCTATTGCAGTCACCAAATTCTTTTTTTGAGCTTAGAAAGTTATGACTCCAAAGATTCTCCATCCATGGAGGTATTCAAAACCCAACTAGACACGGTCCCGAGCAACCTGCTTTAGCTGACCCTGCTTTAAGCAAGGGCTCGGACCAAGTGGCTCTCTAGAGGTCCCTTCCAACCTCAGCCATCCTGTGATTCTCTGACAAAAATTTCTGCCCCCCTTTTCCAAATGTCCTAAAAATCATGCTTTAGAATTGTAAACAGAAAAGCTAACCGAAATAGAGGTCCCTTCCACTTCTCAACTTCTCAACTTCTCAACTTGCTCTATGGTCTATATGGCCTAGGCACATGGACTTAAGCTCCCTCCACCTATGCTGTGAACTCTCTGCCTCTGTAGCTGCATCAAATCAACGTGTCCCAGCAAATCACGTTAGACTGGATTCCTCCCATTCCACTGCAGGCCTGTGGTTCAGAGCTGCTCCAGATTCAAATAATTCAAAATGTGTAAAGATCATGAAAAATACACTACAGACATCTAAAGCAGGACCATCAGAGATAGATACACTTAAATCAAACTACCTGTGTTATTACAGGGCTAGTAGAAGCCAGCTGAAAAGGGAAAAACTAAAACCCGAGACCATTGTCAACATAAGGTACAATATGTTTATGGCAAAACATTGCCTCAGTGGAGAAACTGATACTTTCAAAAATAATAATAAAATGGCTTCCTATAAAACCTCAACTCTTAAAATATTTATATTCCACTTGAACAGACTTGTCTAATAAAATACTTCAAGATCAAGAGGAATCACTGAGGCATTTAGTCTGCTTTGCACATATCTCAAGCTAAACAATATACCCAATTACTCCTGTAGTCACATCAGTAATAAATGGGTTTGACTGAATCGTACCTTTCAGAAAAAACATCCAGGACTGATCTGGAAATATCAAGAGGTGGAGAATGCACTATTTCTCTCTCTAAGTAATTCTGATGGTTAACACCAGCAACAGTAAAGATGTGTGCTTTATTTTTAACCTGAATTTGTTTGATTTTAGCATTCAGCCAATATTTCTTATTATGATTTTCTCAGATAGATGAAGGAGCCTTTATTACCCAGGATTTTCTCTCCATGAAACTTAATAACTGTAAATCACTCAAGATGACGCTGTAACGTGCAGAAAAAATTACTTAACTTTAAAGAAATTTTAAGAAGTGAGAAGAAAACCAAACAAAAGCTCCTGGATTTTTTCTGTACCACCCTCTAACACTTATAAGAGTTAGCATTTGGGGTCTTTTTAACATTTTTGTGGGGTTTTTTTACTGTTTGAGGATATGACATTACTATTGAAATTAAAAGTGGTCTAAACTGTATGATTCAGGTAGTCTGGAACCATTATCCAAATCCCAGATATGCTTATTTGGGTATGAATTTAAGATTACTATTTTTAAATTGCCAAAATGAAAGATTTCAAATTTAGGATTCAGCAGATTTTCCTATTTTTTATCACAACTTTTATCAAAAAGAGAAAAAAAAGCTTTTCCTTTTTCTTGGGTACATGTTCCTAGGAACCTAATTCTGTGGCTAAGTATGTTTAGTTTCAACTTCCTATATTTAGCTTTTAGCATTATTTAACTTCTAGAGACAAATCTTAAATATTGTGATTTTTGTTTATGAAGATATTGATATATTTTCTAGCATTAATAGATGGAGACACATTATATCAGAGAGAAACAGATCAATACTTTAAAAATGAGTATATCTGACTTGTGAAGCCGTCTAAATTGTAATATCATAATATCACCCTGCACGTCAGACATTCTATTTAAAACCATCACTGTCAATATACTACAGGATCTCATGGGCAAGAAAAATAAGGAACTCTCACAAAAATATATTGGCTTGGTTTTTTGGGATTCTTTTTCTAGGGCATTGGAAGATAGAACAAAAACTAAGGTAGTGTCATAACAGAAAATACGAGTTATTGCACTGCTTCATTATATTTCCTGAATAGCCATTTTGTTTCAGGTTTATCCAGAAAATCATTTTCTCCAAGTAATATAGAAGTGAGAGACATCTCCTAGATAAGCATATATCATCGACAACCACTAAGGCCAACTTTTAATCATACCCTTGATTCTTTTAGCTCCTCAAAAACCTACGTTCTGGAGTAATATTTCTGGTCTCACACTAAAGAAAAAGGAAAAGCAAATGTCTCTACTTGAGTTACTACAGCATAACAAATAAATTCTGATTCAAAACCATTTCTGACAAGATAGACAATGAACTGGCCTGATTTTGTGGAGTTGACTGAGGTCTAGAATTCATTTAACTATTATTGGAATCACTTTACAATGACAGATAAATGCACTTAGAGGCAAGAATATATGTAGTCACTTTTGCATCTAGCTTCAAAGATGTTGTTAAGCAGAGAGGTTTAAATCTGTAAGTGTTCTCATTCAAATTTTATTTGAGTTTTCTCATTCAAAACAAATAAGTAGCAATTATTAAATTCCCTAAAACTGGTTGAGCTCCCACTGAGAAAAAAGTATTCTGCGTTCAGAAATTTTTGACAACAATTACACCACAGTAATATCAGGCCAGATGGTTAAATAGAAAGGGTATTTTATATCTAGCAGGCTTAAGTTTCCAGGTTGTCATGGTTTGGGCTGAGCTGTCCACTAAAACCAATGGCAGATGCTCTACCGACTGAGCTATCCAGTCCAGGATTTTACATGGTCTGCTTGTTAACTGCCTCCACCTGTACAGGATTTCTAAACTGGAGGCTCATTTTGTCAAGAGGTAACCCACTCCTCATCCCAGACTGAAATTTAATTTTTCCATGATATATTAATAGCAAAAACCTAACAAGACTCAGATTCACAGACACAGTGAGCAGCTTAAACCTTACCGAAATCAAAGTGGCTTAGGCTTCTGAATGCTAGCTCCAAAACCCAACAGAAGTTAAGAAATCCTAACAGTTACAGATGAATTGTACCTTTGCTTTTCCTCCTTTTGGCTGGACATGAAAACAAGTTTATTAAGGACTAGTAAATAAAATCAAATTTCTTGAGGTATTGTTAGCATACAGGTGCCTGAAGTACATAAAGGAAACCACAGAAACTTTTCCTTGTCCATCACTGATCTTACTGAATTTTTAAAGCAGACATAAGTCATTCCAGGCTAGAATCGGAGAAAAATTTTATGCCCCTACAACACCTTGCTTCCATTCTTAGGATGTTGCTCCTGCTCCTTAAGCTTTTTCCAAACATAAAGAGTGTGAGAAAAAACTGTAGCAGGAGAAGTTTTCCAGGCCTCCACTACAGTCCGATCCATGAAAAACACTCAGGCCTGCTCCCAAACTTCCCAGAGCAGCCCAATTTATTACCTTAGCTGCTTCACTTCTCTGTCTTTCTCTTCCTACCCTTTTTCTGCCCCTTCTATAAGGCTTTGAACTGGTGACAGTGAGTGATCTTCTGTTATGTGATTGAATTTGAGTGAAAGCCAAGCAGCTCTGCTATTGTAAAGGCTCCTAAGCTTTACGGTGAAAGGTAGTAACAGTAGGATGGTTTAGAGATCACACTAATATTTTCCATAATGATACCTGTTACTGGGGCCCAGCAGGCTGTTATTGACACGTCGCTATATTCAATGACATGTAATTAACCATTATATCACTAACCAGAATCAATGGTTAAAACTTTGAAGATCTTCAACCTTCCCACTGAATGACTTGCACTGGCTTCAAGTTTAACCTTAAGGGAGATTGTTTAACCCAAAAGCCCCAGGGCTGTAGGAAAGTATCCTCTTTTTTTGTCACTGTGATGTTTACCAGAATGCAATCGTATTGCAGCAGCAAAATATATGTATGCTTCTCTCTGATTGGAAAAACATCACCGTCAAACCTTGGACATATAGCGCTACCCAAAAAAAAAAAAA
>VXBO01006386.1:137753-156783 GCA_013400135.1 Rhinoptilus africanus | reverse complement strand
CATCCACTAAGTGGGTCACCTTATCATAGAAGGAGATCAGGTTTGACAGGCATGACCTGCCTTTCATGAACCCATGCTGACTGCGCCTGATCACCCTGTTCTCCTGCATGTGCCGTGTCATGGCACTGAGGATGAGCTGTTCCATGACCTTCCCAGGCACCAAAGGATATATATATATATATATATGTATATATAGTGAGTTTGATTTGTCCAAGGTGCACCTCAGTCTCTGCACATAGTCTTTTTCCATTGATCTGTCCATATAACCTCAGGCACAGATATAAGGTTGCCTGAATGACTTCAGGCTGTTCAGATATCCCAAAACAAGTGCTCAGTTTTCGAATTCTGTTTGGATAAGACTTCTGAATGGGAAAAAGGAGCAAATGTAGATAGAAATTGGTACATGGTTATGATGTGAAAGGCATCCATTTTCACTTATGAGGGTTTAACAACCTTCCTATGCATGCCTGTAATTACCAAGCCTCAAAATTCACTTGTCAGAACCTGGGGAGAAGTAGGGATACATATATTTCAGTTTTTTATTGTGCCAATCGTGTTCACTAGTCTGCTTCTCCTGACATCTTATGTCCACAAAGAAAGCAAACACTCAAAATTCAGCATTACAAAGATGGCTTTAAAAATATCTAACTGTAGGTTCAACTAAACATTAGTTAAAATTGACATTTTAAACAACACATCAAAAAATGTGAAAAAACTCACATGTACCTTAATTTTGGTTGGGATAACAGCCATAGGTCCGACACTTCTCAGAACTTACTGGGGCTCGTTGCACAGGTATCTCCTCCACACCCCACACCAGGAACTTCATGCATTCCAGCTCCAACAATGTATCTCCACCTTTAGCCCCTTTGTCTCCCACTTGTATTGGCTTTATGGGGGAAAAAAAAAAAACTAGTAATTCTTGGTGGGAATGTTAAACTTTTCTGCTTGTCTGCCTTCATAGACAGTTAGAGCAGCTTCCTTCTTTTATGTCTTTCTGCTAACCTCCAGATGGTACTTTCCTTCATCGTCATGTGTCTTCAAGGAGCTTTACTCTCTCCTGAACCCCTATAAAGTGTGACAGAAAACCACTTTCTAGTTTTCACAGGGTGTGAGGAAACACTGGCTGGAGTGTGTCTCATTATTTCTGAGCTGAGTTCCCCAGAACGCAACAAGGTACGCCTGTGCGCTCTCATCTACATGAGTTGGGATCCTTTTAACTCATTGAGTTTAACAACAATATAACTTAGGAGAAAAAAAGATGCCTAGTGGTTTTACTCTAAAACGAACTCTGAAAGAGAATGCTGTAGAGAATTTCTGTAGTTAATTGTTTTGCTAAAAACAAACCAAAACAGCTTATTTGGAATATATTCATTAAAGGCAGTAGACTCAGGCTACCCTTAAAACAAGAAAAAGACTAAGAGACACAGTTCAGCTATGAAGTATGTGTTTGAAGTTTGCTGTGTCCAGCTGTCTGTTAAAATTAGTTGTCTGATAAGGAAACTTACTAAAAAATATACACCCAAGTTTAACAAAAACTCCCAATAAAGGGTTTCTACTAAAAGTATGGCATGGGATATTTTAGTCTAGCTGAAACTTTGCGAACTCTGCAGAGCTTAATTTGGCATCACATTTTTTGCACAGCTCTGCTACTAGCATAGTGCAGTATTCATATTCTCCTTCAAAGCTCAACACACAAAATTTCTTTTTTGATGGCTTTCTAGAAAATGCAGCCTTTACAGCTCTGGTATTAAGGAATGCCTGCCAGCAAAATCCCTGCGATGCTCATCACCAACACATTTTAAGAGACTCCAACTACTTTGGTGATTCTCTCATCAATTTTGGTAAATGTTCACTTTAGAAAATAATGTATTTTGTAATTATGCAGTCAGAAATATGGGCATACTGATTTGTGTGGGGAACTGAAACGCTGTTATTCACCAAGTCTCAGCTTAGTCATTGCTGAAGCTGCTTCTCATTTTCTTGTATTTCTTACTGTTTACACATATGTCAAGCATAAGCCTTACAGACCTTTTTAGAATTTTTAAAAATACTGACTTTTTTCAAAAAAAGATTATACTAATCTCAATTTCAAGATATATAAATAAAAGTTGGGGTTTTTTTCTCTCATAGGTCATCAAGCTTCAGCTGAAAAGTTTTATCATTTTAAAGAGAAGGATTCCTCATTTCTATAAAGCATTTTCTCCTGTATGATGTTTGGATAGTTGACTGGAGCCTCATTTTCTCCCAGCTCCTTCCCCCTAGAAAACTAAAGCTTTGGTGAGGTTAGAGGAATAAACAAAAATCAAAAAGATTGTAAGAAAACAAATAATTTACTTCAGCTAGAAGTCAGAATTCCTCTAAGGGAAAGTGTTAAGAAAGCCAAATATAAGAGTGATTGCTCATACCATAAATTAAAAAGAAAATATAGTTTTATTTTAACTGTTTAGACTATTTATCATTAAGCACTGTATGCTGCTGTCCTTCTATCCAAAATACTCGCATTTGGAATCCCCAGGTGGTAAAAAAATCAACCACCGCAAATCTCCTTTTAAAATCATATTTACTGCTAGAATTCAGAATTTAGGAGTTAAACATTTTACGACACTGGTCTTCTTCAATTTTCGCCTCTACTCAGGATTATGTGGGAAAACACGATAATCATATGAAAGTGAAATTAGCAAAGCTCAATCCATATATGCAAATGAAATCTCTTACTAACCTCCAAGTTAGTTACTGGAGTAACGGCTTCCTGATGTCCACTAGTTTGATTCATAAACAGTAGCAGGTCACTCACAACCACGTGCATGAAACTCAATCGTCTCACTTACTTGCAGCCAACTTACTTTCTTCTTCTGTCTTCTCCCATCCAGTCAGGTTCATGTGAAGTTTTACACCAACCTCCAGCTACCAGTCCAGATTACACAGTTTCAGTTCTACCTACACCTCAGCTGCTGCACAGCCACATTTTAGATCTTCTGTTTTTCTGCATCATTAAGCCAGTTTAAGGCTTTATGAGTAAAAGGCTTTATGAGTTAAAGCTTTATGAGTAGGAAACCTACAGAAATACAAGACTCCTACCCGGAGTTTCAGGTGTCCTACATGGAGTATGTCATCCACTTTGGGTCCATGATTCAAAAAACCTCACCTAAATTATCATGCAATCTAAGCCTCTTTCCTCTAATATCAGTAAAGAATTTCTTTTCCTTTATCTCCCTTACACACTCATATTTTCCTTTATATAATCTGGATTCAGAAGTACCGGTTTCTTGGCACTGTCTATTAAATTTCCTGGTTCCACACTGAAAACACTATTTCCATAAACCCAGCCTCTCGGAGTATTTCCATGGCTTCCCTTATTCAGCCCTGCTTTCAGGAGTATGAAGTGTAAAACTCAAACAAAAAAACAACAAGTCTGTTCTAGAAAGAGGTTAACTATGAGCAAACTGGAAAAACTGCTCAGTAGTGAGAAGTTTAGGCTGATCTCCTGACTCAGATTTCCTACGTGAATGTAAGCAATGTTTTCCTCCCCTATATGGGCAAAATTTGCAAACCAAAATCAAGTTATGAAGAGAAATTAATTTATTGTTTTTAAAAGGCAGTTATTATTATGATCGGAGACACATAAAATCAATGTTTCCAGAGAAACCTTTTAAAAGTTTTACTTATATCGAAATAAATACTAAACCAAACATTTTCTGATGCTCACAACCATTGTCTTTAACTTTACTTTTCCTTTAACTTTGCTTTTAACCCTCTCTGCCTTTCCAGTGTGAAAACCTATCTGCCTCTTTCTGAAACTTGTAGACTGGCTTCATCATATTGCTCAACTTCCCTATTCATTAGAACACATTGCCCTTCCCTGTTTGCAAATTTCCACCCCCATTGGATCACTGGGAAAAGGCTTTAGTGAAAAAAAAAAAGTATTTTTATCTCACATCATTTTATTTTGTAGGCGAGCCTCTCAACTGGTCATTGCTCCCTAGTAAAGGGTAATGCAGAAGAAAGATCTGAAGCTGTCTTTATTATCAGAGACTGTGCCCTTGTATTCTCATTATTTTTTGGTTCTTTCAGCAGCTGTCCTTAGTGTAACATTACACTTTCTATCATCTGCCTGAACCTATTTTTATTACCTCTTGCTTGCTTCCACTAGTTTAGCAAATTATATATTGTGGTATTTTTATATAATTGTATTTCAGCTATGCCGCTGAGTCTTACATTTACTATCAACTGAAATATGAAACTTCAGTAAATTCCAGGGAATCTTTTCATTTTTCAATTAGAATAAAGTCTAATTCAAACTTCTGTATAGATCCTTACAAGCTGAGCTTATTTTTTGCACCATTCCGCATTCTCAAAGTCAGTGGCATACACTGTAAAGTTGCATTATACCAGCACTTCACATTATGTTCAAGGTGAGGTGTAACCACAATTTTAGATAGAAATGGTATATCCATCATTGATTTTATCCTCCTAACAGTACAAACCAAGAAACTTTTTTGTCTTCAGCACTACAACTGCACTACACACAGGATTTGACAGACTTCTCACACAATAACTCCCAAACCTTTTTTGCTTCTTGGCCAGAATTCTATAACATCTTTCCTTTTTGTGCATACAGTATTTTGTCATTTGAATTCGTGATTTATTATCATATGCTTGCCAGTAGCCCTTTGCATTTCCAATCAACACATCCACCTAAATCTTTCTTCTTTGTTTTTAATCATGTTTCAGGTTTAATAAAGGGATTTTGTTTGCTTGCTTTTTTTCTAAATGTAACTATAGAATAATAGATTGTCTTCCTATTATAGAACTAAAAGGTGTACATTATAGTCTTGCATTGTTTGGGAAAATAAGAGAGGCAGTGGTAAGCAATGAAGAGGTATAATCCAATTCCACATTCTGGAAAGAAGAGGATCTAATGTTACCATTTATGCTGTCAGAAGTAGTGTTTCTGGGAAGTATACAGAGGGGTTATGATTACCACCTACCAGTGCCCTGTCATAAATAGTCTACAGAGTAGCTGTCAGGCCAAATTTTTCTAAATCTGCATTGGAACCCCTTCCCATCACACCACCATTTCACTAATTGTGATTATTTAAATTCTTAAGCACTTAGAAAAAGAACTATTTATGATACATCTCATATTTTCCTTCGCTTATTAGAAAATACCAGGAAGGTAATTTGTATCAAGTTGACCTTAATAGTTAAGGCATAGTATTTCAAGAATACAGACATTTCAGTTTTTGAGCTCATTCAAAATCTGCCAAGCAATTAGTAGTAGGTGCTAAGTAAATTTAAAGCATCCTTTAGCCTTTGATAATAAAGTAGTACAAGGGGTGACGTGGTACATTTGTGCCTTAGCATCTTACAATAAGAGAGAATAGCTATTTGCTTTCATTGTGAGGATTCCCTCCCCCATCTGCTTCAGTCTCCATGTAGAGGATGGACTGAAACTACACCCTTAATCAGGAAGCCTAGTTGATGAATGGTATGTGTTCCCTCAATTAGAAACCCGGGCAGGTGAATGGTGGCAAGCAAAATGGGTTGTAACACTAGCTACGTCTTCCCTGTTCCAGATTATAAGAACCCACCATTCACTGGGCCCTAAACATGTAGACTATTTCACTTAGAAACTTTCTAGCACTTGCAAAGAAAACAGAGTGATTTGCTACTCATAAACATGAGGCAAGATCACAATTACTAGCAAGCATACCCTACTACTGCTGGCTATTTTAGGGTTAACATCTTTTGCTACCTGACAAGGTAAGCAGAATCTTTCATTAATGCCAACTCTTGGATGAGTTGTTCTTTTTCCCATTTACTCTTTTGTGGCAGAATTGCAATGACTATTTTAGATATAAAAATTATCTCTCAAAAATATAATGATGCAAAATAATACATTTTAAAATATCTTTATGCAAGTTCTGATGTCAGCACCTTTCCACAAATATGGTAAGGACCTGATCCAGTTCCTATTGGACAGTCCGCTGAAACTGTATTAATCCCCCTGCAAATTATGTTTATATATCAGAATTAGATAAGGCTATGAGGAAAAAAAATTATAAGCACTCGCGCAGGAAAAGAGTGTGTTTCTTGTTGCAGAGAAAGTATATTGTGCCTTGCAAAGATGGTTACTGCAAACTGCAATAGCCCTGCATGAACTATATGGAAATGGATTTCATTTCAGCACATCACATTACAGATCCTAAGCCCAACCTTGCCTTTATAATTTGTCATACAATTATGTGTGGGTCCTATCTCCCTAAAGATTCTATCTTTCTTTTACTGCCTCTGGCTGTCGTCTGGAAGAAAGTTCTCGATCATCATGCAAAAGACTTTCCAAACCTAGAAGTTAATGACCATAGTGATAACTGTTATTTATGCATTCTACTCCCCCAAACCTCTGAAGCATCAGTGACATCTGCAAATTCGGAAAGGCATATGCCTAAGCATGTGCTAACAGTAGCTTACTGGCAGCAGCACAATGATGGATTTTGGACCTTTTTACCTTAAGGATCAGTCTTTCCCAGATTTCTCAAGTATTTTTTTGGCTGGCTTTACAACAGTTTGCTTCAAAATTAATTTGGTGATCATGTACCTACTCCTAAAACAAGAATCTAAGTTACAGAACACCATGGCAACTTCGTTCACTGTCTCCACAGAAAACTTAAAGGTGGTGTAAATAGAGGGACTGACAGACACTCTCATCCTAGGCTGGTTTTAAATAATTAGGGCAGGACTGTAAAGATACTAAACTAGATGTGCATACGGATGTTCTGAGTGCTCCATTTTCTGACGTCTCCCTTTCAGCATGATATTCTAAGAGACAAAACAATCCTATATGATGTGAGATCTTTCGTGTTGAATGCATAATTTATCCACACGTTTCCTATTTCAGTATCTATTGTTTTGAAGAAGTCTCCTGTTCAAATATTTCTTAAAAATCCTTCTCAAATTATCTGCCGCATTTCAGGGTTAACCCTTGAAGCACTCTGCCATTCATATTGCACACAGCAAATCAATGACTGCTGCTCATTTGTGATTCCTGCCAAATCGCTCCACTCTGCTCAGGCTGAGACTAGCTCGAGACCCTAATTTGGTGACAGCTGCTGGGAATGCTATTCTGTAAACTGAATAGCCAAAAAATATTCTATCAGCTAACAGCACACACTCTTCTGAGATCTTATTTGAATATAGGTGGTGATAGCACATTTCCCTGTAACCCATATGTACTTCACAATATGCTGAGTTCGTACTTACTGCAATCATTATGGATGCTTGCATTTCTTTACATAAAGTTCATACAAAATCTTGCAGGAACAGGGTCAAAGTTTAAAATTAAGCAGTCAAATGAAGGTACAAGTTCTTTTGGTAACTGGTTCACATCAACTAAATTAGTAAATGATTTTGTTTAGACTAAATAATGACAATTTAGGAAACTAGAACATGCAGACACCGACCAGAGTGTTAGAACACTTCCTAACAGAGGCAACTAAGCCATCTATATCATAACAACCACAAAATCATGCTTTTCATAAACTGATCAGTTTTCAGAATGTAATTCACTACGTTTCTTACCTCCACTACTTTTGTTGGAAGTCTCTTCCACGCTTCACTGCCCTTTGTCCCTACAGCATTTTTTTTTCTTTTTTTAAAAGGTAAACAGCTCCTATCATTCTTTGTAGTTAAAAACATGGAGTATTTACAAGGAAAATTCACTAGCTCTCAGCCCCTTCTCTATAGTCTAAAGCAACCTATTTTAGTCTCATACTGTAAGATAGGTATTCTTCTGTTGATTCTGATATCCTTCTCTGCCCTTCTCCAAATCCTTTTAGAAAACATGTGATCAGACGTCTATATACAATGGTGCTTGTTATACATACCTAGCATAGGGTGCTTTATAGAACAGCAAAACTGTATGTTGTGCCCAAACCTGCACTAGTAGCTTAAGCTAACTCTCTTCAGAGAGAGAAATTTAGGTGTTTTACAAAAATTTAACAGTGAGATCAATGGTATATATATGAATATGAATACCACCTGACTGTATTGCCAGCTCTGGCATCAGGGAAGCAGGAATAAGGGAAGAATAATGTGTGTTAAACTTTAGGAAGTTTAGAAAATTTGGGGTATTCTGCCTGCTTTTTTAAATTGAGTTGCAGTTTGTAACCTTTGAGCAGCCTGGTCTAGTGGGAGGTGCCCCTGCCCATGGGAGGGGGTTGGAACAAGATGATCTTGACAATCCCTTCCAACCCAAACCATTCTGTGATTTTATGCTGCCGCATGTGGGCCCAAAGTGTAAACAAAGTCACAGAAATGACTCAGGCACAAAGAAACCAAAACCAACCAGTTCTCTCCACCCACAGAAACACCAGCCCCATGCACTCAACCCTAGAGGTTACAGACTATGACGTAGGGGACAGCAACTAGCAGCTAGGAGCTGGACATATAGTCATAAATAGTCATAAATAAACATAATAAAAGTCAAAAAGATTACAACTAGCTTTTGTTAATCCTCAATGCCTTTTGTATTGCTGCACGTATTTTACTATTGATTTTCAGCTAGATTCTCAACAATTATTGGAGGAGGTTTTTGGCTTTTTTTACACAAGTTCTGGAAAAGGAGCATCAAACTTAAAGGTAAGTGAGAAGCTGATAGCATTTGCTCTTCCTCTAATTTAATTAAGTTAACTTGTGAGGAAAAGGGTTACTGCTTAAGCAGGTACATGTCACCCTGTGAAGCGGCAGGTGAGTACTGGTGAGAGCGAGAATTAGATATCGTCCTACAAATGTATTTTGCGGGAACAAAAGGAAACTTACTGCAAAAGCATCCTTTAAAGATCTATGAAGTAGAGTACTTGAAATACATTGGCTTAAGGCAAGTCCTTTCATGTACATTTAAATTATCTATGGACTCAAGTAGAGTCTCCAGGGGGGGCTGGCAGGTTTCACAGCCAATGTTCAAGCCCTGTTTTAGCATTGTGAACAAGAACTAGAACAGGCCTGAATGTAGGGGTTTCAACCGTGTGTAATAAACAATTTCATTATTCCTTACAGCGGGAAGGCAGGCCTCCTGCTGCATCTTGACTCCCTCTCTGAAGTTAAAAGAGCGATTCAGAGCAGGAAGCTAACCTAGGTGCCAGGAGCCAGCCTCTGGAGATGGATTTTTCTCTCCACTGCCTTCACTAACCTCCTGGTTTAGGCACCTATGACTATCCCAGAGAAAATCTCACCCATGCCTCACAGAAGAATCACTGGAGAATTTTCCCAGTGTTCAACTTTTTGCCGAGATTATTAATGAAAATTTCACATGATATCCGTCGCAAGACTGATCCTGGAGGAATTTCATTAATAATATTTCCCCTTTAACAAAATCCATTATCATCTCTGCTTTAGCTGGTTCCTCACTTCCTTATAATTCTTGTACCAATCTTTGTCTTCAGTAGTTTAACTACTAATTACCTGGGTAATACTGTAGTAGATTTACTTCTCTTAACACATTTACTATTCGAACAAAGACAATAGTTTAACCAGGCATACCACACTTTGGGGAAAATATGTATTTCCTTTTAACCTTTTTTCTAAGTGGGATCACTGTCTTTTTTCTTCTATTGTTCTCAGGTACTTTCAGTTGTTCTTTTTGCCAAGAAACTTTATAAAATCATGCAGGTTATAGAGCTCAAACCAGCAGTTCTGCAGTGAAGTGACCTTTTTTTTTCCCTTTCTCTCCATTGAAATTTGGTTGCCTGCAGATTTTAAGGTCTAGGTTCAGTGTAATACAGTACAGGAACCCACAGAGATTATCCACCTTTCCGAGCATATAGGTTGCATTTACGCCAACAACTAGGGTCAAACTTAAAGTTACCCTATGCTGTCTTTGTATTGATCAGGGCCAAGGACCCCAGATTTCTCAGGTCAGCAGTCAGAAATACTGAACAAGAAAGATCCTGTAGGTATAGTCTATTCACCTTGACAGCCCAGTTTAAACTTGGAATTCCCTCTACCTATGCTTTTGTTCAGTGCTAGATTATTACTCTTGAATTTATAAAAGCGTGATCCATGTTTAGCACAACATAAAAGTGCAGAAACTGAATATGTTACTTTAAGAGAAAATGTTAAGTGGAGTAGAGCCATATTTTCTGACAGATTGCAGCATAACAAGAACACTGGAAAATGAAGTTATTTGCTGGTAGTGTGGCAGAGTAACAGTGAAGCATGTTGCTTACACCCCATAGTTTCGCAACCCATAAAACCTGAAGCCTTCAGCTACATCCTGCTTGTCATCCAGGCTGCCCTGCCCTGCAATCCTGTCACACTTGCAGGAATGGTAATGTTCATATCCCTCTGTCACTCTAACCCTGCTTCTTGCACCGGCAAGTCCCTCAGCTTTTCAGGGTGCAATAAGGCAGTCAGCACCATTCCCACCACACACGAAAACCTTGAACTCCAGCTCTTTCTGACATCCCCTTCACCACGGCATGAAGCACGGGGGCAGCCTGAAAAGATCCTGCATTGCAGAAAGGCTTCACTTTTCCTATAGATAATACAATGTGGGCAAACCAAACATGAGTGGTAGGTAGGATAGAGATGAAGAATGAGGCTCAGGGAGCCTAGAGGAGACTATGTCAGTGCAGACAGACCCAGGGCGGCAGCTTGCTCAGGAGCAAGAAGACCTGATACAGTTATGGAGGTGATTCTGCAGCATGCTGCTGCTTTACAAAGAGCCTTCCAGAGCATCTGGAATATTTTTACAGAAATAAGAGCTTTTTAACAAAGTGTCTATGTTGTAAAAGGGGAAAAAAAATGGAAAAAAAAAAAAAAAGAGGGATTTAAATGTGCCAAATAACGTAACTAAAAAATAGAATTTGTACACGTTACCAAAAAATAGCTAATAACATAAACAACCAGATAGGGACAAAATAAGATGCAGATGGGAACCTAAACCAGCACTTCTTATCTTCTGAGTGCTTGACTTTGCAACCTTAACAGTGCAGGTTTTCAATGTGTAATTTGCCCGTTTTGTTTTAAGAACACTACAACCACAGGAAACACATCACACAGAAGACTCATCAACAGGGTCAAAAGTTGGGTTATGACTTAATTTTACATTTTCATAGAAACTAGCTTCTTGTTCTTAAAATGCTTGATTATGTTTGAAAGCTGAAAAATACCTCAAAAAAATGAATCCATCAATAGCCTCCCCAATTTATTTACAAATTTTCAGCAAGGAATGGCTGTAAAGAGGCTTCTTCTGACTGCTGAAAAACAGCATTTACGTAGAGATTAATACACTTGAGACATTCCACGGGACACAAATCTGTTTAATTGGTTTCTCTTGACTGTAATCATTCTACCCAAGATATTTTTTTCAGCACTTGAGAAATTACGCACAAAAAAATCCTGTTTGTAATCATCTTGCTGAGCCATGCCGCAGTCCTCTATTAATTTTCTATTGATACATTCTTTTCTCATTGGCTGAAAGTGCAGCCCTCTCTTGAAGTTATAATATGAGCAAAAAAGTAAGAATAATCTCTACAAAGCAATGGCTGATATGAACGGCTTGCTAGACGCTGTGCAAACCTCCATGCTGGTAACTGCCACCAGCTGACTCAGAAACTGTCAAAAGCTTCTAATCTGCTTCACTTTTGCCTCATTTGCTGCTGCATTTTTTGCTTGATGGTGAAATCTTGACAAGGCATTGCTGTGGTTTTGTTTCAATTTAGTTTATACACTGATCTAGCTATACCACAGCTTTGGCAGCTACTAAAATATACTTCATTCCCCCATATCCCCAGAGATTTTACAGTCTTCATAATGTTCAGATCTTATCAGCCACTGAGTTTCATCTTCTCAGATAAGTGAAACTTTCCATTCCTTCCTGTTCTTTACCAGCAAACATTCCTTTTTATCACAATTTTCAAGCCTTCATCTTTGGAACATTTATACTGAGGTCAGTGAATTTGTCATCTTTCCTTCCACAGAGATGCTCCTGTGCATCCTAAAGAGACTACCAAATAGTTCTCAGAGGACACAACACACTAAATCCCAGCTAGGAGGATTTTTTTTGCAAGATTGTTATTCTGTGAAACTTCTTGCGTGACATTTATTCAATCAAATTATTATTGACTTCTCTTACCCCATTCCCATCAAAAGTAAAATATTAAAGTGGTGAAATAAAGTGAAAAATAAGAGTTGGTGGATAAGGATCATGCATTTTAAAATGAATTGTTAATCTGTCAATAAAATCAATAAATGTTCCTGGGTTTTCCTGTCTATGGAAAAGATAAATATTTTACTGTAAATATAAAGAAGACTGTTGCAAATTTTGCTTGTCACTGCAAAGGCACAGCGTATGGTATATTAACCTTTCAGCCCATAAGCATTTGTCTATGTATTGGCAGTAACTGACACCAGCAAACACCACACTTATGTCAAGAAAAGAAATAATTTGTTGCTGAATGCATGATGAGGCTAGTCAAAGGGAAATCAAGTTATAACCACTTTCTTCTTAGCATGCCTGTTAATTAGAGTCAATTTTTAAAACTTTCAACTGAAATATTCATGACAGAAATAATAGTCTAACTAGAAAGCATTCATTGAAGGTGCTTTTTAGCATATTGTACAATGTTTGTACAGCTGCTTAATCCTGTAATTGACATCAGGTCTTCTTGCTGGTTTTTTTTTTTTTTTTTTTTGAGAAAATCCAGCTCAGGTAAAACAGATTTTTTTCAGTCTTCTTTCAAGACACAAAACTGAAGTAAAGTGTATTCAAGAGGGATGTTTGAAGTGGCATGCAGAAACCAAATCCTGTTAACAAATAATGAAAAGTGTGTTTAAATCCCATAAACTTCACTCAATTTCTTTTAATGTTTATAAACTGTTTACTGAAATAATAGTGTTTCTGTTAGCGATGAATGCAACAGTGAAATATTTTTTCTTTAAGGGAAAATATAAAAGGTAATGCTTTTTTCCTAATAAGATTTGTACTTAGTTATGGTATAGCACTGCTGACGTTGGAGGTTTAAAGCTGAGTTACAATAAGATTTTATTAATGTTTAGTGACAGTGTGCCTAGCAGAAAGGATGGAATTGATGGATAGTCATGCTTTTTTACACCGCTTGTTCTGTGACTCCATTATCCCTGCGGAGCACAGCATAAGGCTGTCTGTTCGGCACACATAATAAGCCCAAGTTTACCAACACCAAAAGGGGTGCTACGGTAATTTCATTCTGTGCATTCAGTCCTCATTCCTCACATCACAGGGTTTTTAGGCATAGAAGTAATGGTTTTGTTGTGGTTTTTTTTTAAAGTCAGATTAGTTCCCTAATTCCCGATTCACCTAACATGAACAAAGACTTGCGCTGACACAGCACAAAGAGGGGGAGGTGGAGCAGGGGAGAAAAAATAAAAGTCAACAGGCACTGAGACATAACACTTTGTACCATGAAACCACAGCTTAAATCTGGAGCAGCTTAATTTCTCTAGAGTGGGGAATGAGCATCAGCTGTAATTACTGGCTGTAAGTGCAAACACTCACTCATTCCCCATCTCGGAGAGGCTGAGCTGCTGCTGGCCATTTAAGACAATTCACAGTTCCCTTGCCACTGTAAACAGTTATAGCCAATAATGCTTCTCACTTCTCTTCCCTTTTTAAGAGGAGTTCCTATTTTAACCTACATCATCTCAGTGATCGGGTTTACATCAGGGCCTTGCAAAGGCAGAGACAAAACTGAATGGGCTGCAAATTGCAGAGCGGGCACAGAAACACCTCTTGTTAAGCTATAGCCCACAGACTTGTGTAGCTAGAGGCGGTAATTGAGGATGATGGATGCTGGACCAAGTGTCCCCAACGTCCCCCACAAAAAAGGGCTCCATGACAACCTTATGTACCTTTCGAGCATGTGGGGGTTTTTTTCGCTTGTAGTCAGAAAAATCTTTCTTATTTTGATTTAAATATTTATGGTTTCAGAATTAAGCAGATTTAATGTCCTCACCCACTGAACAGTGCTTGGCTTCTAAGATGTATAAGAGGATTTTGAATGACAGACCTGGCTCTACTCTGAGGAGAGAGGGCAAAGCTTCTGGGCAGCCACGAATGTATCCCGAGGGCACACACCTTATTAAGCAGGTTTGTTCATAGGCCTGCTGTAACCTAGTCCAGTGCACTCTGCACAAGCAAGCACGGCTCATGTTCTCATCTCTTTCTAGCTGGTTTCATTTCTCTGCCCAAGCCTCAGCAACACTGATTGAAACGTAAGTAAAATGTGGCCTGAAACTATGCAAGACTACATGTATTTTACTGTTCTGAAGCCTGTACCCAAAATCTACTTGCTATTGACCAAGTGGAAATTTCCACTCCTCTCATAGTTTGCTAAAGCATATGATAGTTTTTAAGTCTGAACAAACACTTTCCACGCTCTAGGACCAGAATGAGGCAGATTTGCTCCATTTGAATTTGAAAGGCTAATTCATTAGCACATTACGCCTACATCAAAACGTTCATCCTCAGAGGTGCTAAAAAGTCATCTGTCAGTTTTCTAGAATTTTCAGTTCCATATCATCGTTACCCACATTACAGGAGAATTTTCTTTCATGCCAAAAATGATAGCTGTGTTTTGCTTTATTCGCATGAACCCAGTACATCTTTCTCCCCGCATCTTAACTATATCTTTTCTTAATTCTTAAGCAGACAGGTTGGACTGCTGCTTCAGCTAGTAATTCCTCTGATGCCAGCGTAGTTACACTGCCTTAGTACTGTTGTGCAAGTTTCTTTTGATAGACTAGACAACACAGCAAGGACATCAGGATAATTCACTCAAAAGAGAAGACACAGGCACGGCTGCAGGAGGGCACAGAGGCAGCTCCCCACCCACAGTCCATACTTCAGCCTCCTCAGACAATCCTGTTTTCTCTCTGGCAAGCACTTACATGCTTAGCTCTCAGTTACATTCTTCTTTCCTTTTTCTTCCCTTTATCCTCAGATTCCTAAGGGAACTAGAAATGTTCCTGAGAATATTTCTATTCTCATTTAGCCGATTAAATTCTCTAGTTGATGTGCCATAACAGACCTACACACACACTCACTCAACAGTAAATCAGAAGTGGTATTAAAGCATGTTTCAATATGAACAGCTGGGGCATACTCAGGTTCCTAATGAAGAGGATTTTCTATATACTTCTTTCTTTCTTTCTTTTTTTTTTTTAGCTCGGTTTACTTTATCATCATTATAAGCTGCAGCAGGCTTTACGAGCCTGAAGGACAGGTGAGCAAGCAGAAAGCAGATGAAAGACACTTTTTGAACAAGTCACTTCTGGCAGCATGGCAGAGGTTGATCTGAGAGGATAGTCGGAGGTGGAGAAGAGAAGACCTGCGTGTGGTCCTCGGACAGGTTCTAGGACAGCCTCGTGCAGCTGCTGTGCAGGAGGCAGGCAACCAGCAGGAAAGTCCAGGAATACTCCCGACACCCTCAAGTTGTCAACTACAAGAAGGGAGTAAAGAGAAAGGAATGGAGGAAAAGAAAGCTGCCGTTATGTTCGAAGTTACGCTGAAGTTTGAAAAGGGCAACAAGAGGTTTTATTTAATGCAATAAGAGAGAGACAGCCACCGGGATTTGAAAAGAGGAATTACGTCTCTGTGTAAATAGAAAGGAAGATTACTCTGGTAGCTTCATTTTGTAAGAACAGAGGGGATAAGGGATTGGGGTCTATTTGTGATAATAGATTCAGAGCACACATCTAACACATTAAGTTTAATAAACAAACCAAAAATACTTCACCACACATTCACCATAATTGTAATATATTTAGCTACTGAAAGTATTTGTTGATCCTTCCTCTCCCCCTCACTTGCCCTTATGTCCACAGATGACAAAAACCTTTTCTTTCCAATTCTTTTCTTAAGTGAGAAAATATAATTGCTATTGAAGATGCTACCACCAGTATTGCTTTTCTTTAATCATAGAGAGACAGTCAGCTGAACCCTCACCAATTGAATTTCAGAGTGTTTACATAAAAGTTGATGTGGATACAATTCATTTCTCTGTGTTGTAAAGACAATGGTTTTTATTCTGCAAAATGCAGCACATTTCCATATTTATCACTGTAAGCATAGAATTGCCTAAAGGCAGCACATCTTTAATTAATTTTTACTGCAGTGTGAAAAAGAATCCTAAATCATTAATCATTTGCTTTTTGCTATATACTGAAAGAAAATTTTCCTGTCCCATTCTACACACACACCTACATACACACACAACTTGTTGAATTTGACATTTTCCAACAACCTGGTTACAAATCGAACTCCTTTCAACCCCTTGATCTAAGCTGATCTACTCATCAGAGTAGTCCTCCAGTAAGGCTGGGGTAGAGTCACTCGTGGATGGCCAGTAACTTTTCCCAGAGCCTACAGCAGTTTCAACAGGCACAGATGTTGGATTGAATTTAATATCTAATGTATATTTTCTAGCTGACTGTTTTTAGCTCTCATTCACCTTCCATAATTGGCTGACAATTGTTTCCTCAGCCCGATCATCCTTCTGTCTTCTACTATGTTCTATTACACGAGGTGAATAAATAGCTTTCCATCACAGAAGGCAGGTGTATTTCTTCCACATATGTATTTTTTCCCTACATAAATGTCAGCATATACGATCTTACACTTAGAAGTCCCCAGTAAGGCAGGTTAAATTAATGTACCTGATCATTCCATCTGCTGCCTAAACAAAGCCTGGCAAATAAATTTATCATACATTCCAAAAATTGTATGAATATTAACTAATCTTTCCAATAACCCCCTGCCACTGGCAGTTGTTACTGGCCTCATCTGAAGGATGAAATAATGAAGAGAGAGAGAGAGAATAAATTGTGCCTCCAAATTACTTCTATGACTCAAGACTCTAAAGACTTTCTTATAGAAGTGGTGAACCTTACAAGGTTAGGCAAGTAATTATGCGGTGGCCAAATTAAAAGCTGGCCCATATAAGGAATTCAGGGTCATATGCAGGCAGAACTAGATACATACGCTGAAATTTCACCAAAACCATAACATGCAGCAATCTGTGATCCTTAAAATACACCAGCCTCCATATTAATTGGAAGGACTAACCTTACACTTAATGGTTTAAAGTTCCCAATGTATAAAGTACGTCTAAATATCCTAAAATTCTGTTGTACTTGATAAGTATGAAAAGTTAAGTTGCCATACCGAAGCATGATCAGAATCAGAAAGAAGGTGTCTCGTTGCCCAGGTTATACAAATGAGGTCTCATTTCAGGAAGCAAGTTTATGTCAAGACTTTGTGCTGCATTTTATGCCCAGAGTGAGCAATTTTCATTCAGGAAGACTTACAGGCAATGCAGCTGAGGAGGCTAGCCCACACAGTGAGCCACTTGATCCACAACTCCTATGAGACAATACAGAGAGATTCAGTTTCACATCAAAGCCAGCTAAATACGTTGTTCTGATGATTTTTGACAACTGAAAATAAATCTCCTTAATGCTGAAATATAAATAGTCTTCATTTGTGTGTTGCAACTAAGTGCATAGCTATATTTTAACCTTTCCTAATCACATTTTTTCTGAATTCAGCATTTTCCTTACATTTCAACCAAATTCAGGATATAAATTAGTGTCAACAGATTAGAACATTACACCGGATAAGTATTTCTATTTTCAGGTAGCATTAGCACTCTTGCTTTAAAATGATTTTCTGAACCACGAAGGGAGATTTTGAAAACCATCTTTTGGGTATGCTCACAAGCTTGTCTAGCACACACGTTACCCTCAAGGTTAACATTTTAGGGCCAAATATTGGAGGAATCATTTCCATGAGGACACACAAACTGAGACTACACAACTTTTGACTAGAAACAAACTTTGGTAGACACTAGCTTTTCCTTCCCTTCACTGCTAACACTTGCCGTGTATCATATCAACAGATTCAGGTAGATAGTTTCTGAAAGTTAATAATAAGATGAAATGTTACTCTTCTTACTTTCTTAAAAAGACTGTCAATAATGGGTATGCGATAAAGAGGTGAAGAAAGATAAGAAATCTCTACAAGGGGTGTATATTTCTCATAGAGTATAAGTCACTCAGTACTACAACATATTAGCTTCTGCCTATATATAACTTTCTGTCAAGGCTACTCTTTAAAAGGCATTATGTCTTCTGTGAAGGCAGCTCTTGAAAAGGGCATCTATATGATCTTGGCATCTGAAATGGATTAGAAATATATTTGAATCAGATAATTCTTTCCCCATACATTGAGGGTTTATTGTGGCTTTTCCTCAAATAAGCATGCCTCTGGTTTTGTTTCAAAGTTGAAAAATACATATTTTTTTTTAAGATTTTTTTTTCCTTCCTCCATGATGGTAGTATTCTTTTATATATTCAGAGTATATATTCATATATATGAATAGATAATGTATTGTGCATTCAGAGTACATTTTTTTTATATATTCAGACTACATACAATTCAACAAAATTACTGTAAAATTGCTGCTTCATAACAAGAAATAATTCCCGGTATGTGAATAGAATTAGGGAAAAGTCATCTCCATTTAGCAGTTAAGGGCAGATCATTGTTTAATTGAGATCAGAATAAGAATTACCACATCATATGGCACCTCGGATCAGATCAGCTCTATGTCATTTAACATAATCCTTGATGTCCCAACTCCAGATCTTAAACCTGTACATCACTTAATTAAGTAAAGCATACAAGGTCCTGAAGATGAAAGTTTCTGGAGCTGTCTGAAATTATAGAACACAGCTTTGAAGTGTAATAGAACAAATAAAAGATCATAAACAGGAAAAAAATCCACTTAAATTGTGTCACAGAATGGGTCAGCTCAGCAGGAAGTATCATTTGTCTGTGAGACAGTTTAAAGCCTGCTTGCATTACTTATGTTCAAGCACTGATGATTTAAAAGATTTTTCTGTGGCTTAGATTTCCCCAGCACTTCTTACAAAACTGCCTCACTACCAAAGAAAAGTATTTTAAAAATGCTAAATATACTTTCATGGTGGA
>VXBO01006386.1:116730-137730 GCA_013400135.1 Rhinoptilus africanus | reverse complement strand
CCCGTTTAGGTCTGTTGTAGCAAGTGCAGCAACTGGTACAGCAATAGCCTGGGTGTTATTCTCAGCTCTGATATTTTGCCAGTTCTTTTGACTTTTACCCAAGAAAAGTTTAAATTATTTTAATGAACTCCTGAAATCCTTAATGTGGCATATAGTTGCATTTTTTTGTTATTTAGCAACATTCAGATTTTGAAATAAATTGGGGTTTAAACGTGTATAGGCAAGGAAAAAAAAAAGTAATTCTTTCTCTCTAGTCTTGTTTTGTGGGTTTTTTTCAGGAAAAAAAAAGTTCTTTCATTATTTATTATTTATATTATAATAGCATGTAAGTATAAAATAATGAATTTTCCCTTTTCCAGACAGAAAACAGAATACACATAAACTATGAGACACAGATTGAATTCAGTAGAGTAACAAGAATACAGAAATGTCAACCAACATTTTTTGTGCAACATGATTTTTAAACAGTTTTTAGATAAAGATACCCTTGATGAAACATAATTAAAGAAGACTGAAATCTGCTATTTTGAATATTGTAGTGCATGTAGTTTACTTGTTACTCAGGAGTGTTATTTTCCCTCAGTATGAAACATAAATTTAAAAGACTGAACAATAATAACATCTATTACAACTTTGTTAAGAAAAAAAAGAAAAGAAGAAAAACAATCTGACCAAGGAAAAAAATCTGAACTTTGAAACAAGCAAAGATATCTTTCTCAATATCTATAATGGAATAGATAGCAAAGAATAAAAGATGAAAAATAGAAACTCCAGCTGCACTGATGAATTCTTTCATAAGATTGTCATTATTGGTACCAACCTGGGTAAAAAGGGGTTCTCTTTAGAAGACTCTTCTTCAAATCTAAAAACAAATCATGACACAAAGGACTTAATTATTTACTTTAGGTATGACAGAGGACACATACTTTTATTCTTGGAGATTTTAATGGGGCAGTCAATTTGTCTCAGCACTAACAAATTTTCTTTCATTATGGCAGTTGTTTTACATACCGCAAATTCATCTTCTCAGCATCAGGTTAGGGCCGTTACCTCGAGGTTTTTCATCCATATTTGACAGATGGGAAATTAAACTGGTGATAACACAGATTGGAAACAAAGACATAGAAAGGAAAGAATACACCCAAATCATGACATATTCAGTCAACCAAGGCTTAAAATCTCCGTGTTCTACCAATAATAAAGAACAGACACATGTCAGTGGAGCTGCTCCAGAAAGGGTGCCAGTGGAGATTGTTAGCCACCAGACCTAGCATACTGAAGGGACATACTGATTTTCTTCTCCATTAATGACAGGAGAGCTGTAGTACGTGTGGTGTTGTGGTGAGGGAGCAAATACCACAGAAGTTATAGAATAATCTCTCTTCCTTATCTCCCGTGTCTCTTTTTCTGGGGAGCTATGATGACATGACAAATTCATGAAGAAATATAAGGGAGATACAGGAAAAAGGGACTGCTGACCTCATTTCATGGAGAATTACTTCTTCTCCCCAGCAGCAATACTATCTTACCCTGGACTATTATGTTGCCAGGTTTCATCTTTCTTGGAGGTAGTACATCTCAAGCGGGGGAGAAAAAAAAAAAAAAAAAGTAAATCTATGAGCCTGCCAGTCTTGCAAATAGCCTGAATGACTCATTAGTCTGAAGGAACATCTCTCATTGTCTTTGACGTAAGGCACATGAGATTATTTTGAAATGACCACATAAGAGCGAGATGAGGCTCTTCTGGCAAATATACTGCAGGAAATGAGGAAATGCACCTGGACCAATAACAGGAATTTACGAAGTTCAGGAAGGGGGTGTCTGAAGTTTTAAAAGTCCACAGTTCAATTAAATGCTCAAATAAGTGCTGAAAAGAAAAAGATTATTGAAGTTGAAAATTATTTTTAGTCCTCAACAGGAAAGAAAAACAACCCACAAACTTTATTTCTTGCGAAAGCTAGCAACTTAGGTAATTACTGAATGGATTGACACAAAACAATTGGCTTTCCAGAATCTGCTCTGAGCAACCTCAGGCTCAACCTAAAAATAGATGTAAGGAGCCAGCCATCAGGTCAGCAAGTTTTGACTGGCTTTTGCCCTTGCTTCCCATATCTTGCTATGAAAACAGAAGTTTTGTGATTTTAGGAAGCAATACAGTTCTTTGATACCGTGAGCTGCTTCAGTGTTTTCAGTCTGATAATATCTTTGGGAATAAAGCTTCAGAGGGCTTGTAAGGGAATGTTCAAGGGCCCAAGAGACAAATGTGAATTTCTTCTTTTTTTTTTTTTTTCTCTCTATGGAGGGAGGAGGAGGAAGTGAGTGACAAAAGTCATATTTATGGTATGGGTCTGGTTTTTAAATGGGAATTTTTGATTGGGAGTACTGAATATCCAAACATTCCAATATTTATTCTAAATGCACACTTATGTTTCATTCACATCGCAGCCTTGTGCAAAGTATAAAGGGCTGCACTGGATGCAGATACAGGAATTGCTTAATCATAGAATCATAGAATGATTAGAGTCGGAAAGGACCTTAAAGATCCTCTAGTTCCAACCCCCTGCCCTGGGCAGGGACAGGCTGCTCAAAGCCCCATCCAGCCTGGCCTTGAGCACTTCCAGGGATGGGGCATCCACAGCTTCCCTGGTCAACCTGTTCCACTGCCTCACCACCCTCACAGTAAAGAATTTCTTCCTGATATCTAATCTAAATCTATCCTTATTTCAGTTTATAACAGTTACTCCATGTCCTATCACCACAAACAGTCCCTCTCCATTTTCCCTGTAGGCCCCCTTTAGGTACTGGAAGGCTGCTATAAGGTCTCCCCGGAGCCTTCTCTTCTCCAGGCTGAGCAACCCCAACTCTCTCAGCCTGTCCTCACAGGAGAGGTGCTCCAGCCTCTGATCATCTTCACGTCATTCTTATGCCGGGGGCTCCAGAGCTGGGCACAGTACTGCAGGTGGGGTCTCAGGAGAGCAGAGTAGAGGGGGATGATCTCCTCCCTTGACCTGCTGGCCACGCTTCTTTTGATTGCAGCCCAGGAGGCAGTTGGCTTTCTGGGCTGTGAGCACATATTGCTGGCTCATGTTGAGCTTCTCAGTCACCATCACCCCCAAGTCCTTCTCCTCAGAGTGTCTCTCAATCCATTCTCCACCCAGCCTCTATTTGTGCATTGGATTCCCCCCAGCCCACATGCAAGACCTTGCACTTGGCCTTGTTGAACCTCATGAGGTTCACACAGGCCCACTTCTCAAGCATGTTAAGGTCCCATTGATGCTGATTGTTTATATACAAATTTTGCTGGATTAGGACCTTGGAAGACACAACTGTTTCTATAACTTTTTCCCTCTCTTACCTTCTCACAAAATACAAGTGATACTACACCCTTCTTGCATTCCTGCTTATGCAGTCAAAAGTAGTTTGCCTTAAGGAGTATTGCCTTGAAGAGACAGGTTAAAATTCTAAATAGGAGGGACTTTAATTATCAATTCATACTCACCTTGAAACTATTCAGTATCGCTAAAAATTGGTTCTCTCTTTTCTTACTTTTCAATAAGCAGCAGCTCAATACAATACAACTTGCACCATTGCAGCAGAATTGTCTTCAACAAGATGCCAGCCCAATCCAGTGACTTCTCTGACAACTCTTTTTTCAGTCCATAACTGAATTATATGAGAAAAAAAAATATAACATGAAGTGCATCCCCACACCCAGTTTCCATAAAACTCATATTTTTTTCTGATAGAGGATTATTTTCTGAGGAATTAACCACAGAGATAAGATTTCTTAACGATGCTATCTTAGCTGTAAGAATAAAATCCTAATACTTAAACCATTCTATATGAAATATAGCATTAATTACTTACCAAAATGTCAATATCAATTACTTAATGAATTATTTAAAATGGCATCTCACTAAACCTAATGGGATCTTTAAGATCTAATTCAGCTATGCCCTACTTTAAACTGAGTGCTACCACTGCTAAGCTACAAAATTTATGCTTTGTTACACGTGTGCTCTCTTACCATGTATTTCTCCCTGTTCTCTGATGTTTGCACCCTTCTCTCTCTTCTGAAGTGTCTATTTCTTTTTTGTCTATTAATCATCATTTGTATCATTTTATGCACAGTATCAATACATAAAACTTAAATCTCACAGCATGCTAATTCTACCTTATCCACATGAAGAATAAGAAATTATTTCCTAAGGGAACAAATGGCCTTCCTGATACACACTCAGAGCTACAAGTTGTCTGTGTCATTGCAGAAATATCTGAGTCAAGTTGTAAAGAAATTTGTCAGTGTCTGTGACAACCCTCTGGACAAAGCTTTGGCAATATAAAATGGCACCTTCAGGTAACTGAACACATTTTTTAAAATTTCTTGTAGCAAGAAACTTTTTTTTTTCATATTGAATCTTTTACTTGCTAATTGGCTGGAGTAGATATATGGGTTTTGCCTGAATTAAAGCAAAATATGGTTGTGTGCCTCCCATTATGAGCCACTATAATAACTTACTCAAGGTGAACGGCAGAAAAATCATGCAATCTTATTGTCAGGAGACGTATCTAGATGGAAGGGAACCAACCCACAAGAAGTAGCCAGTTTACTCCAGTTAATATCTGATAAAGCAAACCTGAGCAAGAAAAAGAAACAGAAAATTCTGTTAAATATACAATGCTATTTAACAAATGATTTTATACTAAAATGCTTGTGGGCCAGTGGTTACTGAAGGGTGGCACATGAAAAAATGAGGCTCAGGTCCAGGCTCAGTCACTGGCTTGCTGGGCAGATAAGGGTAGACTACAGATTTTTGGAGTCCTCTGGACCTCAGCTTCTCCATCTAGGAGGTGAAGATAAAGCCAGCTCCTCTGTAAAGTGTTTTGGAAGCTATAAAAGAAAGTTCAGCGCCATAACTATCTATTATATCCCTGTTTTTATTAAAAGCAGAAATTGTTTGATTAGTCAAACTTTTCCTTTTACTGCATTTTATATGCATGATTGATTCATCCTCCCTTTAATTATAAGATATCTAAAAATTTATTTTATGCACAGGAGCTGATATTTTTCTTGAAATATCACCTCCTGCATAACAAAATGCTTCAATGTGCTTACAGCTAAGCACAACCGTAGTCCCCTTGCAGTGAACAGAACTAGTCACATGCAAAGATTATGCATCTGCTTAAGTACATTGAGGCATGGTGATAATACAGTTGAATGAAACAGCTTCCGTTATTCATTTAGATACTCTAAAATAAATGGACATAAAAGGGTATTAAATAATCACTGATTTTTTAAAGATAACTGTAGGAGTCTGTGATAGCTGAACCTTTAACTCCATTATGATGCTTTGTGAATTCCAACCTTTTTTACTAGCTCTCAAAACCGCAGCAAGACTTCATTTTACAAGCCGTGTTGAACACGATAAATAACAGGTTCCGTAAAAGTACTGCAAGTACTTCTGGTGAATTCCAAAGAAGGGCTTAACTTTATGGGAACATGTGCAATTCACAAAGTAGTGCAGACCTAACCGTGCCAAATGGCTGAGTGGAGCTCTGAAGCTCTTATCACCATATCTGCTCCTCATGGGAATGTCAGCCGCAAGCACAGCATCACCAGCCGGGGCCTCACTTCAGCTGAGGTGCAGTTAAAGACCAAATTATCTTCTGTGTTAACACACAGCTAAAAATTACCCTGCTCTGCAGCACACCTTGTTGTCGTTGGAGCAGGCAGTTATTTTGTGCCCTGTGCCAGACTGGATCCAGATGGGCTTTGGACAGAGGAGGGGAGGGTTAGAGCCCACCGTGCATTTGCTGTCCTGAGCAGTGTTAATGGGAGAGGAAAGGTGTTCATCCAGTTAACGAGAACAGGGGATTTTATCCTCAATAATCAAGGCCTAAAGCATATGTCCTCAATGGATGCTATTGTGAAAGAAAAACCTTCGTATCTTTTTTCTAGGCAGCTCTCAGCATGCCAAAGAAAGCAGCCCTTGCGGGGCTGCTAAATCCACACATCATGGGGAGTGAGCGCACGGAGCAAGGAGAGGTGCAGCCAGTACATAGAAAAGGTCACCTTCCTTCATTACCTCCCATCTCTCTCACAGCAAGTAAGAGTCCGTGGTGGCCTGTGTCCACTAAATCCTGTATGTTGCTGAAGCGTTAAATCTATGGGCTAGCCTTTACTCACAACGTAATCTAATTCCACATGACTTGTTGGAGGAATGTCATATAGTACATTTAGGCATTAATATGTCACCTTTACAGAGCTAGACTCTCCTAGCCATTAGTCTTGGAAAGTCTGGAAAGCATTCTGTGGTCACTGACTTGAAACAACAAAAAACAGTTCTGCAAACCACAATAAATGGATGGAACAATCTTGAAAAGATGGGTATTATTATTTTTAATGAGAATCAGGCATCATCGCTGTTTCTTCCCGTATTGACAGATAACAGCTTTTAAATAAGAAAAGCAGAATAAACATTATTCTAAAATCATGTATGGGGGAAAAAAGTAATGTCCACCTATTAGCCAACAGCTTTAAATCTAATGTTGAGCAAATTGCAGAGAATGATTAGATGACAAAGTACTTTATCAATGTGTTTTTCTTTTCCATAATGCTACCTTTGTTTGCTGAACTTGCTGTCTATAAACAACTCACAATGCTCACTTTTGATTTAAACAGTGCTAACATTTCTGCATTTACTGCAATAATACTGTGTGAGCCATAGCACCGTAAAATAAGACATAAAAGCAATTTGCTCTCTATATGATATTGATTTTTAAATAAATGAGTAAAGTTTGTGCTTATTCCATGCAGAAAGAAAAAACAAAAATAGTATTAATAAAATTACACATACAGCTTTTGTCAAACTTATCTAAAACAGAGCACTAGTTATGGAAAAGGTTAGTGGATACAGCTTTAAAGCCCACAGAATAGTATCACACCTTCACTGAAGTGCTTCAGGAAGGAACATGTCACGGTCTTTCTAAAACTTAGGACTTCTGTTCCTCTAAGGATAGGCCAACATGATAATTTCTGGACAAGTTAGAGCTTGATGTTTGAAAAAGGAACATTTTAATGCAATATTGCCAATGCATTGCCAATATTTGAAGCTTCCTTATGAAATCCTACTTTCCTCCCAGTATTATATTTCCAGACCAACTTCACTGAACCTCCTACAAATCACACTGTTGTTAATTTTTCTGATGTGTTTATGTCCCCAGGGTACCAAGCATTTTGAGTCAAAGACAATTTGTTTCCTGATTTTCCAAACTACAGTTAATGGAGAAAGTAGATCAGAGAAAATGTGGTCCAATTTTTTTCCAAGTCGCTGTTCCCCGACTCACACGTCTGATGTTAAGGACAGATGAAGAGAACTTTTTATGGCATTAATTGACTTCTCATCTATCACTAATGAGACATAGCTGTAGAATGGATTAAGCAGTTCACTCCGAGTGACATAAGGAACACAAATTTCTGCCAAGAAATTCCTGTTA
The DNA here is from genome assembly GCA_013400135.1 of Rhinoptilus africanus. Classification (NCBI taxonomy): domain Eukaryota; kingdom Metazoa; phylum Chordata; class Aves; order Charadriiformes; family Glareolidae; genus Rhinoptilus; species Rhinoptilus africanus. The sequence continues at coordinate 130,233 of VXBO01006386.1, read as the reverse complement.
AAAAAAAAAAGAAAAGATGACAGGTTTTAAGATTAGAACTAGGTGATAAACAGCTTCCTGGGTTTAGCAGTGAAAAACAAAGAAATCCATAAGGATAATCAAATTGGATTTTTTTTCCTTGCAAAATTAAAAAGCAAGTTAGATATGGAATGTCCTGTCTGAAATGAAATTTGGTGTTTGATTTTCTTGTACTTGTAAATAAGTAAACAAGGGAAAGGGCCAGATTTACCAAACTGAGGATCATTTCCCACTTTTGCCTAGGAGCCTGTTGATTAGAAACTGTGGACAACCTGTGCTCAATCCAGATTCTCAATAAGCAGAATTAACTACATTTTTGAAGCTTACTCACAGAGCATACAGAGATCTGTGCTGGGTCGTGTGCTGTTCAACATGAAGATGAAATAAAGGGAACAGGGAAAAAAAGGCTGAGCAATGGGGTAACAGTGTCTTCTTCAAATGACAGAAAATTACTCATAACAGTTAAATCTAAAACTGCAGAAAATCAGCTCTGAAGATACTGAATGAATGGACAGAACGAGGCAGATAAAATTAGCTGACAATGACTGAAAAGAATTGTACATGGGGTGAAAATCCTAAGTATACCTGTAACATAATGATCTCTGAATGAGCTACCACTCAAGAAAGAGTTCTTGGAGTCATTGTGGATAGTTTTCTGAAAATATAACCACTATAGCTAGCAGTAGGGAAAAGGGTGGGGAAAAAAAAAATCACATGCAGTAAGAGAGAAAAAAAGAACATAAAGAATGCCACCATGTAAATGCAGAGTGCACCCACTCCTTGAACAATATATACAGTTTTGGCCATCCCACAGCAGAAAGCATAAGCGGGAGAAGGCTACCATTGATGGTCAGGGGTTTGTAACCCTTCTGTATGGGAAAAGAATAAACAAAGTACGATTTTTCAGTTTGGAAAAGAGTCCCTGAAGAGAGGATGATTTATGATGTTTTGGAAAACTATTTTGTAAGGAATAAATAGTTACAACAATACATATGACTGATCACTGAATCATGAATAGTATAAAGGGGGTGAATAGGAAATTACTATAGCACTTTATAGTTATGAATTATAACAATTAGCAATAACATTTAACTAAATATATGTACATCAATTAAATATATATATAAAATTATATAACCAAAAACTATAACAATTCATTATAGGCACTTATTACAATGATTATTACTACAATGTTATTAAATTATGGGACAGGGCTACATAATGCTCTGAAAGTTGAAAGTTAAAGTGATTTCCAGAAAGTACTGGAGAAATTCGTAGGAGTCAGGATCATCAGTGACTAGTAAACATGATGTTTTTGGTCCAGTATTGGCTCAAAAAATTCTATCCATTTGTTTGACAGAAACTGGTAAGGAAAACCTGGGAAAGATTTTTTCTTCACTGGGTTTTTAAACCTTTTTTTCTAAGCATCCAATGTTGGTCACCATCAGTGACAGAGTGCTGGTCTCTGTGGATCTTCAGTTTGAACCCAGTACAGCAGTAGTTATATTCTGTAGGATATGAAATCGGTCCTGTATTATTAAATTTATAGATGTATATGAAGAAAGAAGAGTAACCTGAGAAACTTAAGAAAATCTTAGGTTGACACTTGATTTTAGGTGTTAGAATTAAAAATATTTCAAGATTACATCTTGCAAATTCAAAGCTTTTATACACAGTAGTAATGCAAAGAATTTATATGCAGCCAATGTTAAAGAGTTCCAACCACTTGTACTAGACAAAAGATACTTCCTAGTGCTTCTGAAAATATGTAATTTCATTTATTATCTTCTAAAAACTTGTTTTAATGGGAAGAAAAATGTCTACATTAGAGTATCTATCATCCAGCAGGTTATACATGTGTCATTTGGGTTTGAAAAACAGTAAGTTATGTTACTAGATACGTTTTGACTTATGTTCCCTCACTTTCTTATTACTGTCAATTTCAGAATATCACCCTTTCCAGGAGCAGATCTAAGGTTTAGAGGGCATCAGATAGTCTCACTGATTATTTTACCTACTGAGAAATAACCCTCAGAAAGTCAGGACATACACTGGGCTTTGTGATATAATTATTTTTTTCTGAGAAATTTAGACATGGAAATTTCTGAGGAGCTTACTCTAAATAATCATCTTTCTTAAACTGATTTTATTTCTGTATATTGGAGTGATCATTTTATATTTTGTCTCTGCTCCTCTTTCTTACCTTCCTAGCTATGTTGTGACCTTCCCCACAGAGAATACCTGCATTTCCTTGACTAGCGAAGCCCTAGTTCCTGTACCTAACTCCGTCTGCCATGAAGTGATTGAAACCCTGGCCTCATTGCTTCCTGCTGCCAGCTGCACAGCAGGCGCTGGTATTCAGTGCTCCTGGAGTCAGGGCTCTCCTTCTTGTATTTTATCCAAACAGCTGCATATTTCCAAAGGCATCTTTTCTGCTGCTTGGTAATCTCAAACAAAACTGCTATTTCTGAGCCTAGCTCTTCCTCCGAGTTGACAGCTCACTTTCAAATTATCTAAAAGCTTTATTTTAAAATTTCATATAAAAAGGGGTGAAAGTCTCTATTTTAATGTAGAATGCTAAGAATTAGTTGCCTCTGCTCTCATGTGATGCAGCTACAGACTTCAGGTATATTTTTTAAAAGAACAGTGTAATTCAGAAAATCAGGTTTGCATATAAAACTGGTAGTCATTATTGTTACAGTCTCCTCCTCTCCCCAAAGTATTATACCTGAAGACAACCAAAGAAAAAGAATTTGCACCAGTTTTTTCATGTTATTTTGCTTTGGGCTGGGTCTCAGATGCCTAGCTTCTGCTGATTTAATTGGAATCTCTGCATTGCACTTCTTTTCTCATTTTCCCTCTGAGGTCTGGGCACTAGCCCAGCCCTAGCCAAATCCTCAAGCCCTCCTGGAAAGTGCAACAGGAAACAGAAAGAAAGGGAAAACAACTAATTCTGTGAGACATCAATGAAATCTGAGCATGAAAGTATGAGGGTTAGAGAACTAAAAACGGGTTAAAAGGATCCAGGGTTAAAAGATCTTTGGCAAAGCAATCCTGACAGTACCCACTGCCCCAGGGGCGTCCATGGAGTTGGTGAATGCCACTGTGTAGCCCTCTGTCTGGAGGGATGGGAGGTTGAGGAGGGTTTTCCAGCAAACATCCCCAGCATGCTCCAGCACGAGATTCAAGAATAAGCTGTCTCATTAGGATTGCTTACCTTCTCAAGAGGGAAAGATGGCCTCTTGCCTTCTGTTTCATTGCACAGTGTCTAAATACCATTGCAGTCAGTCTGCTTGCTCTTTAGTGCCTTCACCATTTTTGGTGAATTTCTCATGCCATTTAGCTCGACACGAGTTCTGAAAACCATACCAAACTTCATGTATGGTACATCTGTAAGTAAGAAGTCCAGTTCCTTATAGTCTTCATAGAAATATTCAGAGGTTCCTTTTGAAGTATTTGCCTTTGGATAAGCAGAAATGCAAAGATTTACACAGGGCTTTCACCCTGTTTATGATCAACAGATTCCTCGCTATTGTCTTGGAGAATGACCAGCTCCAGCTCCTCATGGCACCTGTCTTATGTAGTACAAAATAACACAAGTCTTCCCAGTTTTGAACAAAGGCATCGGGTGAAATACTCTCTCCTTCAAACGTGCTTACTCCAGCTGGTTTGGTAAAACTTATGACTTACACTTTTCCTTCCTGAAGCATGTGATCAGAGATAAACACTGGCCAGATGGTCTTCTTAAAATTAGGCTATTCTGCTATAGTAATTGCCAGATGAAAGATATAATTCATGAAAACAAAGATTTAAGACTCAAGAAAGGACTACAGCATGACTTTCTACTTAAGACTGTAAAGAACTTTCTCAATGATAACAGAAAGGAAAACAATAATTAAGCTCAATCACTTGGTTATATAGTATTTTACCTTGTTTTAAAGCAAGCTGTCTGGGTTTTGTTCAGAATTTGTCACTGCCCAACTTGATATTTCACAGGTTACACTAACTTTGTGTGAACAAATTCTGATTCTGACAATTTCACTGATATATGTTTACTAAAAAAATTGCATCCACGCTTAAACCTAGATAACTATACTCCTGAGCAGTAACCAATATTAGAATTTCCACCTGCAGCTTGTCAGGTTTTGAACTATGAACACACGTGCAGGACTAGTTACAGCAACTCTAAATACTGCTACTGTTGACACCGGCATGAGGACTCACATGTACACTGAGAGCAAGAAAGGGTACAGACACCAAACGGCAAATTTATCCTACCCTGACTGTATTGCAGACTTCTCACGGAAAGAATTCTTGGTGTCTCAGAAGTATGAGGAGCTGCTGCCCCCAGACTCCATCCTAGGCCTGCCTGGTGGGTTCTTAGGACTCTAGGCCACTTCAGGACCTTAGAACCACTTTAGAAAAGTCAGAATGACCTGACATTATGAACTCTTGAGACCTGTTTTAAAATTCCATGACAGAAAAAGATTTCAAATTTGTGTTATCTTAAGATCATCATTATCTTGTTGAAATGTTGTGGGTTTCTATGGTACAGTTTCAGAGATCTCTTAATTGCAACTTATTTCTTACATTAACCTTTGATTAACCAATTTCATTTCCTTCCATAAGCACCAAGATCAGTCGTTTCTTGTAACAAGCTCCCACTAAAACCATTCCCTCCAAATTGTCATTGCACAGAGAGGGAATTTTTCTTAATATCACAAGCTTTCTATTCTCTCTATATATTGTACTTAAATCAGAGATGAGTCTAATCATACTTCTGGCTTTCAGTGAATTACTTCAGACTGATTAAATACCTTTGTTAGAGTTACAAATAGTTATCATAGGACCCTTATTCTGTGCTAACCCTAGACTACAAACAACAGAGATTATCCTGTAGGTTAACTGCACTGTATCTTACCTAGAAACAACACTCAGAATTTAATTCTGGAAATAATCAGAATCTCATTATTTCAGTACGTTAGTTTCTATTTGTTCAAATAATAAATGTGCACTCTCTGACTTCATGAATAATTTGCCTTTTAAGAGAAAATAAGCAAGAGGTACAACTAGGGAGTTGGACATTGCAAGGTCTGATTCATATGCTAATCTAAATTTATGCTTCCATAACTCAATTGAACTCCATGGAGTTACAGTGACTCGGGAATAACATAATAACAAATTGGGTCCAGAATAGTTTAAAACAGGTTTCACCTTTGCTTATTTGAAATAGCACTACCGAAATTTGATTGAGGGAGGTCCCACAAAAGGCTAGAAAGAAGAATCTCAGTGCCACACCCTGAGAAATCTAGGAATAGAATTTGCCTGAAAATAAGTAATGCAAAAATGCAAGGTTATACAGGTAGGAATTTACGTTATTTACATTACATGAATTTACACTATGCATGAGAACTTGTGACACGGAAATGGGAGAGGGGAGATAAATTTGTTATGACGAATAATCAATAGTACAATGTGCCCATGTGGAAAAGCAAGTCATCTTAGAAAAGTACTATGTAAAATATTTTTGGTAGGTAAGTATTCATGATATATAAGCTACTTTCAAAATTTTCTTTTAAATACTCCATCACAATTCTGGTCACTTATGTTGAAGAACAAACACACTCTCCGTGGCTATCAGGCTTTGTGCGACAGTGGGAGAGCAGGGCAAAGGAATGATCTTTCGATCTGTCTTTTGCACGCTATTCCACCCTGCTTGAAATGACTCTGTATCTATGGAGTCACAGAGGAGAAGCAAATCTTACCTCACTAGGTTTGAGCGGCTGGACGATGCTCTCAGCCATAGGGTTTAGTTTTAGGTAGCCTGGCAAGGAGCAATGAATTGGACTCAGTCATCCTTATAGGTCCCTTCCAACTTGAGATATTCTATAACTCTATGATTCTAATGTGAATTATTGGTACACAAAGCAAGAATCTCACGACTATTTCTGCTCAGTACTTGTAATAAAGCCAGAGGCAGACATTTTGCTGTCCAGAAATATTCCTAGTGGATATTTAAATATCTGCAGGACTACATAGATTGAAGTAGCAGTTTAGGGTTTCTACCTTTGAACTTAATTTTTAAAAGTGATACTATGCAGAAAAAAGTACCCTTGCTCATTTATGAATCTGTCTTTTAGATGGAGTACATTTTAGCTAACTAAATCTGATTCTAAAAGTCAGAGGGCTGGAATTTAAGCCAATTTAAATAAGTTTTGCTTCAATGATTCTAAGAAAAATGTGTTTTATACAGAAAGGTTTTCAGCATGATAGATGTAATTTTGCACAAGTTTTTTAGCCTATTATCAAGATACAGCAACATATTGTGTTATCATATTGTCAAGTTAAATAAGAAATATTTTTGTATTTCTCTTTAACAAATTCATTTCATGCATATATTTCATTTATGGAAAAGGGTTAATTGGCTTATATTGACTGAAATGTTTTACAGAAAACAATTTGACTTTATTGCAAAATGAAAACATCTTTTTTGGGAACCTCATTCTAGTGCTTTAAGGATTGTCATTATGTTGAGCATTCAGTGGTAAATGCGTCTCACTGGAAACGAGAAAGAAAGTCTATAAAGTCAATATACTGTCATGCCAAATATCTTCCCAAAGCAAGATGGGCTGCCAATTCCTCCTAAAGAAATCTCAAAGGGAATTAAATTATATTCTGCACTGCCTAAAAGTCCCTAAACACAGGTTAGAGCAGGTTTTATGAGATGCTGTGCTTGCAACTATATGCAAGTACATCTAAAAGAGCACCTTGCTATGCTTGCAACTGCCTCACTCTCATCAAATCCACATAGTGAGCAGTGACCAGTGACCGAGGTGAAAAAGTTCACAACAATAAACTATTAAGTAGCCTTATACAACATGCATTAAAACCAACAGAAAACTTTCCAGTCACTTCAGTAAAAATTGAATAGGATCTTACAGGAATAAGGATAAGGAAATAGGATCTTGTAGGATATTAAGAGAGTTTGGGGTTTTGGGGTGTGGGCTTTTTGCCCCTCATTAGGAGATTGTAACTTCTGTTTATATGGCAATTCTAGTGGAGAGCAGAAAGGACAATACAAATTTCAAACATGTAAAAGGCCAATTTAATCCCTAATCAAGCCTGAAGAAATTAAAGGGAATTTTGTGGTGCATAAAAGCAATAATACATTGTATTAGAACCCATTATACACTCACTTAAACTCTTGGCTTTTTCCATTCAGTTTTAAGTGAGCAGGAATAGCTCCATGACTGCAAGTGCATATGGATGGAAACCTGGACCTTCAAGTCCAAGAGACCAAATTCTTTTTGTTATTCACTTTGTTGCTTCAAGGCAGGGTAAGCTATACCTGTGTTATTCCTTGGAATGAATTAATATTATGTCAACTACTGGTTGTTACAAGACCTTGGCCCAAAGAAGCTAGGGATCCTTTTTAAGCTGAACAAACCACACTGACCTGAACACTCACTGATAATGTCTGGGATGACTAAATACCTTCTCTGGTCTTCCTTTAATTCTCTTTTCTTCCCCCTACTAACAACCACTGAGTCTCCTTGTGAAATAAATAAATACTTAATCAGAGAAAAGAATGGAAGACAACTTTGTTTTAGGAAAACACAGGAAAAAATCTTCCCACATAAAGCAGAGCCCATTGATCTATACACCAGTGCAAATATCCAGTAGACAATTTCATTTTCAGAATCACTGCCGCATCCCCAAGTACTATCATTAGTCATTCAGTCCCAGTTTCTTGAAATATTGGCAGTATATTAAGAAAATATTGCTTAATTCTACCTAGTGATTTCATCTCAAGGCAGTAGAAATGTTGGGCATAATTCACCCTCTCTTCAATTCTGTCCATGGTTGCAACAAGGTAAGCCAAATAAAAAGACCATTTCACTAGCTCCATAAATACTGCTTTTATTTGGTCGATTGCCCAGGAAACCTCCCATTGCTGCTTTTCTTTCTGGAAGATTTTGAACACCATGGCAGTCTATAGTCACCTGGGGACAGGACAAGAGACTCTTGAAAGGCTGGGCAGAGGCACAGAGCGAGCACATGAAGCACAAGAAGCCTTTCCCCATTCTCTGTTCCTTACTTTGAGAGAGATGTCTTGTCTAGTAAGTCTTTACTCCATAAGCCGATTGCGATAAGATCACTAACAGCAGCCCGGTGGCATATTCAGCCCTACTTTGCCAAGCTTGCAAGTTCTGGAGTTACATCAGTCGTAATATTCTAGTAAGGTTAAAAAAGACAACAGTTAAGGTACTACTAAAGGTGATCAGATATTGATCCGAAGCAAATGCTTAGCAATTTGCTGCACAGCTTATAGTTTTCAGACATTCCTTCTATGTAAGTCTGAGCTTTCTAAAAAATCTCTTTGTTTTTTCCTTTGAGTCAAATTTTGCAAGAGTAGCATTTTACACTTTGAAGAATTCTTTCTAGATCACTAGAAATTATTACATAGAATTACCACAAGCTTCTATATAATACAAAGATGTTAGAATGTAGTGCAAAACAATTAATATTTGGATAAGGATCAGTGAAGCCCAAATGAGTCAAGCTACTTAAAGGCAATCTCTTCTGAACAGTGTTTCTCCACAATATTTTTCAAATTTTACAAGTTATACATACCTTGTAGATGAAACTCTTCAATATTTTTCATTAAAATTCATTTTTTCCTCTGTCCATTCTTACCAGTAGAGTAGATGAGCTGGTGATCCTACTGCTAAGCACAATTAATGCTGCTCAAACCACCGGAGTTCTTATGTTTCTTGGTCTTCAGTATAAATTTCTTGTAACTTAGATCTTTTGAACATACAACACAAACACTGCAAGTTCTTCCCTTCTGAGAAACCCATATTCTAATGCAGACATATATGTGTTACACAGAAAATAATTCAGACACATAGGAACTGTGTATCACTTGTAAAGATATCAATGATGAAAGCCTCTCTGAAATCAAATGTATTTCAAGCAGGACAGAAAGGACCCTTTTTTAATCTAAGTGGTTACCCCAAAGGCTATTTCAGGTAGGAGGTGAGACTGATAAGAGTCATATATTTCTTCAGTGTCATCCTGTTTATTTACAAAGAATGCACAAAGTCTGGTTCCTCTGAACACAGTAGAAATAAAACAGCAGGAGATACAACTCCTTTGCCCGTGGGGTCAAGACTCTTTCTACCTAGCACTTAGCCCAAAAGATCTTTCTCTAAGCTTTTCACAAAGCTACATTCTCAATGTTTGTTCTCACTGTGTCCTCAAATGCTTTTCTCTCCACTTCTCTGCCTTTTCTCTTGTTTCTCTCAGAGAGAGATATTCACTTTTACCAAGCAATGTCACCATGGTGTGTCCATCTAAGAAAAGCTCTGAAGTTGCCTTTGTACTGGGAAGTCATACATTTTCGGTGGACGCCTCTATTGTTTCAGCTATTAATTCCATAGATACTTTGGCTATGCCCACACCTATTTATTATTAATGACTGTCAGATTGACTAGATTTCACACAATTCATAAATGCACAAGTCTCTTTCTACATGAGAAAAGATAGTTCATTTCAATCACACAACGTACTTGAAAATATTGAAAAAGTGATGACTGGATATTACCCTTAGGCAAGTTTGCTGGCATTTAATTACATAGTCTCATTGGGCGAATCTTAAAAAGGCTCAACATACAGCTGGCAGCCCTGGAGCAGAGATAGACATATTTTTAAATCTTTCCAATATTAAGCATTTCGAAGGAATGATTCCTGACATAATATAGACAGACGGAAGATACTGCCTACAACTGCAGAGAGGCCTCCCGGTGCCTTAGAACTCTGTAGCTCCTCTGCTATCATGCTCTCAGCAGATCTTCCCTCCTAAAGCCCTCTCCCTGGTTACGGCAGCTAGTCTTCTGAGGCACAGCGAGTACAGCTGTTCTTCCCGAACAAAGTTTTCCCCCTTCCAAAACTACTGCTAAAGTAAACAATGTATTTTCAACAACCATTTACATACAAAACATAAGCTGTATTGATTCTATCTTGGCTATTTCGTGTGAAACGTATCAGGCACGGGGAGAGAATGCAATTAATTGCTTCACCTCACTTGTGCATAACTGTGTAATAGAAAGTAAGTGTATAGGTGCCAATAAAAATGCCTTTTTTGTTTCTATATGTGTTTGACTTTTTGACTGTTGCATAGCAGCGTAACTGACATGGACCAGCCGGAGACACAATGTGGAGGACAACTACACAGCACGTCATTTTTTGTGCTGTTATTCCCAGCTGTCGGTTTGCAGTTTTCGTTTGCGCTGCTGCTTACTGCTAAACCAAACACTTATGCTTGAAACAGCATTTTTATGGGCTTTATCTACGTTACCCTCTGAATCAGAAATCACATGGAGTTTTTATGCAAAAAGTAGTTCTTAAAATATAGCAAGGAATGGTCATACTAAGATGGACACTCCTGAATATTACTGTCTGTCAATGGTAAGAAACAAAAACATTAAATTAACTGATTTTTACTAGTTTGGCCATAATGATTAATTTCTTGCTTGACAGGACATTGTGATTATAGGGTCAAATGCAGAAGATATCGATTTTTTTTCTTTTTTTAATTTCACTTTCCTTCAGGCTACATGAGTTTTATTTATCAGGTTTATTTACCACCACGGGGCTTTTTCTGCAAAGCGTTGTTTTTATGATCACATGGTTACTGAATGACAGCAGGTACCATTAGATAAACAACAAAGTTAATTGTCTTTTAGTATGAGCAAAGACTTGAGGATTTACCCAGCAACGTAAAAGCTATTAAAACAGGACAAACCAAAACACAGAGGTGATTTTCCTTTCACTTTACCTGTGCAGAATGCTAAAATTATTAGGTTCAAATTAATACCACCTTAACCTGACCTGCAGAGGTAGTTCTGGGTACAAGAAGCTCAGTAGGAAAGCCAATTTAAAGACTTACTATCCTTTTCCTCATGGCACGCCAGGTACTCAGGACATGTGGGTTTCCATGTCCATTTGTACCAGAATAACTGCTCTGGAGTTGTGCAATAAACTGGATCAGAAGCTGATTTGGTACACAATAACTCATTTTTTTCCTGTTTCAACAAGAAGCCTAATCCTAATGCAGTCAGCTGTGTGATTTTGAAGCAGTGCAGGGGTAGGAATCAGAGAGTCTGTTCCTAAAACACCTGTATCCAGGATCTACAGCTTAATTCTCCCCTCCGTAGAGCAGCCTTGAGAAATTAAAGGAAATCATTCTGCTGACAGCCAAGAAGCAGATCTGCAAATGGGATCGGTTTCAATAAATGGATAAATACAAATCTTTCTCTTTTTTCTGATAAAATACTTTTATCAGAGTAGAAATCTAATCCTTTGCATTTCCTATCTTGCTCTGTAGACTATTATCCTCTTCCAATAGTCACAGGTTGGTTTTGTGGTTTTTTTTTTTCTGGTTTTCCTAGTTGAAATAAATTGCATACTACAAACATAAAAAATGTGATATATCACATTTAACTCTGTCTAGCTATCTGCCTGTTCTACCCCTGTTCTTCATAATATTTGAACCCTACTGTCTGTATTCAGCTACATATGAAAGAGATGTATTGAAGATAATTACCTTCCTTCAAGTATTGTGAAAATCAGTAGTTAGAGGGAAGGGTAGGGGATAAACTGCTCTCCTGCTGAGAGAAAGACAAACAGATTTCTGCCCGTATACACTCCATTTGGCAGCAGCTTTCTATCGAGTCAGCAAGTGCATCCTGGCTGGCTGATCAGCACGCAGATAGTTCCAGACTAGGTACAGCATTGCTGTCTCTTGCCTGTAAGGAATATCATAGATGACATGAAAGACAACTCAGCTGGAAAAGGTTCGAGACAAAAGACACAAATTATAAGAAAAAAGACTTCATTAGTTCAGCTCTTTGTGGAACAGCCAATAGTCTTGGACCACATGAATTACATCATGCATGTCTCATACAAGAATATATTTTCTAGAAGATAAATTATTTGGCATGGTGCAAGTTATGTGGCAGAAAAGAAATGTTAACATCAGGAAAAGTGAAACTCTTCAGCCATAGCAGAGTTACATTGTAGAATATGATTAAGTTAGATGCTTTGTCCTGTTTCTCCTGCCTTTTTTTTTTTTTTTTNTTTTTTCCTTGTTTTTTTTTTTTTTTTTTTTTTTTTTTTGCCTTTTTTCCTGACTTGGAAAGTTCTGCTCTTTGCTCAGCTGCTGCTGCATTTTTATTCTCTCAGACGTTTTGTAGGTCACAAGGGTATCGTTCTGACTGAGATGTGGTCAGAGAGAATAAGAAAAATCGATTTTGGAAAACCTCTGTTAGCACTCTTTCATGAACATTTTGTTATATCCATTGTGAGCTTTTAAAAGGCTGAAGCTGTGAATTTGCTATTGCCATGTCTTTGTATGATTTCTGTAGGCTTATAAGCTGAGAAAGAGCAGAGCAGCATAGAAAACACCCCAGTCTTCATGTGCACTGGGCCCTTTTGTATTAGACTGTAATTTAATATTCTGTGCACAGGCATGCAGAATTTCTTGCTGGGCACTGAATTATGCAGAGAACTGTAGACCTGCAAACAGGAAGCTAAGCTTAGAAAGGATAATGTATTAAAAGTGCTAGTGAAAAGCTGTTCTGCTTTCTGTGTTCTTTAACTCCCCCTAAAAGTCCTCTGTCCTTTACTAGATCTACGGGAAGATATGTGGTACAGATGTATTGAAAGGTAAAGTTTTTTCAAAGACTTGAATACTACTGGTCCTATCTGTCTGCCAAGCTTTTATATGGTTCCCTTCAGCATAACACCTTGGAATTTCCACTGATCAGGTCTCTGAAAAATCAATGCAGAAGATAAATTAAGTATACCTGAGTGTTTGTGTAAGACTGAAAAGTGTTTTGATTCACTATCTTGGCACTGTTTTTTAGTTTTGGTCCACAGCAACAGGGTGGAGGAAAAAAGTAAGGACTTGTGATTAGATAAACTCCTTTTAATTTTTCCATTCCATCTTAGCCAGATGGAAACACATGGACAATTGGTTTACAGAGATCTTTATCCTCTCTCCTTCATTAGCACCACAGGGAAGTTTCTGTAGTGGCTAATGCACTTACTGACATGGTTTCAACAATTTAATCACCCAGAAGCCTCTTTGTAAGGTCAATGTTCTCTACATTTGTTCCAACTCATTTACTGAGTAGAAAGGNTTTAAGCTGTAGAGTGCATTGAACAACAAAGCTGGCACATGTCATGATGCAAATATTCACATAATATTCCCTAAAACTGTGCTGCAGAAATTATACCCTGATTCTCTAAAAAGTAATTAAATGTGTTTTGTGATTTAACCAGCTTTCTTACTTATGAAAGCTTCCAGACATCAAACAGAACAGCGAGAACAGGACTGAAGAGAGTAATAATTAGTAATCTGGAATTAGTGGGAAGTGATATTTCTAATTCTTCCCATGCTACATATCATTGCTTCTTGTT
>VXBO01006386.1:89227-116430 GCA_013400135.1 Rhinoptilus africanus | reverse complement strand
TCTCTGTTAGTGCAAGATTAATGGAGACTTTATCAAGGAGATTTCAGTCTTAGATTCTTCTGGTAAATCCAGATCTAAAGTTTAACTGTACACTAATAATGAGGACTTTATATTGGCATAGCAGCTTCCATCTCAGAGAAACTCAAAACATTTTATAAACATCAATNATAGCTGAAAAGGATGGATAATTTCTTTACTTCCAAGGTAGCTTCAGGTCATAATGTGATTTTGGGCTCTATATCCAGCTCTGTTTTAGAGAAAAATTTGAATACATTTGCAATTAGCAGAAAGCTATATTCTAAAAAGACAGAGTTTCTCTAATACAACGTAATCTTGGGTTTTATTAATAGAAACCAACACAGTGCTATTTGGAATTAACCTTGCTTCTTCCCTTTGCTTTACCACTGTATTATAGGAAATTGGTAAAATCAGACTGACACCCATCAGAGTTCATGCATTTAGGAAAAAAACACGCCCTGATGGCCTTTTAATTTTAAATCTTTTTTGCAAAAAAAGACATATAATCAGTTTAAAATGCCTTTTATATCCAGAAATTCTGCTCCTTTCAGTATTTTTTCCTTTAATTTAAAGGCTTTGGGGACAGAAAAGGTCAAGAGTTTTCATATTCGCTGTAGTTTCAAATAATGGAAAATAATCAGGCAGATCAATATAAAAATACAGGTAACACCCAAAGGACAGCCCAGATTTCACATTCAGTTTAGATGTATTTAAGTATGACTGTAATGCTGTCTTTGGAAAGAAAGCAAATATTTTGATCTTTTTGTGTAGTACAGCATTATATCAGATGCAGTAGATCTGATGAAGGAGGCAGTCTCTCCTAATAATAATTGTTTTATCAATTTTGTTTCTATATGTTTAAATATATAACTATTATAGTAGAAGTTTACAATAAAGTGACTCTAATCCTGACAGAAGTCTGAATATATGATAACTATGGCTCTGAAAAATATAAAAGAAAAAGACAAGGTGTATACCTTGTTCTGCAATATAAACCTACCTCTCTCCTCTGGGATTGGTGACAAACACTGGGAATATACTCTACACATATTCCAGACAGGGCTATCCTAAAAAACAAATGCCAGGATTCCACCCGGTTTTCTCCATAGTAGCAATAATGTACTGACTGATGAAGAATATATGTTTTAGCAGGTTGCAAGGATGTAGACTCAGGATGTAGAAGTGCCTCTGCATCTTAGCAATCATAGATCCTTTGTTCCTGTGCTGAGTTATGTGAATCATGCACATACAGAAGCAGAAGGATCTATTTTTGCCAGAAAGACTCAAGTAATCTAGTTAGTTGCACATACAGCAGAACAATGAAAAGAAAGAATCCTAGAGTGAATGTCAATGAAAGGTTAAATCTGACAAGTCTGACATGCTTTGCACAGAAGTGAAATAGTTTGCTTGAAGTACAGGAAGCCTGTGTTCAATGGCTTTGTCTTCATGTATGTATTGCTGTGAAAATACAGTTGGGAGGCACTCCTCTTTCCTACATACGACATATGTTCCTATATATGATACACAGCAATCAGATCCCTTTATAGTCAATGGAGTTAAATAAGTGTTCTTAAACTTTATTTTTAAACTTTAACTCTCCAGTCTTAATCTTCTCAGAAGCCAGGTGGCCCATAAGGAACTCTTTAGAGATGGAGAAACTGGACCCAGGGATGGAACCAGCTCTTTGGGTTTTAACCCAGACAGATTTGTCACACCATAGTTTTGATATATGTTAATCTAAACCAATGTAGAGCAAAGCCTCATTGCCACTCTTTCTACAGTAACTTCCTAGATACTCATGTGCTGGGAACTATGTTAATAGACTTTTCCCTTCATTAATAGAATTAATTCATTCCCCTTTGAGCAGATGAGCATTACTGGTTAGGACAGTTTCCCCACCCACAGCTGTAAGTTCCTGAGAACCATCTCTGTGGGTATTAAAGATCTGTAATCTTGGATAAGAGAAGTGGTGCAAATAACTTTTCCTCCTACACTTTGCGCAGTCTCCTGTCCTTCACAATAAGCAATATACATGACTTGAGGAAAGTAAAAGAGCAATGCCACCATACATTATAATTCTCCGAAATACCGTTTCCAACCTTCAACCATTTGGGGCTCATCCTATGCTAGATGTGTTTTCCATGCACTTAGTAGCCCTCGCCATGGAGCTCTTTTCCATGATTTTCCCTAATCTCCCTTAGTCCCAAGTAAACATTTAGTAGCTACAGTATAATACAGCAAAGAGTTCTACAGATTAATGAGTTTATTTTTGCAAAAAGAGAAATCGCACCTGACAGTTAAAATGGCCTGTTGCCCCCTCTCTGCGTCATATCTTATAGTTATTCATATCCTCAATTCTCTGGAGTTATGATAAGAGGCAATTGTGGAAAAGGCAATTTTATATGCAAACGCAAAGAAGGAGCACAAACTAGTGGCTACTGGATCACCTTTAATCTGTTTCTTGATAATTTGGGGGGAGGAGTTAATGGTAGGAAAATATATCTGTCTGCACTGCTTAAGAACTCATCTCTTCTGTTTAAATATAAAGTGAGTCAGAAACTGTCATTTTCTATTCTGCTATATGTTTGCATTTGTGAGAGTCACGCTTATTCCTTTCTGTTGGTCCTCTGTACTCATTTTCTTCACTGCAAGATAAAGTAACTCTCAGCTGTGAATTGCTGCGATAATTGAAGTAGATTGTGAGTGATTTGATAGATATGACAGAGGTAACCTTCAAATCATTCTCTTTTATGATAGATACAACAAAACCGCCGCACATGTTGCTTTAGCTAGGGGTTTTAGAAAGGGTACCTCCCCACCTCCCAATACAGAGTTCACACAGTAACACCTTATCAATGCCCACCTCACTGCCTAGTGTTATAGATTATCAAAAAGTGCAGAGGTGCAGTGGCTTATCGAAAGAGCCGTAGCCCTCCAATGATGGAAAAGAGACAGGGACTTTCACGGACGGTGCCTGCAAATACAAACTAAAAAAGAGAAAACTGGGTCAGCAGAAGACTACTGTATCTGTGTTATTCATAAGGCAGTAGACTACAGATCAGTACCTTTTGGATTCGGGTGTTTAATAAGCTCACAGAGCACTGCAGAACAGAAGAGCCTCTGACTGACATCCAGGGATCTTGCGTCTGCTTCTGTACAGAATGAGCTGTAATACTGCAAAAGACTCAATACAAAAATGCTTTGTTTTTCATGAGGTACTCGGATTCAGTTATAATGTACAAGCAAGAACTCTGGGCACCTAAGTCAAAAGAAAACCTAATTTCTGGGTTAGAATTAGAGTTATATATATGAGAGAGAAAATGGTGCAGGGAGGAGGAAGGCAGAGAAAAAGAGGAGGCAGGAGCCTCTCTATTCATGAATAGAGAACTAACTTCAATTCACTTTTATTCAGGGAATAAGGAATAGACCATACAAGGGTCTGAGAAATTATACAAGGGTCTTTTCCAGGGCTTTGTGGCAGAGTAAAGCCACAAACTGCCAGTGTTTGATCTTTTTTCTTTTTTCCTTTACATTAAATCAGTATTTTTCTTGCAAAGAATGCTTTCTTTGAAAGAAATATACAGGCTGACTGCAACACTATTTGTTTTACAGCTACTGTTCACAGATTTACAGCATATGATTGAGTACAACAGCATGAAAAGAGTCAAATTGAGCCTGTACTACAGAAAGCGAATGCGTGCTTTTTATTTTTTTTTTCCTCTTCCAAAATAAATGTTCCTAATGTCAGTAACTTATTATCAGTTTGCAACTCTCACCTGCTTGCTTTTCTCATTGGTTTTAGTTCAAAACAGCTACGTGAAAACTTATACAGAGTAATATACTGAAGAGAATTGCTTGGAAAAAATCATCAAGATTATTTTTTTTCTGAATCCAAGTCCTACTGCTTTTCTTATGTGTAGTTGAGTATATTGAAGTTTAACTCAAACATTGGGTGAATCTCAGACTCATACAGAAGTTTTAAAATCATCATAGGAGTTATTAAGTAAACAGTTTATAATAGATACCCGATATAACATTATATTTAGGTATTTTCAATTTAGGTATTTTACTATTTTATACATATTTTCATGTTTTTATATAAAGTAGCTACTGTTATGATTCTGAATGGTATAAGACTTGTCACATCTTCAAAGAGCATTTTTTTCCTCATGACAATGGTAAGAAAAAGCTTTCCACAAGGATTTTGAAGAAAAATATGGTCAGTAATTTGCTCCAGCAGCCTTCAGAAATCTCTGAGTACTTCAGAATATATGCTAACAATCTCTTGGAGTCTCAGATCTCCAGAAAAGTCAAATTCCATTTCATACATTTGTCGAGACATTTTTTCAGTTTCCACAAGTAATTAGGGTTGATTTGAGAAGGGAAATAAAAATTTAAACTGGGATATCAAATTATTGTCTCACACACAGAAAAGAAAATACCAGATTATAATTCTATCCCTCCTGAGTACCAAAAATAGACCTGAAGGGGGGAAAAAAAAGTAATAGTGAAGTTCTCAGTCAATTTCTTCTTAATAAACCTGTTCTAAATGGATTTCCACTTGCCGTATACCCACAGTATATGTGTGTGTATATATATATCTCCACAGTATTTCTCTGTTTTCATCATTAATTCCTTCTTTTCAGAACCACTCACTAATTTCCTTCCTCATACTCTCTCCTCTGAACACCAGTATGTCTCATTAATTGTGAATGGTATCTGTTACCTTGCACCTCTTCAGTTCTGCTCTTCTGCATCCCAGTCTCCCATTACTTCAGGTTGTTGCCATGATGCAGGATGGTCTTGAAGCTTTTTGGTCTTCACCACCAACCTCTGACTCTCTGGCCTCTCAGCTGGAGCTCATTATTCCTTCAATACAGAAACCCTTATCCCTAAAACTCCTCACATTTAAGGGAAAGATCTGGCTACACTTCAGGCTTAGCATAACTTTCATGAAGGGCAAAGCTCCTTTACAAATTCCATACTGTTATCTAGAGAGACAGTAGGGGACTGGGAGAATGATTCAGTAACCTAACATGAACCTGAGCAGCACAAAGACACCATGCTCATTATGGAAAAATTATCTCCCACAGTAGACTTGCTTAGAGCAAGCACTTTGGCACGGAGAGTGTTTCTTCTCCTCTGTTATGCAAGGACAGTACAATGGTTAGCCAAAGTTCATGGGTGCCATGGGGCATCAACATGGCATAGAACATCAGCATCTGAAGGAAAGAGCAAGTCTCATGACAGCCTGTGTGAGAATGATTGCCCCCAAATTTAGTTTCAGTCATCAAACCAGTCACCTGCTTCTACTTGTTGACATGTATTGGATGGAAAAGGAAGCATTTTTGTTTCCAAATGAAAGCAGATTAAGAAAAGCAGGTGTCTGAGACATTGTATCTTCCCTTTTTTCCGCACTTTTGGCTGTTCATCTCATTTTCAATTCTGATAATTAACAGAGCTAACCTCCAGTCAGTACTCTTTTTTTCCAGTTTATTGTTGTAACTGGCACACTACTCATGGTTTCTGTGCCGACCACAAAAGAATTGCTTTGCTTCTTCTCTGCCTTGTGCTTTCCTCATTTAAATGATATAGGGTTTTGTATGTTTCCATTGGCCCGGACTTCCCTTGCTGCTGGCTGCCACCTCTCTCTGCAGCGTGCTCTGTTTTGTTGCTCTGCCTCCAGAGGTATGGATAGGTTGAGCTCTTTCCAGAGGAACTCAATGAGCTTAGCTGGAGTGAGGCAAAAACAATAGCAATTGGCAGCAAAGAGTAGACAGACTGACAGAGGCTTTTAAATATTATGGTATTAGAAAGCACACAGGAAATAGAGACAGGAACAAAATGGAAGAGAGAAAAATATAGGACAGGAGAGAGCAAAACATAAAAGACAATGAAGTGGTCAAGTGACAACTTCAGCAAGCTAGGAACAGTCTATTGTATCAGTCACCAGAGTCCTGGTTTACATCTAGACAGACAATACTGCCTAGAGAATAACAGGACATTTGTTTCCCTTGTTCTGCTTTCATTGTCCTCTCTTTGTTCCCTCCTCCTCTTCTCTCATTTCTTTTTTCCTTCTATTTCTCTGAATTACTTCTTTACACTACAGATTTTTCAGCTCTTCAGTTTATCTCTCTTAGCTTTTTCCTCTTGTGTTTGAAGCAGACATGAGGAAGAGGAGAGGAGTTATAGAAGCTTTCAGCGCTAAGGACAAAAGCTTGGACTTTGAAGCAGCAATAGAGAAGAAATCAGTAGAGGAAAGCACTTGTTTATTTCTCTAGCTCTGGTGTTACATTTTGTTCCACTATCCTATTAAACTTTTTTTTAAACTTAGCGCACATTATTTTTCACACACTCTGCTCATTTCCAATACCACACAATTACATGCCTATGACTCTGGCAACATCAGATCACTACTGCGCATAAGTGTTATTACCAGTTCTCACAATTTTATCACCATCCTTATAATATTTAATGCTTTTCTTGAAGGCCCATCTCTCATATTCATATCATTATGTGACAATCTCAAGTTATATTCTTTGAAAAATAAATGAAGGGTGGGATTCATCTCACCTAATTTAATATGTGTAGAACGTAGACATCTACATCTCAGCTAACCCCCTAGGCTGACTTTATAGTCAAAGAAGAGAATTAGGCAATTTTAAAGCATGGCTTTTCTGATCTATTTTAGGAACCTATTTTAGGATGAGACACACTGCACCCAAGAAGTGCCTATTTCTCCCAATTGATACAGAGGAAGCCCAGGATGAATAGCTGAGCTGCAGATAATGACATTTGGTCAGATGAATCCTTTTTACCTCTGGGCTTTGCAGACAAAAATTGGAAAGTAATGTCTAATATGGATGACCTTCTAATTACTATAACTTTAATATGCAAATAAGAATAACCCAAAATAATTTATTTTAAAAGATACAATTTACAAGAATTTCAGGCTTTAATTTCTTTGATATATTTGATGACCCCGCTCTTTTTTGTTGTTTCGTGATTTTGGAATACCTGAAACTGATATTAAATACCGCTTTATAACCACCATTTCCCTTTTCTTCAGATCTTTGTCTCTCACTTCACCCACTTTGCAGTTCACTCACTTTCAAGGCTTTAGTTGTTTCCTGAGATTCACTATATTGACTTCTGCAAGGGTATGTGGAAGGCAAGAACATCTGCTGCACACGGCTATCTGATCAAGGATCTTTTAAACACAAAAGGAGATAATAAGTAAAGGGGGAAGGGATAACAGGGAAAGTCAAACATGGTAGACAAAGGATGATAGAGACAATGGCAAAGACCAAAAGTCTCCATCTACTAATTACTGGAACATTAAGAAAATCCAGGCACAGTTTTGGAGAGGCTCAGCCTGTACTTTTTAACTGATGAGATGGGGGAAACATGGGTAGTCAAGACATTTCTGTAGGAGTACACAAAATCTATGAAGGAAAGTTTAGGAGAAGATGATAAGGCAGGAACAAAGAGGAGATCAGACAGAAACAGGCACAAAAGGGGACGGCTGCATGTAAACCATGGCTGGTCAACACGGTTGTCTGACCCAGCCCTGTGCCTGATCATCACAGCCTGTCCTATCTCCTGACTATGTCTTTTCTTGAGGACCTCTCTGTGTACTCTCACTCTCTATACTGTGTCCATGTGAGTGCTGCAAGGACTAGGTGCCAGCTGCTGTGGGGACCAGAGCGGGCGGACTTGGTGCCAGCAGCTGGAGTCACACCAGGGGTAGGAGCACCCATAGCCTGTGGACTCAGCTACTGAAGCCAGTGGGGTCTCTGTGACACCCAGTGGAGAGAGTGGAGGTCCCAGCCCCAGTTACTGGAGCGGGAATGGTGAGTGTCCTGAAAGCCAGCTACTGGGTAAGTGAGGCAGGAATGAGTGAGGAGTGTGAGAGGCTCAGCAGCGGCAGCTGGAGCAAGACCATGGATCCCAGCCTGTGTGCTGGCTGCTGGGTGGGGGAAGAATGTCAGTATCTACCCCAAAACATGTGTATGGAGGGGGCTTTTTCACTAGCAAACCTCACACGAGACCAGCCGGTGAGTAGGGGACCTGTCGGGCAGGTAAGAGGGCCCAGGATCTGGGCAGGAGTGCTGGGTGGACAGAGGGATCATGCTGGTACTTGTGGGACCACTGAGTGTACAAGTGCTTGTGAATTTAGAGTGGTACATATGTGCTTTCACTAATGACCTTTAGAAAACCTTAGAAAATAACCGAGATTTTTATAACTGCCTTAAAAAAAATATATATATAAAAGATATCCCTCCTTTTCTATTCTTTAAGACAGAAATTAAGGTTTTTTCTCTTGTTTATGTAGTACATCTGGCTGAGTTTCACACACCTTGTGATACGTATCCCAAATAGAGCTGTGTGCGACTTGGCAGTTTCACTTCCCAGGGGCTCATGCAATTACAGTCTGTCAAACATATATCACTTAGCTAAGCAACAACTAAGGAGAGCAATAATAACCTACAAATTTTTCATGGGAAAGCATTACAGAAGGAGAGGCACTATTCCAAGTGACAAAAAAAAAGAGTTATAGCTCCAGGAAGAATAATGAGATAAAATTAGGGAAGGTGTTTCATTTGATTATTTAGCTAAATATCAGGGGGGGAAATCATCCTGACTGGGGAATGATTCACCTTGTTACTCCTTCCTCTAAGAGAAATATTAGAAGCTTTGTCACTTGGAAAATGCACTGGCAACTGGACAAAGAGGAAAATAAAGAATAATCCACCGGATAAAAAGACAACGAATTTTGGGGGGAACTGGATGCTTTTTCAAGCTTTTAAAAACTGTTGTAGCCCATTGAAGCATACTTTGTGAATGTGTGAGCAGCTTCTCAAAAGCTTTTGAATTTGTGATTTTTTTTAACAGAACCCTAGGGGGGAAAATATTCAAAAACATTGTTCGTAAGTAATCTGAATGCTTGATTGTCTGTTTTAGATTGCGAAGGAGAATTTTAGTTTTGCCATAGTATTAAAATTATTGGGGATGGAAAGGGATTGCAAGGGATGTGGGGGTGGGATGTTAATACCATGATGAATAATAAATATTATTCATGATGAATCGGTAGTGAAGGCTGGACAACAGTACGAGCAGGGGGGAGCAGCACTGCACTGTGAAGGATCCCCAGAGCAAAGCTGTGGGGAAGAACCTGTCCTCACTGTGGATCAAGTCTAAATATCTATCACCATCTTTCAAACTGATGAAGAAAAGTGTTCTTATAATTTAAGCAGTGTTGGTCCAATGCCTCATGGACACGGTTGCAAGCAAAGCCCCCATGTCTTCTTATGTGACTCCAGGCAAATCCTGGCTTTTTTTGGAAAGAAAAGATTGGAAAACTATGTTCTTCACTGTCTCTGTGTATTCACTCACTATCTGCCAAATTCTCAACAGATTAAACAGTCCTGTATTTTCTTCTGAGTTGGTGTTTGTAGTGCAGTTTCACTCTATTTTCTGGCTTCTGAGAAAACAAAATATGTACTTGTTTCTCTTTTTGTTTTCTTCTTATTTTTCAGTATTATTCTTGCTGTATGCTAAACAAATCACTGTTCAACAGTTTGACTATAAAGAAAAGAGTGAGAAGTTACTGTAGTTTCATCTCAAAATGAAAATAATAAATAGTCTGCAAAGGGCAAAGGTTGACTGTTTCTTGCAGAATCTAATTTGCTAAGCTTTGCAAATTAGACCAAGAAAACTGAATCTGTGTGAAGTTTTTACCTCGTTCTGTACTCTGCTTTTCCATAAACGGTTGCAGGATAAAACTATTCAATTAAGATAAGGTATTGTATATTGTTCAGAAAATATATTATGCCTTTTTGAAAGTAAGTTTCTGTTTTCTCATCTCTTTTGTGAAGTTTTCTTTCTTATGGAAAAAGTCTCTGCTTTCTGTGTTCTTATTTAATTCAAAGTACTTTCTGTGATCTGAAGTAAAAAATCTGCATTAAAAACTTTGTAACACATTAAAATATTATGTATTAGTTTACCGACCCCTGGCTTCAACAGTAGGATATATGTCATATTTTTAGTGACAGTGTTAAAGCTGTGATACATTATTTGATATATTATTATAAAACAAATATATCTTATTATATATAATTCTATATTATCATATCTTTATAATCATATAATGCATTATACCATTGTGTTATTTTATCTTATTATACAAGAATAATTATGATATTATGATCAAAGAAAGGAAACAGGACAGTTACGACAATGCAATAATCCATTATATTTTTAAAAGCACATAGGTCATAAGTGAAGATGAAACCATGACTCAAACAATTAATGTTTTAAACTTTGTAAAAGGCTTTTTATCAGTAATTCATAAACATACATCAGAAGACATTTGTAAGATACCTGCCTAGGAACAACTGCTCAGTGAAGAAATAAATGCACAAATCTGATCATCAGCTTCTACAGCTGAGTGGATTAAAAGGGCAATAATCTCATCCTGCTCATTTTTACTTCTCCACATAACTCCAGAAAACTCAAAATCATATTCATAGGGTACCTTGCCCTACCATCATAATACCAGCACATGCACCTACATACCTGAATGTGTTCTCACAATACCTCACAGAAGCATATATGAATTATCAGATATGAGATACATAAAATATTAAGCATCCCAACATTGCACAGAAATTACACAGATCTGTCCCAATCTACGGTAGCAAATCAATTTAAAAAAAAAATACTGGAAAGACTGAGCATCCCTATGTTTGCTTTTCAGATGTTCAGTCCTGCATGTGAAATTTGAAGTCCCAGCCCAGTTATCATATTGTCTAAGAAACTGAAGTGCTTGGGAATAGCACCCATTCACAAACTGATTATGTTAAGTTAAAAAAATTACAAACACTGGAAAGAGAAAAAAGAGTTGCCTGTAAAATCCTACTTCTGCTGTGGTCATAAACACCTGTGTCAGCAGTTACATGCATCTGGTACATCTACCTGAAACTGGTATTTACTGGGTGTAGAGTTTACATTACAGTCCAGTGTCTTTTCTGTGAAATTGCAAGCAAATCTTAACCCCTGGCTAAGAAAAACTTATAACATAATCAGTGTTTTCCATTAAGCAAAAAAGCAGCAAGTAAGGGAAGTTCCTTTCTTTGTCTTTCTGTCTTTCTTTTCTCCTTTACTTCTTTCCTTCCTTCCTCTCTGTCTCTCTCTCTTTCTCTCCCGACCCTTCTCTTTGTCTCTCTTTTTTAAAAATGCAGACCCTGAGAGGGATTTGTTGCAAATTCTTCATGGGTTATGGTTCCTCCTTTCAGGACTGCCTATGCATTCTGCATTGTAAAGACATTGAGTCAATATAGGAAAAAAATGTGTAAGCCAAACGCATGTTTTCTGCCTCCCAGCTGAGAACTGACAGTGCTAGGCCACTGATTCCAGTACCTTGAACCCTGCATCCCCTTCTGCATAGCTCAATAAAAAGAGTCCATGCCTGAATCTATAAGCATGCTTCAGTTTCAAAACCTACAGTTACAGTGACAGACTTCCAATGATTACAGCTGCAGTACATACCAAGCTGAATTAGTGCTAATGTTCTGAGTAGCAAGATCGGTGCAATAAGAAGAAAAATTATTTTGCTCCTGCTGTTATAACCTTCCTAGGAGAGAGGGAAGGCAAAGGTTGCTTTCCTGATCAGGCATCCCAGAAGCAGTATATTCTCTGTGACTAGAGGTTAACATTAACTTGAAAATTGACAGCAGGAAGCCCCAAGCTCTCAGCCATAAAAAAAAAAAAAAAGGTACAGAATTATCTTCCATGAAATAAATCCTTCTTTATAAAAAAAAAAAAAAAAATGCCCATCCTATCTGTCATTTGAATCAGAAAACTGATGGGCATTCCCTACCCCTGGTGATTTTAAGAGGTAGATATGACTTGAAGATATTGTACCTAGTTGTACAATCATTAATTACCTTCAGTTATGCAGCATAATGTGATTAGTGGCTTTCAGCTTATCTTTCCCACAAAAGAGTGGCTTTTTCTACTAGCTGGTCATGTCAGACAGCTTGGGGAGGACACTGAGGGGATAAAGTCACCTGTTTCGGTGACTTTAGACTCTCAGTTCTTGAAATGGAATCCGCTGCCATTTCACAGACTCAGTCTTTCTCACCACTACTGGAGTAACACAAGAAAAGTTTAAAGCACATCATAGTGATGTTATTGGATACCGTCTACTCGGTTAAATAATGGTGAAATATAGGTAATATACTTTATGGTCAATGAAGTCCCACATTCACTGTAATTTAGTCCAGTGGGGTTTTTTATTAGGCAGAATTGAGCTTGTCCTCTCAGAAACAGACATGTAATAAGTTTTTATCCTGAGCAATCAGAAGCAAAACAGCAGAAGGTCTGTGATAAACAATACACAGGCAGAAACAGAAGTCAGCTGCACATGGCCTGCACTACTTTCCTTTTCCTAAGGCTCCAAGACACATCAAAATGCCTGAAGCGCTGTGGCGTGTGCAGGCCCACCAGAGGCAAAGCCTGTGCGCGGGTATAAATAAATTCTATGGCATCACTGCCACAAGAAACAATTGGTGTAGATAATTTGGCTTACCAATTAGTGTAGGCATCCCACAGAAGTACAGTTTATAATAAGTAATTTAAGCCATCTGCATGTAAAAATTAATGAATAGGAACACATGGAATCTGAATAATTTTTAAGCAAGTGAAGTAAGCTATTTTCCATGTTGCACAAACATAATAAGGTCATTTAAGAAACAATTACAAGGCACCACAGGGTGAATAAAGTATAAAACTAGAATGACTGATGGCCAATATAACCTTTCTTAGTTCACATAATTGCTTATGTGTTCTACAAAGTTAAGTAAAGGGATGCATGCAATTTAGTTCCTCCAGTATGATTAGCTATTACTGAGGAAATAGGATGATTCCAGAGCAGGCATTTGGCTCAAGGAATATAGAATTAAGCAATAGTTTCTTCATACTGCTGGTAGTTGTTTTTTTTAAATCGTGTAACTTTTTAATTTATACTTTGAGAAAACGTTCTTCCTCACTCTAAAATGTCCATCAGCCTTTCAGAATCCATCACAGAGACAGTGCTAACACAGTAGCTGTCATTCAGAACATAATTTTTGACAATTTTCTACCAGATAATTCAACCTACCATGTTATCTTCTCCAAAGGAGTGAAATAGCAACACAACAGGAACTTAAATAGTGGTTTTATCCAGAAGATTATTTTGCTTGTGAGGCAGCTGATTTTGAAAGGTTAGAAGTCCTATAGACGCTTTACATTCTGCCAACAACACAATGCACTGATCAAAGTAAAGTTAAAGCAGCCTCTCCAGTTACCATCAAATAGCACGGGATATACTCGTATAAGACTTCCAAGGTCTGCTAACTTACCCATCCTGCTCTGACTCTCAAGTACTTATGACTACACAGTTTTGCTTCTTATAAGGAAGAACAGATTATACCATATTAGTTGCTTGGCAAAAATCTTGATTTTACAATAAAGACATAAGAAAGACTTAAAACATTTTCATGTATCGCTACTGATAAAAATATTGATCTTATTTTAAGCTATTTAATGTAACTCTTAACTGGGGCTTTTGCTTAAAGAATGATAGCCATTTCTCTAGTCCGTTGGTTACCAGATTTGATGCAATCAAACCACAAAGCTTTGTGAAATAGAAAAAAGTAGTATGGAAAATGTGGAACTATTGTGTCCTTGAGATTCAAATGCATGTATTTCAATAAAAATCATGATTCCATGCAAAAATCCAACAGCAGAATTGGAATGTAGCTGTCTTTTGATACATTAAACCCGGATGACTTATTTTAAATTAATCAAAAATGGAGAACTCAGCAAGAGAATGCTTATTAAAATCCCCCTTACATGGATATTTCTCATTAATTTTGAAAAGCTACTTATAGCAAACACTTCTCTAAGCTGAGCACCTTTCCATTTTGTTTGAGTATTGTGCTTTGTGCTTTCTTTTACAGAATCTGCAAAAAAGTTTAACCTGTTTTTTTTTTTCTACTCCATTGAATAAAGGGGCTGTCATAAATAGCATTTCTAACCAAATTCATAATTTTTTGTACAACTAACTGTACAGCCCTCCTCAACACTGCCTCATAAGATTAATACCATTATCTTTACAACATTCTTGTAACTATAATTTTTCTCATGGAAGAATAGAGGCAATGGGAAATTAATGCTTTATTAGGGATCCCACTTGAAATCAAAGGCAAGATAACCATGTAAATTGCCTAGGTCCTAGTTCAAGAAAAAAATCAACAATCCAAAATATTTGCCACAGTGCGAGAAGAAAGCTGACAGTTTTTAGACAGCTCCCTGTTTTCCACTATAACCCATTCTGGTTTAAGGTATTGTCATGGCTATCTCTAGAATCACATTTGTCAAATTTCCTTTTTTCTGACATAAAAAACCTGTAGTCACAGAAACAAGGCTCTTCTGCCTCTGCCAATGGAAAAGGAGATATTTTAGCCAGTTTGGGAGTTCGGACTTGTGGTCTGAAGCCCAGTCAAGAAAAGCCTGCAAAGTGATCAATTTTAGTTCTTGCAACTTCAATCCTAGAGAATCTTTGAAAGGCAAATTAGAGTCTAAATAGATAGTACTGATTTGTGTGAACCTCATCATGAGAATTTTGAAATCCAGTGCACTCAGCTCTAGAAGTCTCTTCCCAAATCTCTTTCTTTCCCAGACAAAATGATTCCTCCACTCTACCAAGCAATTGTATCCCATAGCAGCTTCAGAATAATCTACCTGCTACCCCTTGAACTTAGCTTCCACATGTGAAGTCACATCTATTCTTTTTGTAAAGATTTGACTCTAAATAAACTATCTTTCTTCAAATGCTTTAGTTGAAATAAGAATGACATTTTCCCTTTGTGTTCATTTTTACCATTTAAGTTTAAAAAAAAAAATAAACTTTTATTCTCCTGAATAACTGTAATCATCTGTTGCCTCTGATCTAATTTGCTCTTTGGGGCACGAATTGCCTAAGATTTGTCCTCAAAATCAGACACTCGGCCCAAATGGAAAGCAAACCTGTATGCACAGCCTGCTTGCGCATTCCAAATCATGGAAGTGTGCCAAACATATTTGTATGCTTCTAGGCACACTGCTTCCACTCAAGTCTGTGTTTCAGATATGTGGATGGCAGTCAAGAAGGACACAGAGCACATTGCATTCAAAACCTCTTCGGGGACAACTCTTTATGAGCAGTACAGACATACCCAGTGGGTCTCATCCCACAGAAAGCCTAAGCCACTACAAAAATATAAAATGATGGAGAGGTGATAAAATATTTTTTAGATAAAGGGAAAGTCTGTTCCGTCACACAACATATACTTAAGTTTCCACAAAGTTTATAGTGATCGCTGAGCTGTGCTGTTCAAGAGAAGGAATACTAAACATAATAATAAATGATAAAGACTTATTAAATGGTGTTAGCTGTTTAGCAGCCAAACATCTTACCCAAAGGTATAGCCCTCTCGCACTTTGTAAAATAAATCTAGGGTAATATATTTGCACAAAAAATAGTTTTGTCAAGATTCTGTAAGCATATAGGAGAGGAGTTTGACCTCCACACTTATAGTTTTTTAGCTACAGGAGGAGAAAACTTCTGTTACATGAAAATACTTACAAAAAACACATTCAACATTCTTCTACCTCTTAGAAAGTATTTTCTAGCTCAGGCATAAAAGTCCTTCAGAAAAAAATGTCTGTCTTCATTATTTTTCCCACAATGCCTAGTACAATGGGGCTGAGACCTCTGGCTGTAACTACTGCGAACAATAATAATGCAGATGAGAATGTCTTTCAAGTCTGCAAACACTTTCTGACTCTAAAGAATGCAATCTACAGTATGTAAGTATCTAGACTTTCACTACACAGTCTTAAAAATCATTTATTTCGATGATGCCAAATGTTCTATGGGATCTTATATTCATCTCTTATTGAGCACTGACAGCAACAACCTTGGAGTATCTCCCTTTCACTTGGCGTAGTGATGTGTAGGTAGTACACCTGTCTCTGAAAATATAAGATTCTCCATGGGTAATAAGAGCCTTTTGTGAAGTAAAACTCAGCATACAGGATTAGGATTGTTCATTGGCACAAACAAATCAAATGCTCACCTGGAGATCCGTGTTCTCAAGGGCCCCATGAATGTTCTGCAGTTTGTAAATCACCTCTCTATTTCTGGCAGAAAGGCCAAACTTTTCACCTTCAAGAAGTCTCTTTCCACTGCAGTAGAGCTACCAGTTCTAGCACCAAAAACAGAGGAGAAAATTCATTACCTTACTTTGTGCTTCTCATGCCTTGGGACCCTGGTAGTCCCAAAGGTATAGCTGGATAATTTTTTTTTATATTGTCTTATGATTTGAAAATAATGTAGAATAAAACATTTTCTATATATTTATTCACAAAATTAGTGTGGGGCTAAATCTGAATGAGGAACAAAATCCCCTTAAATTAAAGCCTGATAATAGACAAGGCCATTTGAGCTCTGAACAAAAACACATAACAGCATATTTATTTTCCTTCATCTAGGAAGAGAAGAGAAATGGCTATATTCAGTATCTAACTTCCAGTAATGCGGAGATGCTCATCATCATTGTATGATGGCTAGTCTGTCACACAATTAACCAATACACTGATTTTTATCACAGGCACAATAGGGTCACATTTTCTTTTCCTGCAGAAGCTCTCTTTAAATAGCATCTTTTGGAGACAGCTGAAGTTCATCAGTTGATGACAGGAACTAGACAGTGCCATCTGCCTTAGCAGCAGTTCAGGTAATAGCAAAGAAAAGCTTATTACCAAATGTGGAATTTGCAGGAGTGGAATTTATTTTTTTTTTTATATAACTTCCCGTTAAAAGTGGATCTATGTGCTACTATGTGATACTTTGAAGAACCACTCAAATCTGCTCCAAAAGAGCTTTGCAACTGGTCTAAGTATCCTGGTTTTAATATTATGTTATCAGAGTTTTGCTGCTTTTAATAGCTGAAGTAGTTGAAGAGCTTTGGTTAATACCCCCCAGCACTTAGATGTGAGATTTATACCAGCATGATAACTGGACTTAAGAGACATGTACATTTTTCTTCCTTGCCTGGACTAACAGAGGTATCTCCAGGACACTGCAGAGTAGAGAAGTAGCATTATTGAAGTCACTAAATGGATGTCACATTCCCAGTTCTCATATATCCCAAGTTACATTGAAAGTGCTCAAACCAGAGGAGCAGAGGGTGTCTCGAAAAGGGGGAATGTGAAGCAGTCACTTTGAGGAACTCAGTGGCAGCCATGACAAGAGGTGGCTGCTGACTTGGGCCACAGAGACTGAGATGGGTAGCCCAGAGGTGTGGTCCTCTAGTTGCAAGGGGATGGCAAGTTCCTGTGATGGAAGGAAGCTCTAGACGGCCTCGTAGAGAATGGTCAAAACACCTTCATTCTTCCACACAGAAAGGCTGACAGCTCAGGACTGCATTTCCCCTTCTGAGATCATTTTGGAAGTATGTCAAAAGGAGAGGAAGGTACATACTCAAACTCTGATGAAGATGACAGTAATACTTCTTCTCTTTCTCATTCAACGACCATTTAGTTTAAAAGCATAAACATATGTGCAGTCAGGGACAATATCTCAAGTCTACCTCATCCCAGATGGATTTTCTTAGTTTGAAGTGGCAGATTCAAGGATTTTTCCCACCAATATTTCCTGTCATAGATATATTTTTTTTTTTTTTTTTTTTTTTTTTTTTACCTTCACACAGTAGACCAGGTTCAGCAGGATAAACTCCTTAGCATCAGGTAGTCTGCAGCAAAAGATGGGAAGTAGAGGGTTTGCCTACTGAGAGTGAGGCAATCCATGGATTTGGACCTACTCCCCAAGTGATCATATACACCACCGCATAAGCTGGTATATTAAGCAAAGAGGAGCACTGTTTCCAAGGGGAAAACAACAAGCTCTGGTCACTCTGGGTGACTTACCTGTGCTCAAGAAGAGGCTACCTCCTGGAGCTGCAGAAGTCTTGCCAACCTTGCAACTGTGGCTAGATGGGCCCTGGAGAGTGCTCCAAAATTGCAAATGTTACCGCACTTATATGAATTTTAACCTGCAATATGTAGCATCGTGGAAAAAGTAGGAGCCTGTTGCAGACCTGTGAATATTATCCAGGGAGCCAACTGTGTAACTCTGAGGAAGAGTACAGGTCAAAACAGAAGTTTACATGAGAAGATTATCTCCAAGCAAAGAAAGGTCGCTGGGACTACTGCCTGTTTCTTAGATGGTATCACTAGTAAAAATCTGTAGTAAAAATTTAGCATACACCTTTGAACACTATCTTCTAGCCAAGTTCCATTAGATATTTATACTACCGAGTAAAACTACTTCGTATTTGTAAGATCCTTTTGCTGGCATGTACACAAAATTTCTTGGACTCCTGCACTGATTAGAATATAATTTCTATATTGGGGATCATTAGAAAAATTAAAACAATGTCTCCTGTAAAATTAAACACAAGCTGCACAGGGAATCTGTACAGCCTTGTTCCCACTCTAGAGTTTGGCAATAACACTCAGTCCTTTGGGCCAATATCTGTGTAATCTAGATGTATTATTATTTCTGAAGTGACTGTAACACTGGTATCTATGCACTGGAGTTTGCCAAGAATCTGAACTCCCAAAGCAATGCCTTTCAAAAACTGTTCAAAAAATTACCTTTTCTACTACATTCTAAACTATAGGAAACGCTTAAAAAGGTCACATTCTGAAAGTTTGCATGGAATAGACTCCACACAGCTGACATCAAGAGGAGAAAGGCATTACTTCATCTTGTTACTGCCTGTATAGAAACATTCAAACTAATTAAAAACATAAGAAGTTTTAAAGTAGAATCATGTCCTGCTCTGCTTCTGAGTCACTAGGGATGAGAACATTCAGTCTTCTGCCCACTACTTTTAAGTTTAGCATCAGCATAATCTTTACTCCATCATACACCTAAAAATGAAAATCTGCCCTTTTCCAGAATACACTATGCCTGTATTTTTAATCGCTTAAAAAGCTTTTTTTTTTTTCTCCCCCTCATCCTCTGAACCAGAACTAGAGTTCTGGGAAAATTTTAACAAACTAAGTTCATCTTTAAGATAATACTTTTAATCAAGATTTTCTCCAGATCAATAAGAACTACAGCCTTCAGCCTGTGGTCGTGCAGACTGTCTTTGACAGGATTACAGGAACCATGTCTAAATTATGCTTCTCTATGAGGTAGTCTTGGACTGCCACATTCTCTCTGATCCAAACTCCCATGAGCCAAAAATGTTGGATTTGGCAAGTTTGCAGTTACACATGGCCTCCAGCTGTTCTATGATAGGTTAGGAAATAAACTGGCCTCCAGCCAGCCCAAGGGATTCATATCAAAAGCTGTGTAGTAAGTATTGTATGTGTGCATATGTAAACATTCACATTTTATTCCCCTTTTCTCAGCAGTCCGCAGATAATTTTCATATTACTAATAGAACAGGAAATAATGGCCAGGATTATGGATAATGGCCAGAAAAGGTTATATTTAACTCAAGCTGAGAACTATATGAAGTCTTCAGCACTAAGCACAGCCCTCTAATAAGCATGTATAAAAATTATAGCTATTCCACAGTTTAAGCAACATATACATAGTCTTCATATAGAACTAGTGGTTCAGAAGAGTTTAAGCATTCATTAACAAAGGTGTAAGCAGTCGTATTTTTGTTCCAAACATTAGTAATAGTTTAATGGTATTTCCCAATCGTTTAAAGACACACATACATTGCAGGAATTTGTGTGCATTTTGTCATAGGAAATTAGAGTGAGTTCAGTGATACACTTTAGTGATAGGCTATATGGTCAGTTAAAAAAAAAACAAAAAAACCCAAAAAAACAAAAACAAAAAAAAACACAAAAAAAACCACACCTTTTAAACCTTTAAAAAGGAAATAAAAGTATCCATAATCAGCACAGAAATTAAAATCTTTTCATTATCCACTGATCCTTATCACCAAAGGCACTATAAATAACACCTAATAAAAGGCCAAGAACAGCGCTCTCTGGCATGCTGTTTCTGGAGCAGCAGAAACAGTTGAGTTAGGTACAGAAACCATCTGAACAGGACTCACAAGATTAAATTCAAATCAATTTGATAGTTCAACAGAATGTATGGCATCAGTTCTTAAGTGAAATAATAATATAGAGTGATAAATGATATCAGAGAGATGACTAATCACACTAAAAACTCTAGAAAAGTAAGTTAGTAATTGCATTAGTGCTTTTTCCTAGTAAATCACTGTAAGAATCTAAGAAGATCTTACTATAGTACTGATTTTACTAGAATAATGACTGAAATTTAACTACTCAGCAAGGACTGCGAAAGTGATACACAATAAAGGAAATGGACTTCAAAACTTTTGACAAAAAGCAATATTGTGAGACTGGTATATGCCTTGAATGTAACTGGCTACATTTCAGTCAAATTAAATTTGTATTAAAAGACCTTTTTCTCCCTTTTTTCCCTTCTGTAAAAATTTGTATACCCTACTTTTGTGACACAGCTCTTGTTGCCAGAAAAAAAAAAAAAAGTATTAAGAAAAAATTACCTAAATAATAATACAAATTTCCAATAATAAAAGATACAATTTGAAAAATATTTGTATCACAGCTATCTCTACACAGCCCAGCTGAGATTATGTTAAACCTTATATTGAGAAATGGTGAGATGCAGTGCTGACCCGAAGAGTTTACAGAATGAAATGAACAGTATTAGGTACTACAGTAAGTCTGTAAGCGGCAGATACTAAGTTTCTACTAGAGATTTCACTACTACTGCTGGTGACATCACATGGAGAATACTACAGAGGGTTCATGTAGTATGCCGCTGGCTATAGCAGGGTCTTAAAATTTCAGGATCCTAGGGTATCTAGGATGAGATAATTAAGACACATAGAGGAGAAAAAAAAAAAAAAAGGTTAAAAATATGAAAAAAAAGGAAATAGAAGCAGCATGTCTACCCAGCTGGGAGACGTACATATGCACCACCAGCCCTCTATTCACACTCTCACCTGTATTTGGGTACTTTGGGCTCTCCCACCACTGCACACTGCCAGCAAGTCAGGGGAACTGAGAGACCAGGACCCCGGTTGATGTCAGCATAAAAGTTAGGGATCGTTCTGAAGGAGAACCCAGGATTCCTAGCTCCTAGCCAAAAGACTGTACAGATTTATATCGTGAAAGCTGACTAGGAAGGAAATGAATATGCAGTTTAGGAATATCACAGAAGCGCATGAAAGTAAAGGACCTCCTAGCACAATCAGTGTTCTACCAGATGCCCAAGCAGGCTCTGGCTGCACTTCACAAGGAATGCTATGCGTCCTCCATTAATAGATTTACTTTCTGATCAATAATAAAGAATTTGCTTTCCCCAAAAGGCCAGGCACACTAGTAGTAAAACACCTTTGTGTGTACTCAAAGGTAAAGGAAGCACATGGACCTTTAGCTGATTAGCGATTACAAGACTAGCCCTGGGAGGAAAAATTCTGTAAGATTTATAACGGAAAAGCACTTTTATAGGCCTTTGCGGACCATCTGGTAGAATTTAACAGAAAATTATGCTTGCATCATACAATTCTTTGCTGGCACTTTCCATTACATCTAGGGCTTTTTCTGTCAAGGATTTCTCCATATGTTTTGCTGACACTAGGATTCCCTGGGTGAAAGAATGAGCTCTGCACTTATTATAATGGACAACTTCCCTCCACTCTTTCATTCTATCACTGGAATTGAAGTGGTGACACTAAAAAAGGACATTTGGGGCCATTTACTGTCAAGACATTATGCATTTCTGTTCCTTCCTTAACCTATAGGGCAATATGCACTGCACATCAAATATGCCCTATAGCTCCTCTGCTGTCCCCTTTACCAGGGTCTTCAAAAAAAACCAAAGGTTTGCCATTACTTGTGTCCATAGGACAGCAGGCTGTTTCAAGTTAGTCTGTATTTTCAGTACCTGAAACTCTGCTGCTTTTTCCTCTCCTTCAAACTGAAGTCTTTACGTCCAGGTCCCTGCTTGAGACCAGTTTCTCATAGGAGACCTAGTTTGGCACAGCACTGCAGTAAAAAAGGCATCATAATAGATTCTCCATGACGTAAATTAGAGTGCTGCAGTCCAATCACATCCCCATCAAGGTCCTCAAATGAAACCTCCCACTGAGATAGAAGCTATTGGATTTCCATCTGTGTGTCTCTTGCTGTTGGTGGCTATTGTTTAAGTAAACATTGGTTTGTGTTACTTTCTTTTTTTTTTATTCAATACATATTGATGCCTGGTTAAAAGGAAAGAAAATTGCAGTATTAAAAGACTAGTATTTTCAGCGTCTTGTGATGTAAATTGCTAATTTAAAACCCAAAATATTGTTAAAGTGTCTTTATTTAATAGCAGACGATTGCAAGCTGTAATTTGCAAGCTGTAGTTGCAGATGGCAATGTTTTTCTCTCTTTTCAGCAGTACAGTACAGTATTTACTGCAGTGATCTGCAGACAATGACATACCAACTGCGAAAGAAATGCCCAGGGGTAATACAAACTATCAGGATTCCCATGAGGTCCAGCATGTGAGGTACCTGCCACTAAAGCATGAAATTTAAATGCCAATTAAAATGTTAAAACCTCTTACCTGGTCACAAACAACAACTCCTTGCAATATACATTTTTATGACTTTCAATTGCCAAGTATGTTTCTAGTACAAAACAACAGCGCTTGTTTTCTTTCCTGGTTTTTAATCCCTTTGGATTGAACACACTTATTTTCCAATTCAGACCTGGAGGCCCAAGTCTGGATTTGAAACTGACAGCTACCATCTGGACCACACTAGCAGAAAGAGTTGTATGTGATCTGGCACACGTCTGGCATACCATTCCACTCTTTGTACATAGGGACTTGCCAAAATACCAAGCATGTAGCTTATCTTGCATGTATTAAACAAAATCTTTGCCTTTTATTTCATTTTGTTAAACAACTCATTAATGTTTATTTTTCAAGAGAAAAATTATTTAACATTGTCTATTTAACAGCATTGTATGAAACATTTAAATGCCGTATTCTGTAGTGCCATCTAGGGGATTTAAAACCTGGAAAAATTGTTCATCTGATAAAGAAACAATAAACACTAAGAAATCAGCTATAACTGCTGGGGCAATTTCTTATGTATGTCTAGCATTTTGGATTACTTTTTCCTGTTACAATATTTGAATATTTGGAATATTTGAACAAGGTCACGCATATGGTGTCATATCTGTAGAATCCATAAATAGGAGAAGATGTATTGTGCTATACTTCTACCTTATAGCCCAATAACTCACAAAAGCAATCTTAAAAAAATATACCAAATAAAATCAGTGTCATGCTCTGCAACAGGATTTAGAAAAAAATTCTAGCCTTATTTCAGTTACCAGGAAATATAGGGGATTTGTGTGCACTAAAGATATTTTTAAAAATATTAGACATGTTATTGTATAAAATTATAGGAAACTGAAATAAAACAGGAGAGCTTCTGGCACTTTCTTCAACACTCAACCTCATTCAGATTTTTTTATCTTAAGTTTCCTGAACCAGATGCCATTGCATAGTAATTTCCAATGCATCACTGAGTAAATTATTAGAAATTAGTTATTTTGTATCATATTGATAGCTGGAATGATCTATAAGCTCTTTGATCACATTTGCATTCTTTGCTCTTAAAGAAACCAACTATAACAAATTCACACATTAAATAAGTGATCATTCAAAACGGAAATGCAGAGCAAAAGATGAGAGACTATAAAAACCAGAGAACTATAAGCCTGCCTTCACTCAGACCACAGAAACGATTCATTAGTTCATACCAACACATAAAAAGAGTTGTCTCTGGATCATCACCAGGCGTCATCTGCCAAAACATCATTGAAATTGGTGGATAATTTACATAGGTAGAGAACCTGGCTACACACTCACATGATATTACATTTTTTCATAGTCCTAGTAACAGATCAGTTTCCAACCATCAGGATAAGAGACAGGATCACTACTTTGCTTTTGAATCTCCAGACCTCACATTTTAACATGCCCTCTGGAAACTATGTGCATTAAAAATTTGCAATGACGTGCTGAAAACTATTTGTTCATAAGGGTAAGATTTGACAAGCATCTAAAAACCGTCCTAAGAACACGTACACAATGGATTTAGACATGCCTTTTCTCTGGAGCTATTTTAGGCAATTGTCAGCCTTTGATCCTGAGAGCAGCTTCCATACTCAGCTGATTGCCCCCAGCTCCCTCCTCCTCTCACTGAAGACTGTCATCTAGATGCATTATCCTTTACATCCTCCAGTTATCCTTTACATCCTCCAGACACCCACTCTTTGTCATAAAAAACTATATTCCTCCCTTCTCACCTCTCTAGACCGTGTTCCTGTGTCTTCTTCTCGATATTTTTTACCACATTGCACCAACCCAGTGCTACACTTCATGTCTCCCAAGGCCTCTACCCTGTGCTCCCACCTGGAAGGACAAATCGCAGCACTGCCTTGGGCACTTCAGAGTGCGTAAGGGAGCAGGCAGTGGAGCCAGGCTGTTAATATGCATCTTCTGATCAATAGTAATTGTCATTTATTGGGCTTTTGCCCCATGTAGATCAACAGGTATACCATAACTTAATGAAAGGAGAGGCAGAAGGCTCAAGATGCCTATTTCTATGGGAGGCCATTCTATTTATTTGTACTTATCCCACAACACTCTAGAAGAGATTTATAAGGGACGATGCAGTATCCTAAAGTTTGATTCTGTTAAGTGATGTTAGATGTGCTGCCATCTCCCCCAGCAGCTCCAGCCCAGGACCCTCCTGCTCGGCCACTGGAGCCCAGCCTGGTGCCCGGGGCCCGAGGTTCTCTGTGCAGGCTGAGGGACACGGCTGCTGCTTTCCCGGTTGCACATTCAACCAGTAGTGAAGCTACAGACATATCCCAGAGACACACACAGACACAAACTCATACACACGGGACACTGACACAGCTGGTCACACAGATTGCAGCAGATAAGGCACTGCCTTCAACAGCCCCTACATACAGGACTCATAAAACACAAGCTCAGACAGACAAGTGCCCTCCTCCTGTCCAGCTGACAGAGACAGGAGGTCACTAGTGCAGGCACACACACGACACTCTCTAAATTCACTAGAACATGCACATTCGCAGATCCCTCAAGTACCAGCACAACACCTCTGGTCATCCAGGACCCCAAGTCCCCTTACCCACCTCACAGATCCCCTACTCACCAGCTACTCCAGCTTGATGCTCACTAGAGAAGACACACACACTCGTCCCTCACGCCATCCCCGTTCGTAAGTCCCCAGGCTGTACCAGCACAGACCCTCCGGCCACCCAACACCCCAGCCCAGACCCGAGGCCCCCCTCCTCGCTGTCTGGACCAGCTTGAGGGTTGCCAGCAAATATACACACACACGCCTGCTTTGGGGAAGGTACAGACAACCCCCCAGCAGCTGGGACCCATGGTCCCACTCCAGCCACCAGTGCTGAGCCTCTCACTTTGCCTCACTCACACCAGCCCCGCCAGTAGCTGGGAACACACACTGTTCCTGTCCTAGTGCCTGGAAGTTGAAGACCCCCACTCACTCCAGTGGGTGGCACAGAGACCCCACTGGCTCCACTACCTGACAGCACAGGCACGCACACCCCTGGTCCGGCTTCAGTAGCTAGCACAAAACCCACTGATAAACATAAACGTCTCACCAGTAACTGGCACTTAGTCCTTGCAACACATACACACACACGATAGTGAGGATACACAGAGAGACAGTTAAGAAAAGAATTAATAATACGACTTAAGAAGATAGGACAGACTGTGGTGAACAAGTTTCATCAGAGAAGCGTACTGATCAGCCTCATTTTACAAGTGACCAGCCTCCTTTATACCCTTTTCTGTCTATCCGCCTCTTTCTATCTCCCTCTCCCCTTCGCCTGCCCATCCCTGACAGGTTAGTACAGCTCTGTCCATTCCTGCACACCTCCTGGCCCGGGGTCCCCCTGGTTTACAGTTGCAAAGTCCAGATTGATCTTCTTGGAAGTGGCACCTGTGATTCTTGATAGCCCATCAGTTACTGTGGGTGGCAAGGTTTGTTTCTTGTCATTGTCTCCATGTTTGCTTTGTTCAGGTCCATGTCTTGGCATATTTTGGCTTTTGGCTTCCCCTTTTTCCCTTGGATTCCCAATTGACGAGGTCCCTGGTCAGATAACCTTGCTGGAATAAATGTTCTCACAGGCCCTCATCAATTAGTGTGATTGGCCAGCTTTTGTTCCCATCACTGCCTCCCTTATCATTTATCAGTCAGGTTTGTGTCCCTCTATGTCCTTGTTCATGTCTTCCTCCTTTTCCAATTATCCCTTGCTGCATTGTCAAGGTCCTTGACCAGATACCCTTAAAGCAGCGGACACTCTCCTGCCACACACGCTTCGAGATTCTGCCACCTTGTGAGGATACATACCAGAGGCTCTGCCTTCCCCATGCTGGTTGGTGTTGCTGACCCAACCTGCCTATTTCTCCTCACTTTCTTATGGAACTGCTTTCATAGCTTATTCAAAGCTTATTGTTTCCTTTACACCAGCGCTGACCATAGATGGAGCAGTGATAACAAAAGAAGGAAGCATCTTCTTAAATTTTTTTTCCAATAAGCACAGAACAGCTTTGAAGAATATAGCACAAAAACAGAAAAACAGTCAATATGTTTGAGATTCTCCAGTGTACAGGACCTGGATTGCCTTGAAAACTTTGAATGAAATAAAGTTTGAAGCAGTGTTGATATAGACAAGGATGCAAAATGCAGGCTTTACAACAGCAATTATTTTTGAGGATAACAATCTGTTCACATAAAACACCATCTATATTTAAAATAAGAAGTCACAGGAGATCAGGGGAATTACAAAGCAATGAGACTGTGGTTTCAGGGAAAGTAATTAAGAGCCTAATTAAGGACAAAACCATATAAAAACAAAAGTAAAGCTTGATGGGGAAAAAAACAGCAAAGCTTCCAGAAGGAGAAGGCACTTTTTCCTACCCTGATATATTTCTTTGAGGCAATAAACAC
>VXBO01006386.1:13198-89059 GCA_013400135.1 Rhinoptilus africanus | reverse complement strand
CAGGCTGAGGGACACGGCTGCTGCTTTCCCGGTTGCACATTCAACCAGTAGTGAAGCTACAGACATATCCCAGAGACACACACAGACACAAACTCATACACACGGGACACTGACACAGCTGGTCACACAGATTGCAGCAGATAAGGCACTGCCTTCAACAGCCCCTACATACAGGACTCATAAAACACAAGCTCAGACAGACAAGTGCCCTCCTCCTGTCCAGCTGACAGAGACAGGAGGTCACTAGTGCAGGCACACACACGACACTCTCTAAATTCACTAGAACATGCACATTCGCAGATCCCTCAAGTACCAGCACAACACCTCTGGTCATCCAGGACCCCGAGTCCCCTTACCCACCTCACAGATCCCCTACTCACCAGCTACTCCAGCTTGATGCTCACTAGAGAAGACACACACACTCGTCCCTCACGCCATCCCCGTTCGTAAGTCCCCAGGCTGTACCAGCACAGACCCTCCGGCCACCCAACACCCCAGCCCAGACCCGAGGCCCCCCTCCTCGCTGTCTGGACCAGCTTGAGGGTTGCCAGCAAATATACACACACACGCCTGCTTTGGGGAAGGTACAGACAACCCCCCAGCAGCTGCACTAGGCACACAGGCTGTGACCCATGGTCCCACTCCAGCCACCAGTGCTGAGCCTCTCACTTTGCATCACTCACACCAGCCCCGCCAGTAGCTGGGAACACACACTGTTCCTGTCCTAGTGCCTGGAAGTTGAAGACCCCCACTCACTCCAGTGGGTGGCACAGAGACCCCACTGGCTCCACTACCTGACAGCACAGGCACGCACACCCCTGGTCTGGCTTCAGTAGCTAGCACAAAACCCACTGATAAACATAAACGTCTCACCAGTAACTGTCACTTAGTCCTTGCTACACACTTATACACAGGATAG
The DNA here is from genome assembly GCA_013400135.1 of Rhinoptilus africanus. Lineage (NCBI taxonomy): Eukaryota > Metazoa > Chordata > Aves > Charadriiformes > Glareolidae > Rhinoptilus > Rhinoptilus africanus. The sequence goes on along the minus strand of VXBO01006386.1, from coordinate 88,140 downwards.
AGAATGAGGATATACAGAGAGACAGTTAAGAAAAGAATTAATAATACGACTTAAGAAGATAGGACAGACTGTGGTGAACAAGTTTCATCAGAGAAGCGTACTGATCAGCCTCATTTTACAAGTGACCAGCCTCCTTTATACCCTTTTCTGTCTATCCGCCTCTTTCTATCTCCCTCTCCCCTTCGCCTGCCCATCCCTGACAGGTTAGTACAGCTCTGTCCATTCCTGCACACCTCCTGGCCCGGGGTCCCCCTGGTTTACAGTTGCAAAGTCCAGATTGATCTTCTTGGAAGTGGCACCTGTGATTCTTGATAGCCCATCAGTTACTGTGGGTGGCAAGGTTTGTTTCTTGTCATTGTCTCCATGTTTGCTTTGTTCAGGTCCATGTCTTGGCATATTTTGGCTTTTGGCTTCCCCTTTTTCCCTTGGATTCCCAATTGACGAGGTCCCTGGNCTCCAGTGGGTGGCACAGAGACCCCACTGGCTCCACTACCTGACAGCACAGGCACGCACACCCCTGGTCCGGCTTCAGTAGCTAGCACAAAACCCACTGATAAACATAAACGTCTCACCAGTAACTGGCACTTAGTCCTTGCAACACATACACACACACGATAGTGAGGATACACAGAGAGACAGTTAAGAAAAGAATTAATAATACGACTTAAGAAGATAGGACAGACTGTGGTGAACAAGTTTCATCAGAGAAGCGTACTGATCAGCCTCATTTTACAAGTGACCAGCCTCCTTTATACCCTTTTCTGTCTATCCGCCTCTTTCTATCTCCCTCTCCCCTTCGCCTGCCCATCCCTGACAGGTTAGTACAGCTCTGTCCATTCCTGCACACCTCCTGGCCCGGGGTCCCCCTGGTTTACAGTTGCAAAGTCCAGATTGATCTTCTTGGAAGTGGCACCTGTGATTCTTGATAGCCCATCAGTTACTGTGGGTGGCAAGGTTTGTTTCTTGTCATTGTCTCCATGTTTGCTTTGTTCAGGTCCATGTCTTGGCATATTTTGGCTTTTGGCTTCCCCTTTTTCCCTTGGATTCCCAATTGACGAGGTCCCTGGTCAGATAACCTTGCTGGAATAAATGTTCTCACAGGCCCTCATCAATTAGTGTGATTGGCCAGCTTTTGTTCCCATCACTGCCTCCCTTATCATTTATCAGTCAGGTTTGTGTCCCTCTATGTCCTTGTTTATGTCTTCCTCCTTTTCCAATTATCCCTTGCTGCATTGTCAAGGTCCTTGACCAGATACCCTTAAAGCAGCGGACACTCTCCTGCCACACACGCTTGGGGATTCTGCCACCTTGTGAGGATACATACCAGAGGCTCTGCCTTCCCCATGCTGGTTGGTGTTGCTGACCCAACCTGCCTATTTCTCCTCACTTTCTTATGGAACTGCTTTCATAGCTTATTCAAAGCTTATTGTTTCCTTTACACCAGCGCTGACCATAGATGGAGCAGTGATAACAAAAGAAGGAAGCATCTTCTTAAATTTTTTTTCCAATAAGCACAGAACAGCTTTGAAGAATATAGCACAAAAACAGAAAAACAGTCAATATGTTTGAGATTCTCCAGGGTACAGGACCTGGATTGCCTTGAAAACTTTGAATGAAATAAAGTTTGAAGCAGTGTTGATATAGACAAGGATGCAAAATGCAGGCTTTACAACAGCAATTATTTTTGAGGATAACAATCTGTTCACATAAAACACCATCTATATTTAAAATAAGAAGTCACAGGAGATCAGGGGAATTACAAAGCAATGAGACTGTGGTTTCAGGGAAAGTAATTAAGAGCCTAATTAAGGACAAAACCATATAAAAACAAAAGTAAAGCTTGATGGGGAAAAAAACAGCAAAGCTTCCAGAAGGAGAAGGCACTTTTTCCTACCCTGATATATTTCTTTGAGGCAATAAACACTTAAACAATATTTTGTGGGCCAAACTCAGAGAGAAACTTGCAAAAAGGCAACTAACCCATGAAAAGGGCAACTTTTACTTCATAGTAGTTTATGGTAGAGTAACGTACCCAAGGAGTTACCTGACAGCCTGGAAAATGAGATCTTACCGTAGTCTACCATAAATGGGTTGAGTACATAGAGTCTGATATCCATAATAAAGTAGGAACTTAAGGTGATTCTAATGAACTTGTTATACTTTGCATGACAAAATGACAGTTAAGGTATCTGTAACAGTATGAAACAGCTATAACATCCCATATGGACAGTGCAATGAATTATACATCATGGTTTTATTTCCCCTACATGGGATAGGGGTAGAGTGGAGTTGTGTGTCTGGACTAATGTCATAATAAGTAAGTGTCAGTCTGGGAATAGCAGACTGGGTCTCAAGATTACCGATAACAACTGTATTTTGTGCTTTTTTTTACAGCTTTGTACTAATAGTCAAAATACGGGGATTAAGGTTGGAAACCGACTGGAGCTTCCAGCCTGTTCCCATAGAAGACTGTAAGAGACCTTACAGGGGTCTGTCTAGGCTAACTGAAGAGGGAACGCTTTTGAAAGACGCTAGAGAATAAAGGCAGAGAGTGGTTTTCATGGACAATCAAGGGACCAGAATTGTGCAAGCAATTTAGACACATCCACTGAATTCTCTGCTCCTGACTACAAGACGATCAAGGCAAAAGCTATGCCCAAGAAAATATGGCACTTATACTAACATCCACGTAGCACATTCATTTTCCTTTTTTCATTTGCTTTTTCAATTAACATTTTCCAATCAGAACTTTCTGTCAATAAGATTTCTAGCAGGCTTAATCTGCATTGCTTGGGGAAAATCAAAATGCCAGGAACTCACAGACAACACAAGTCATCCCTATTGAATAGGAAATCTTCTGGTGGCTCACCCGGGGTAGACTACAGCCCCTTGCTGATAGGGATATTGGAGCAAAGGAAATGCGAATGGAAGTCAAAGTCATGCTCTCTTCTGTTCCTCTGGTCAAGGGGAAAGATTCAGAGAGGAATAGACATTTACGGCAGAACAGATGGATGCATACCTGAGCCAACAGTATGGCTTTTTTTTCTTTCTTCAGAGTGCACTAGGAGGCAGACGTGGTGACCTAATGAGGATAGCTTTGAATTAGCGGGTCTACATCCAGCAGTAAGTTAGGGCACAGTGTATATGGAGAAATTCTGCATGGGAGAAAGCTGCAAAGGCACGTTACTGCTTCATGTGCTTCCATACATATTGCTCACAGCCTGGGCAAGAAACAAGACATAGAGCCAAAGTTTTCTTGGTAGAGGAAAGCAATAACTCAAGATGCTACAGCCAGAAGCTGCAGCTTGGAAGGCTCAGACTGGACAGCTAAAAAGCTTTTTAGTGGGAAAGCAGTGCAGCATCCTCTCCCTAGAGAGGCTGTGGAGCTTCCATTGCTAGCAGGTTTGGATATTTGGCTAAAAACCCCTATTGCTGAACCTGCTGACAATAGTCCTTCACTGAGCTGAAGAGTGGACTACAGGACTTCCAGGCATTCTTTCCAAAAAATATGTCTAGGATCCTGTGACATATCTAATGGGCTCCAGCTGCTAATTTCAGTTTAGTCTGTGGGACAGAACCAGAGGACATCTGAAGAAAAACTCCCCAAAACTAAATAATGTAAACGTCAGCTTCTCAGCATTATTTTGCTCTAAAATCTGCTCCTACTGTGTTGGCACTACTTACTAAAATAGACATAGCCACGGAAGACAATTTTAATACCTGTAGGAATTTAAAGGCTACTGGTACAAACTCAGTATGATTTTCAAGAATTTCAATACCCACCTCTGTTCGTTCTAATACAAAGCTGAATGCTTCTGAAAAATCCCCTTTGGCATCTAACTGAATCTTCAGGCACCTTTTAAAATTTAGTCCTAAATTCTCTAAGCTCCTTTGGAAAATCCCAGCCTTTATCCTTTTAGGAATGAAAAGAATGAACTGCACAATTTGAAGTTAAGAAAAAGTAATAACTCACGCGCATAGTATCAGCAAATTAACTACAAATATATGCTTAACATTCTTCAAGAGAAAAGCCCTGCAAGAGATAGGACACATCAGAAAGCTTATAAAGCAAGATAACAATTATTTTCAATATAATTCTTCTAACCTGATTCTGAAGGCCTCATTTTAATTTATTTAATGGTTTTGATCAGGCCACAGTGGTTTTTTTCATCATTCATTTCGCTGACTAACATAAGAAACATAATTATCCATCAATTTTATAAAGTTTGCATTTCATCACATTTTTAATATTATAGAATTAATCATGCAGGAAACTCAAGTGCAGAGACTAAAATGGATCATATTAAATGAATGATAAAACTAGAAAAAAAGCCAAAACTTATTTTTTAAACAAAATAGCAAGCTAGCAAGACTTCATGTAAAAGCTGTTACCAGTTGTGGATAATTTCCTAGTTCTGACAAACAGAACAAAAAAAACTTTTAAAATAATATTCATAAAGCTGTGAGGAAAAATATAATAATAATACTTTACAGTTGTACCGCATTTTTCATCAGGGTTCTCTGACAGTCTTCCCAACCATTAAATTGCACTAGCTACACAACTCCTCTGTGAGGCACTTGTCAAACAGAACTGGACAAACTGAGGCAAGAAGAAATCTCATGGTAGAGGCTGAAGTAGAAAATAAGTATCCTGCTATCCACTGCTACACTTTTATTTCAAATAATTTTTTGCTGTCATCTCATTTAAGAAAATTGAATCCCTAATTTATTTATTTATTTGAGCTTCACCCAAAGCCTGGCAACATCTGTTGGGGAGAAAATACACCAATTTTACATGACTTTGCATCATCCAGTCTCAGACTTTTTTAGGTCAAACAGGACCATGACCGATTTGTGTAGCACACTACACTACCTAATAAACTAGCAGCAGAAGCAAAGAGTTGACAAGTATAAGGAGCAAGAAGCATTTGTAATTATGTTGTCAGTATACAAAAAAGCAGGTTCCTCATTCAATCTATGTTATAGATAACCTTCCTCATGTGATAGTCACAGCCCAGAGTCCTATCATGCTATTAGCAATCTCTTAACATCAGAAATAATGCTGGTGACACTTGCCATCTAATCCTTTCATTACAAGTTGGAGTAGGAACAGCAAGAGAGAATTAATGAAGAAGTTGCATTTCTCTGAAGTTATCTATTTAGAAATGACTGATTTAATCCTAACCTTCAGTTTATCAGTTCATAACTTTGTCCTTTGCAAAAAGGAACTACTTACAGTGGATGATTATTAATATTTTCATCTTTTGACACATTGCACATCTCCACTGTAATGAGACAATTAGAAACACAATTGTAAATTGGCTGCAGCAGCCGAAACTTTCTGAATACTTAGGAGTCCTGCACTGAGCAGCTAGCCTGGGACTTGTGCCCCTTGGCTTTTCTCCCCATGGTGCACGTCAGCCACTTGGATAGGTGAAGCAGTCATTGTTACAACAGGTCAAGAGAGTACAGAAACGACCCGTGAATTAAAGACCTGGAAGCATGGTAAGTGATACATAGAACACCTATTTGCTGAGTTCAGCAGCACTTAAATGAAACATTGCTTATGTGACTTTTCTTTCACAGCAAGCGTAGTGTTTCAGTGTCTCATCGCCTGGCAGTCCTACATATGTTTAACTCTTTATACCAGCCTGTATGCCAGTTCTCTGCAGCATCCCATCTGTGTGCCATTCTTCAAAACACCCCCAGCTTCTCTGTTTCACGCTGCATCATCATAACACCCAGAACTGGCATCATCTAACTGGCATGATACCGAGGACAACAGCTCAGACATGGGACCCCGCACACCATGGGTGCTGCTGAACTGAATGAGAAGGAGGAAGACAGTGACCTATGGCTGGGGCCAGATGCAGGCCACTTCTGCTGAATCTTGCTAGGGCTAAAATCTCTGATATAGCACTGTACACCAATGCCAGGTGACTGGCTTTTTCAGAGGCGTTCAGTCTCCCTCTCAGCACTCTGTGAGTGTGGTACATGCAGGATCCATGGCAGTCATCGTCTCTCACAGTTTCTCATCACCTCCATTTCAACAGGTTCTGCTCACTTAGGAGTCTTTACACGGGGAAGAGGAAACAATAAACAAAATGGGCCAAATCAGTCAAGCTAATACAGAGGATAATAACATATTCTAGGGAACACCAGCCAGCTGAGAAAAAAAAATATCTCCCTTGTTCTCTTTTCACGCTCTTTTCCTTTCCATCTATTTTCTACTACTCCAATACCTTTTTTTCCTGTTGAATTTTCAACGCAGAAGCTGTAGCTGTGTTCCTGAAGTGATTTTCCTTTCATTGTCTGTTGTCTCCTTTGTTTCTTCTTTCGCACTTTTTGCCCATCCTTTTTTCCCAGTCATTCGTTCACTCCCTCATTTTTTTAGCTATTTGTTTGATTCTTCAGTATTCCTCCTCAATATTGTGTCCCCTTTTCACCGTCACAGAGGTCTCTGCCTGTTGTTAGTCACACAGAAAGATCTGTCTTACACAATGTTCTGTAAAAAAGTAGACACTAAACTGAGGCATATCTGTATAAAACCGTAATTGTCTAGATATGTATGTGATCAGCGGGATCCTTCTATTTAATTTCCATCCCTGACAATTGAGATGCTGTGACTTCATTCATGCTTTGTCTAAAAAAACAAGATTACCTTACTATAAAAAAGAAGCAATGTCACAAAGGAATAAATGGCATGAAAAAGTCTACTGCACATGCTGATGCTGTCCTTGATACTTGAAGTTAAAACATACCATTAGTGCCCCACAATAAATAAGCTAAGCGATCATATTTCTACAGTCATTTTTCTCAGTCAGGTATGTGCAAGTTAATAAATCTGTTGCCTGACTCTAGTGCAGATTACCTACCTAATGCTCTATTTATGATGGGTAAAGCTGAGGAAGGATTTTGCACCACTAAGAAGTTATGATGTTGGTCCTCTATCAAGGCAAGAAAAGAAAAAAAAGGAATCCTAAAAGCATAATGTATACTCTGCCAAGAATTAGTAAGCCATTAATTGTACTTGTCACAAATATAATAAAAGAAACTATAATTAAAAGCTATCAACATGCTGAGCAGTTCACAATATGAAATACTGACTATGCTCAAAAGCAGCACACTAGAGGACCTACACATATTTCATGACACTGTTGAAAGGTCCTGCAAGCTACACAGATCTATCTACACAGATGCCAGCAATTCTTCAAGATACTCAATTAATCTGTTTAGGATCAGCAACTTGCATAGTTTTTAGGAATGTTACAACTATTTTTTCGGTACAGATTAATTAGAAAAATTTAATTGGTACTGTATTATATTCAGAGTGCTGCTGGCAGACAGATTTATAATAAGGCTAAAATGTAGCAAACAGAGACAGATTAGATCCAGAAGGGCTGAGGTCATGGTTGGATGTTAAAATTAAGCTTGAAGTTCCCTCTCCCACACCACTGGGCTCCCATTCCCATATTCTCTTTTCTTCTGTACTGGATCATGGATCTGTACAGCTTTTTGAACCAGGAAGAGGAACTTTTAAACACACGAGTTCTGGACTGCTTGTTGGATGGGTCAGTCCCTACTAGGGTTCACTGAGCAGCTGCAAAAGCAGAAGTATCAACACAACCATGAGTGGGCATTCCCTGATGGTCATGGAACTGTCTTACAAGAGAGACAACATGACTGTGTATCCCTACTTTAGAGGGGAAACACTAGCTATTAGGCTGTAACACAGATGTAAACTCCTCCAACTGTGTTTTTGAACCGGATACAACTTTCCTTGAGATATGACATCAAGCTAATCGCTGAGCCCTGTGGGAGTTTGCGTGAAAAATGAGTGCTAAGTCCTAAAGTAGATAGCATAAACTAGAATACAGACTGTTCTTTGTACAGTGCACTCTATGCAGCAAGTGAAGGCACGTAGCAAGAAGTGAAGGAGAAGCAGCAAGAACAGATGGGAATATGAAGGATTAACTGAAATGTGAAGGAAAAAAGATGAGAGGGAGAAAAGGGCACAGAGGAAAATGGCACTCACCACCTGAACAGTGCTTGGCCTTTTTAGACACTGACACTTTAATTCAAAGGCTTTTCTCTTCTTTGTTACTTTGCTTCTACCCCCTACTCTCTAATAAACCTCTTGTTGTTTCTCCCTTCATTCCCCCCAGTACAGAACAGGAAAAACAGTATGGGTCTTACCGTGTTCAAGATCGGCATGGATCCACTTTAAGAGAAATATTTAGAAAAATTAGAAAAATAGAGAGGTTTGCTTCAGAAACTTGCTCAAGGAGTCTGACACTCGTGTTTCACCTACAGTAAAATTATTATCTGATATGGAACATGCTCTGTAATCCTAAAAGTAAATTTATATATTCTTTATTATTGAGATAGAAGGAAATAGCACCATGCCTACAATTTCAATGACAATTTATTACTTTTCCTCCCCAACCAACATCCAGCAAATAGAAGCTAACAGACAAAGCCAACAAATGGGGCCTTTTGGGCAAATACTTTTACTGTGTTTCTAATACTTTGAATTACACAATCTGTTCTGCAATCAAGGAAATCCAGTTTCACCTTATCTGCAGGATGTGACTGGTCAACTGCCTCACTTTGTTTTGTTTCTATATGTTCTCCATCTTATTCAATGAATAGTGAATAGCACATATTTTTCTTCATGAATAAATATTCCTGTTCTAGTCCAAATATGAGAAATTCACAAGTGTTTACACAATCAAATCCACTAGCACTAACTTAGATCAACAGCTACAAAAGGGTGATAGGGACATGGTCAAACCAAACAGCTGATCGCAGGGCATTCACTTCAAATTCATCAACACAATGATGGAGGTATTTCAGGACTCCTGACAAGGTGTATGTCAGACAGAATTGGATAATCCATAAAACGAACAATATATGTACCCTGCACCATTGAAGTTGATGGGTACATTAGCACTATAGTCTACATTTTCAAATGTAACTCAAAGACACCAATATGGAGACAGGAGTCAGAAGTACTTTTGGATGAAGCCTTGACTGGATAGATCACTAGACCAAGATTCAGTGGTGATTTCAGGAAGAAAAATATTTCTCCTTTATGTTATAAAGAATAATTCTATTTCCCTTTAAAAAAAAAATAATAATCTCATAAGTAGTTAGTTAGGGCAGCAAGTGTTTTTGCTGGTCTAGAGAAAAGCCAAGATAGAAATTCCTAAAGCTTTGTTCATGGAGATACAGTTAATGAGAGAGTATCCAGCTCCAGGCCTCATGAGAAAATTCAGCACAAAGCACATCCTTTAAATTTAAAGGACCAGGCACATACAAACAAAACCTTTTTTCCTGCTAGTATATCTAGCTTCTCAGGATGCACTTATTTCTTGCATTCTGTAATACGCACTTATTTCTTTTCTGGAAACCCCTCACCTAAGTTAATACAACTTGTTTAATATTTTGTCATTGGTTATTTATTCTGGTGTGGATTATCAGCCTTACCCCTTGCTGTAGATCTCAATCTGAGCATTCCTGGCAACACCATTACAGCTAGAATATCATTACCAGAACTAAATTCGGCAACCTAACCTAATTGCGTCAACTCAGTCAACCCCTTCAGCACCCTCAGGTGAATCTAATCTGGTTCAAGATTTTGAATACATTCAGTTTCTCTAAGCAGTCCCTAACCTGTTGTTCCCCTATCCCCCGTTGTCCCTCCCCACCCCCAGCTGTGCTGGTACAGAAAATTTTGCTTCTGAAGATGGAGGCAAAAAAGGCATGGAGTCATTCAGCCTTTTCTGTACCATCTGTTTCTCCTACACTCACCAATGGACCCACGTTTTCCCTAAGTATCCCACTGATTCTAACATATTCTCCCATTACCCCTTATGTTCCTCAGTACTTTTAACTGCATCTGGGTTTTGGTCTTTCTGATTTTGCTCCAAATGCTCAAGCAATTCTGTTTGTATCTCTCCTTTGTTGCCTAGTTTCCACTTGTGTGTTCTTGTGTTCCAGTTCATCCAGAAGCACCCTGCCTAGCCAAGTGACTCTTCTGCCAAAATTTCTCATTTTCCTGCACAAACAAAAGAGAGTTAATTTTTGAACTCTCAGTAAGTTCTCTTTATAAAACAACCATTTTGCTTATATGCTGTTTTCCCCTCATGGTAGCCTCCAGAGGGAATTCTGCCTAACAAATTGAAATTTGAGCAAAGAAATTGCTTAACAGATTTAAATCTGCTTTCCTGAAGGCCAGAGTCCTGACTCTGCTGCATATCTTTCCAGCTTTCCTTCAGACCCTGACCTCAGTCATCTGCAAACAGCAGGTCATGTACACCATTATACTGCTTGATCCCCGCAGTATTTGCGCTGGGAAGTAGCCAATATGCAGTGTAGTGTCTTCTTGGACTGCTCACATATTGCTGCCTTTACAGAAAATGTCTGGATGGTTAAAACCCCACACAAACACGAGAACGTACAAGCAGCAATCTCCTGCTAGTTGCTTTTAAAATTGTCATCTCCCCTTGGTCAGGTTGCCTGTTGTATACCCACTGCACGATATCCCCAACACATCACTCGTGAGAAGGTCTTGACAAACACATTTCCAGTTTCATGGAATAGGTCTCTGAAACAGCAACAGAGACCTTATTTTCCTAATTTTCCTAGATAGGAACCTACCATGCATCATGATGTACCTAGCATGATGTAACCACTCATGGCCGTGTCCAAATTGTGCATGGTATTGGACTCAATCTGTGATTCTGGTTTTATCATAGGCTTATGGAAATGCATGGAATTCCTGGCCTTTCTTGTTAACCAGGCTCTGCACACAACTGTAGAGGCACTTGAGGAAAGCCTCATATTGGCTTATTGACAACCTTCTCACCTACAAATGGCTTTGTTCCCAGTTACATCCGCTCCCCCACAAATTTACAACAAAATAACAGTTTCCTAAGCCATTTAGATACTTGCCTTTCTTTCCCTAACCCCTTCTTCGTTCCTTGTGCTTTGTCAACAGCTACAGCAATGCATTTCTGCCAGATCTTCCATTTGGTTTCATCTCAGCGTAAAGTCAGGTCAAGAGCCAATGGAAACAAAGCAAAACACTAAGGCATGTCAAAGCCAGTGATGTAAAAGTGGTTGACAGGAAGGATGTATCAGTAAATGAAAGCTCTGGCCATGTGAGGACCAAACCACACCACTATAGAACAGCGTGTTTCTGTGCATTTTGCCTTGAAGTTGTCTTTAACATATGCCCTAAAAAAAGAGCAGCCACCTTGTTGATTTGAACACCTGGAAAATCCATGGTTTCCCAGTGAAGATGAATGTTTGTTCCTGTAAGAAAAGCAAAGGTGGTCAAAACCCTTACAAAAAAAAAAACCAAAACTGTAAGCAATAAGAAACTTAATTTTATATGTATATACATATATCTTTATGATAAGCCATTTCCTTTAAAGCTTACCAACTAGTTAAAGCTAAGCAGCCTATCCCTACAGTTTGGCCCCCTAGGATACAGGCAGGATAGAAGAAATATCGATTTTTAGATTTGTCCGAAGTACTGTATGTCATTTTAGTTTTACTCAATAATAGCAAAAAATCACATTAAAAAAATATTCCCTATGAGGAAATTGAAATATCTTCAGACTGGTTGCTACAGTAAGTCTAGTTCAAAGAGGTATGTCTTACCTTAATAAGGTCCACTTTATTTGTCAGTGAGGAGACTCCTGCAGGATGTGAGAAAAAGAATATCATAATTTGCTCTCCAGAAACTGCTAGCATCAGTTTTGGTGCATATTAATGCAGCTCAGTACTGTCAACGAGGTGATTATTTGCTCCCTAGAGAGCTCATCTCACAGCTAGTTTCTAGGATCCCTAGGAGTTTTCATTTCATGTGGTACAAGGTACAAATTCTATTCTACAGCTGGTTCCAGCAATAGTCTCAGAGAGAAGCTATCTCCAGTTCTGCTTTTAACACAACTAATTCACAAAGGCATAGAAACACACATGTAATTTTTCATGTTACAAGGTTAAATCAAATACTTCTGCTTCTTACACCTGTGAAGCCATTTTACCTCTGTAGAGGTTTCATTGCAGTTCATACAGGTACTCTGACACTTCTCTGGGTACCAACAGCTTTAAAGCTACAGTGATACTGATTTCAATAGAGCCAGATTCCCTAAGTGCAAAGGATCCTGGTGTGCTTCAGTAAGCAAGTTTCTCTGCCTTACCCAGATCAGAGCAATTGAAGTTAGATGAGGTGTGTCTAAACAGGCTTTGGTCACTTGTAAGTATTTTTTTTAGTGTTGGGCTGAATAGAGTTACTCTACTGATTGGGGGCAAAATGAAATTCAATATTCCTTATGAAATTCAATAAGGGCAAGTGTAGGGTGCTGCACCTGGGGAGGAATAACCCCCTGCACCAGTACAGGTTGGGAGCTGACCTGCTGGAGAGCAGCTCTGAGGAAAGGGACCTGGGAGTCCTGGTGGACAACAGGATGACCATGAGCCAGCAATGTGCCCTGGTGGCCAAGAAGGCCAATGGCATCCTGGGGTGCATCAAGAAGAGTGTGGCCAGCAGGTCGAGGGAGGTCATCCTCCCCCTCTACTCTGCCTTGGTGAGGCCCCACCTGGAGTGCTGTGTCCAGTTCTGGGCTCCCCAGCTCAAGAGGGACAAGGAATTGCTGGAGAGGGTGCAGCATAGGGTTACTAAAATGATTAAGGGACTTAATCATAAGTCTTAAGGGNGGCCCTGCTCTGGCAGGGGGGTTGGACTAGATGATCTACTAAGGTCCCTTCCAACCCTAGGATTCTATGATTCTATGATTCTATGAAAATAGGGGCTTAAAATATGCATCAACATTAGTGCTTTAATTCAAGCCCATGCTTTGAAGGACAAGGGGTAATGGGCACAAACTTGAGCATAGGAAGTTCCACCTAAACATGAGGAGGAACTTCTTTACCTTGAGGGTGGCAGAGCACGGGAACAGGCTGCCCAGGGAGGTGGTGGAGTCTCCGTCTCTGGAGACATTCAAAACCCGCCTGGACGCGTTCCTGTGCAACCTGCTCTAAGGTGGCCCTGCTCTGGCAGGGGGTTGGACTAGATGATCTACTAAGGTCCCTTCCAACCCTATGATTCTATGATTCTATGAAGGCATTACTTTACTGCACTTTGGCTCAAATCACAGAGGAATCTTGAAACACACAATCTGGATATCTTTTGGATGAAACTGGAAGAAACAATCTAGAAGCTCAACTCACACACCCCAAGCCCAAATGGACATTCAGTCCACTGGGACAGACTAGTGCTAATCTGAAGCAATCCCTCTGAAATTTATGCTGCAAAGACACTAGCTCTCAGCACTGATCATATCAGTCTCCAAACTCACTTCTCTTCAACATACTGTCCTAATGCAAACATAACTGGACTACAATGCACTTCACAGCTGCTTGTGTTATGAAGAAATAATATTTCTGCCTTTATTCTATTCTTTCAAGCCACTGCAAGATATAATCTTTTTTTAATAGTTGGATTCAGTTTACAGAAATTGAAACACTTAAATTTTAATGAAAATATATCTGCTTCTCATTTCAGTTCCCCCAAATTCTTTTTGTAATCATAACTTGTGTATAATAGAACTCTTAGGTCAACATGACATGAAGATACATATGACATCTTTAAAGCAATTCATCTGTCACCCTACCAACTGACAGCAGTATTTCTTTTAGTTAATAGGTGCAGCGTAAGCATGCTGACACCTACTGAAACCCAACAGCCTGTTCAGAGTTCTCTCTGGAGTATATGTGAAAGATCATCCAGTCCTGGTTTGTCAAAGCAGGAAGGAAGCACACTTTGCCATGCTAACAACTGGTTTAAAAGGCAGCCAAATGGGCATGTGAAGACAGTCACACAGGATGTGAGCTCAAGACTCTCCTCAGCAAAATAGAGGTTATATGACCCTGGAGGTCTCATAACCAGTTGCCACTAAGGAAAGCAAGAGGGAGAGGTACTGCTTACGTAAGTAGCTGATTGTGTGTAATACTTGACTCCAAGTAAGACTCAGAATAGGATTTTGAATAAGTCAGCTACACAAAGTTAAGTAGCTACACCCTATCTATTCCCTCTGCATTTTCCTTTCTGCGTTTAGCAGACTCTTCCCTGGCTAGTTTTGATGTTACATCAATTTCACAGTCCCTCTTTCTTGCACAGCAAGGATGGTAGGGTGGCTACCAATGCAATAAGAATTACAATAGGAGAAGTACCACTTCTTTCAGATGTAAAATTACGTGAACTTGTTTTATATGCTGAGGACCAAGGTAGAGCTTAGCACAGATATATTTCTGTCTCTGTCTTATTAAATGAAACAGACATTTTGAATATCATTCTTAAAATAGTCCCGATGACAAAGAAACACCACAATCTGAGAACCTCTGTATAAAGTTATGTGCTTCTCTATGTTCTTACGCCATTTACAAAGGGAGTACCTTTGTCCAAGGCTGGATTTTCAGCTGGTGATTGAGTTTTTTCATCATCCAAATTACTAAAATGACAAGGAAATTATGTACCTTAAGAACCTTTCCAGAGGCTTCCTTTTCACATCTTATATAAAAATATTGCCTTCTTGTCACCAAAACACTTATTAAACAGCCTCCACTTTGTATTCCACAACAGTTCCTGTTAGATGCATAAGATGCTGCAGTAGTTATGGAAATTAGCTCTGTGCCCCCCCTAGTACACATTTTAAAACAGCATTATCACCACAGCTTTGTGGCATATCGGTTTCTGCCAGTGTTTGTATATCCTTCTGTAAACAGTTCCTTTTAATCTTCTGAATGCAGATTCTGTAAACTCCCTCAGCAAAAGAAATAGTCAAAATGCCTGGTCACAATGTCACGTACAGAAATCTACATATGTCTGCGTCTACACATATAGACTGATTAAAACAAATCCCCTATACCTACGTCACAAAAGTGAACTCTACTTGGTCTCAAAGAACAGAATTGATGTTTACTATTCCTATAGGTAGACTATAGCTAAGTATCTTCTTTATTTGTCTCTCTATTTTTCTAGCCTCACCCATCAGTGTGTGCCATTTTAGGAGTCATTAGATATAAAAAATGCCTCCTGTTCATAACGGCAATTAAATGAGAAGGCAAGCTTGATTCCAGTACATGCTGTATAAATTTAGAACTATTGCATGTTTGTCTACATCAGCAATCATAAAAGAGTTACCAAAGAACATTAATCCCAGCTCACAAGCACACTGAAATCAACAACAAAGCTTTTCTAGCTTTTTGTTGCACAACTTAGATCTCCTATAAAAGACTATAAAAAATCCTCCTCCCTCTACCACAAAAAAGCCTCTTTAAAACTAACCCCTTAAAATAATTATCTTCCCATTGTAGTATTTATCATAGAATGCAACACTGATGTATGTGAAGGAAAAGAAAATGCTGTGTTTCTTCCACAGAAACTGAAAATGCAGTTCTTCAAGCATTTTATCTTTGCTACCTAAAATCCTTGGACATAAATTCTATGCCCATTACCCAGTTCTGTGATAGTCATAGGGAAAATCTGCTTCGACTTTTTTATCATGCTCTTCACTACAGTGCATTAAGTGACCTGATTAACGTGTGTTCTCTTGTCAGAAGAGACAATGTACATGAGTGCTTCATTTAATGGGATTCTTAAAGTACTTTTAATGTATAAATATAAACATACTGCCATTTATTTATTTCAGAGAGGAAAGGCCACAGAAATATATGGTCCACTTAGAGCAAACACAAATTAATCCGTACAGTGAGTACTTTGTGCCATTTGACAGCAGAGAGCCTGCACAGCTGCACAGCTCTATCATTGCTGTCCAGCTGCATCCCAGCTGAGACGTGATGTATCTTTTTGTGATCCATACAGGAATATCATGCTATAGTTACAAGCTCAGGTTTTATTGTGGCAGGGTGAAGCTATCTAACATAACACACTCCATCAAGCTTCAGGCTGGATCTTCAAGTGGTTGGGATGGGCTTAAACTGCAGCACCCAGTAGCATTTCCTAGCTCCTGGTCCTGGCACACACTCTGGTCACATCCAGGCAGAGAGATGTCTCAGCTGCTTGCTCCCTATTTCCCATCAGAAGAAAACACGTCTATATTAGCCAGAAGAAACCTTCAGTATCATCTAGTCTGGCCGCAGCTTGAATAATCAAGAGAACAGAGCTACAGGACAGACCCTAGAATATATCTGTCTACATGCAAGACTAAAGTATCTTTTTGTCAGTGTTCAGTGGGAAATCTGCACAAAGAGAGCAGAGTTATTTAACAAAATAGGTAGGCTTAAGGAGCACTGTAAGCTCACTGGCTTTCCAAAGCTTTCTGTTCAAGGAGTCAGTCCATGTGAGACTCAACAAAGACACGGCAATGGAGGAAAAAATGCCTGTCAAGGTGAGACAGAGTCTCCTAATTAACCAAAGAGTCAGTATAGGGCAAAACGGAATGTATGAGTGGCCTCAAAACTCACAAGTCAAATTTCTCTATATCGCTATGGAAATCAACTGCTCACAAATTGTGCAGAGTGCCCCATACTTCTCTTGCCTTGCAAATAAGAGTCAACTACCTGCATAAGTAGCACACAAATTCTCTGAAATGCAGCTACTCCTTAAAGCTCTGTTGAGACAGTATAATTGGGTCTGATTAAAGACTCTGCATAAATAATATCCCTGTTATAGAGCTAAATAATATATTACAATGGGCTAAAAAAATAAATCAAGAGACGGCAAAGCCGTTTTCCCGCAACCAGCAAAGTTCAGGTGTTCCTGTGAAAACATTCTCATTGTTAAACAGTGTCAGCATATTTGGTTCTGCAAGCTTTTTTGACTTTGGCTTCTTCTAGTTAGCTCATTAGTGAACAGCTCTTAAAATCAATAAGTTGCCAACTGGGAGGCTAAGAGTTTCTTATCCGCAGCTTTGCATGTTTCAGTGTTCTCAGAAATATTAATGAAATTGCATCCTGTTTTCCTTAAAACAGCATCTCTCTTTTTGGTTCATTTTAGCTGGTGTATCACAGCAATTGGAATATTCTTGATGTCACGAATAGTCTTACTGTGCCCAGAGTATTTTCTCTATATGCTGAAAAAGCTCAAATATATGCGCTATCCTCCATGTTTTAGTTTTCAAGAGATACTAATTTTCTATCCTCAGTGCCCTCAAATTAAATCTATGGACATGCAAGAAAGTTATTGAAAAAATTCTGAGCTTTGAACTTGCAACTTGTCAGCTATTGCAGTGGAATTACCTGGCTGAGTACATTTTCTGAATCTGTGACAATTCCTGATAAAAACAAGTTATCCCTTTGCACATACTGTGGGCTAGATAAACGGACACTTAGTGCACAAGCTTTAATGCATTCTTATTTCACACCCCAGCTTGCCCAGCACTAATTTGTCCAAATCCATTCTTTCAGCAAGTAGATGTTTAGTGTGAGATTTTTATAGGTTATGTAAGGCAAAAACGAAACAAATTCTATGTTGTGTTTCTTAATAAACACCTTTGCAGCTTTTCACTTGGCTCTAACAGGTTTTACAGCAGCCAAGACTTTCTCGCGCACAGTATTGCATAAACACTGATGGGGCTTCAGACCATCTCACATAAATTCATCCCACATCTTTGACAGTGGAATTGTTTATAATGGATACCAGTCTGGCCTTATATATTCCTGCATACCCTTGTCAAGGTACTGTAACTACCGAAATAGGGAGCAAAGATAAAATCCAGTTTACTTTTTACTCAGATGAATGTTAGTAAAAAGTGGTTCTGCCCAAAACCTTTTTGATAGCCAGGCTATCAACAAAACACATTGACTACATCTTTGAGCTCTGTAACTACAGTCTCTGTCCAAGCAACCCAAGTCATTGCCCCATACATGATTCGACAGCGCATCTGGCTAAAATCCCTTACCATCAGGAATGCCTATTTGAAGTAATTTGGCTCTCTAATGATGCAAGCTTAACACTCAGTGCTTCTTAATATCTTGCCTCATAATAATTTTGCTTTTCCAGAGCTAGATGCCAACACATTTACTAATATAGAAACATAAGAATCAAAATACTAGATCAAACTAAGGTCCATCGAATCTTAATGATGTCTAAGAGCATCCAATGCAATTGTTTCACGGGAAAGTATAAAATCATTACAGACTGGAAATTATCTACATTCTACAACAAGTTTCAGCTTGGTCTCACATCATTAGAGATAAGTTTAAGCTCTGAAATGTGAGACATAATATGGTTTAAAAAGTTCTTATAATTAATTGTAATGATTCTGTATATCAAGATTATCATTATAAACATGCAACATCTCTTTAGTTTAGCTAAATTTTTGGTCTCATCACTTTCTGTTGCACTATAGCTCTACCATTTAATTACATTAAGTGTGGGGGAAAAAAATATCAGCTTTCAATTTACTGTCTTTATTACACATGCTTCTGAGATGGTTTCTGTAGATGACTGAGTCTGAGTCCTTGTGGAATAGGTTACCCTAATGCTGCTTAGGGTTTATGTAAAGACATTTATTATGTAATTATGTAAGGAAGCCTAGTGCCTTGGATAGACATCTCTATTATTCTAAATCTAAGTAAATAAAATAAATGTTTTCATTAATGCCCCTTTTGTTCTTGTATTATAAAACAGGAGGAAAGAAATCCTCTTAATCTTTCTACAGTATTCAGTATTTTGTATATATTTTTTATGTTCCCACTTACCTCCTTTCCAAGGAAAACCCTCTCCATTTTCTTGCATGAGAACTATTCCAGATTCCCTATAATTGTTATTGTCCTTCTCTGTACTCCCTTACAGTTCTTTAATATCTCTTTGAGATGGGGTGATCAACCGTGCACACAGTACTGTACAAGAACCCCTATTACTGACTCACAGAAGCATTATAATAATCTCTGTTATTATTCTTCATCCTACTTCATATGCGTCCCAATATCATGCTGACTGTAGCTGTGCACTGAACTGCCTGTAATTATTTCCCACCCTTTCTTTAAGCAATACGCCTAGCTTAGAATGCTGTAAAGTGCACAAGTAGCTTTAATTTTTAACTTCAGTATGTATTACTTTGCATTTATTCACACTGAATTTCATTTGCCTTTTTGTTCCTTACTTAGCATTTTTAGGTCTCTGAAATTTTCTAGTGTCTTCTCTGGTTAAGCAAATTTTCCTCATCAGGCTTTAAAGGGACGATTGGAACGACTACATCTATTTGACAGGCCAGAGCATTATGACTAGGATGATAGATCAGTCAAACTGGTCAAGGGATGGGCTTAGATAATAGCTTTTGGGTAAATTTCTCAGTTCTCAGTAAACAAAACAAAACAAACAAAAACGCAACACGGTAGTTGACAGGAAATGCAGATAAATATGAAATCCTTTTTGAGTTATAAACAAGTGGCTTTTGAAAATACTGCAACAGAAACATTATACATGGTATTAAGAAGGACACATACCATATATTGAGCAATCGAGATAATTTGGTAACATGATGATAGCACAGAATATTAGAAATGCATTACTATGTTACCTGGTATTGTGATTAAGTTGTGGGGCTTTTTATAGCTGAATCAGAGCAGTAATAAATTTGAGTCCAGCACCGAATTACATTTTTATGTTGTGTTCCTTTTTCTAAAAAAATAGAAAATCTGTTAGCCATCCACTTCTTTTCTTATTTGCATTCTTATGATTCTAGAATCCATAGAAGCATGATTTATCTTCTGAATGTAATCACTTGCTTTAGATAGAGAAAACATTTCTGACTACATTGTCAGTACTTCACATCCTAGTAGTGTGTCATCATGACTTTCAGAACCATTTGTATAAACCACAAGCTTTCATATAGACAAAGAACTTAAATTTCCCATAACACTTTAAATTTGCATGAAAAGAAGTTTCTGAAAAAATGTATTTTGGAGACCATGTAATTTAATATTAATCTTAACATAAGACCTCTGATCTACATAATACTGATTATGCCCTGAAGTATTTTTAATTAAAAAGCTACATCACCACAATAATCACCAAATTCTCTCATTTGCCCTGAACTGAGGGGGTATTTCTCATATACTTGCCCATATTGATGGACCCTTCTTGCATTATTTCCAGTGTAAACCCAGAGGCATCAATGACTAGGAAGAAGAAAAAGCATAAATGTCACAAATTTCCACACCCCACCTCTGGATTGCCTTCAGTTCATTATACAGAATTCACATGTCTTTTCAGTCTGCCTCCCTGTGATGACATTTGCTTAGCCTAAACATTTTGATCAATTAAAATAGAATGCTTTGGTTTTTGGTTGTTGGGTTTTTTAATTGGGAAAGTTAAGTCTCAAATTTTCATTTAGGGTGAAGCTAAACAACTCATTTTTCTAATTTTGGGAGAGGGAATGAAATATGTTTATTTTGTTGAATCTTGTTTGCTTTTATTTTTTCTGAAGCTATTTATCAACTGCATTAAGATAATAAATCAATATGCTTTGTGGTTTTAAAAACCATTCTCCTGAAATGCTTTGGCTGTATCTAATTATGGCATCATTTAGTTTCTTCTCGAATTATAATGCTCAGACTAATTGCATTTACTCTCAAACATAACTTTCGTTATTTTTCTTTCCATCATTCCCCCCTCTAATTTTATGACTTGCTTTTCATGAATGCAAGTGAAAACAGCATTAAGCTGTTGGGATCTCTCAATTCAAAACTATTTTTTGTTTACACATAATTTTCAGAAGTTTCAATATAGTAAGAAACCTTGATATTTAATCCTTACACCACTAAAACTAATCAATGGTTAACCATGGCCTTCAATCAGACCAGGACTGCATCCACGATTTCTGCACAGTGCTAAGATGCAGAAGCAAAGCCATCTTGCATGCAATCAGTTTGGGCACTATTGTGGAAAAGAGGGTAAGATGTTTGCATTTCCATTATAAAATAATTCTTGCAGCACCTACTTGAAAAGCTCTAAAACAAAACAAGTTGTAACACTGACCTAACAATTTCACACACAAAAAAGTATTTTACATGTGAACTATGTCTCTGGTGAAATTTATTTTGATTTTTTGAGGTTTTATACTCTTATGTGTATAAACAATCCATGCTAGAAGTGTAATGTGTTATGAACTAAACAAACCTGTGGTTTACACACTATGATAGACATACACACGCGATGCACCACACCTTGCTTTCATGACCCAGAGTATTGCAATAGAGTTATACCAGGGATGATTTGGGTCCAGTGTATGATTATACCAATTTAGTGGCTTCATTAAGGGAAACTGGTTACTTTCAAAGGTTCCCATTCACTTTAAGGAGGATAAAATTTTGCCATAAGTTTTTGAAGTGGAAGGAAATGGGAATGGGACAAGGAAGGCAAGGGACAGGGACTGAACCTGCAGAGTAATTAAAATGGGAGGAAGGGGTGTATTTCTACTTAGGAGTCCAGGGGATGTAAATAACTACTGTCTCCCCTTTCTCCCTGTGTGATTTATTAGCACATCCTAATACTCATCTGATCTGTACACATCGAAAAAATGCTAAAAAATGAAAAGAGGTTCTTTAAATGTCATTTTGCTTCCAGATGAAGGGATCATGCAGGAGCTTTGTGAAGAGAGGCCTGGCAGATCAATTAGTCTTTAATTCACAGTTTTCATTACTAAGTATTCTCAGTGAAAGATTGAAAGAAAATCACTACTGACACTGGAGCAGGTTGACACCTCTGTATGTGAAAACCCGCTATTCCTTCTTACTCAAAAAGCATGGTCATTTGAGATTATTCCTGTATATTCACTTTGATACTTACAAAGACATTAAAAGGTTACAGGTCAGCAATGCTGTCAGCAAGACAGTCCAGCATTTTCAAGTTCCTTCTCTGAGTCTGAGTCTTTTCAATGAGCATAAATGTGAAGAAAAAAAATGCAGCCTGAATGATTTTCCAAGTCAGACTTGATTAAAACTCAGTATGAGCTCACAGGACATGAGGAGCTCATACTGGCAGAACAGGTGTTTATCTTTGTGTTTTAAAATCCAAGCCAATGGGAAGATGCAATGTGGTTGCAAGAGATCACTGTGTGAATTAGTAAAGAGCAGTAGGAGGTTGTAGTCATCACATAGAACATAGATTATGTCCTGCACCAAAAAGTTGGAATGCAATTCCAAGAAGCAATCCTAAACTGCGTCACATACAAGGTCCCCATGTATCTCTTAAGGCAGGTTGTTCAAAGATAGCATATGCACTTTGCTATTGCTTGCTAATATCTCTCTATGCTTTTGGGCTGAGTGAATGGCTCTTAAAATTTCACTGAGATCCTTTCTCATTGCTTCTGGCCCTCAGTGCTGCGTGAAGGTTTTCCTCAGTCAAGTTCACTACTGATGTTTGCCTTTCCCTAATCCCTTCCCCAGCAGAAATCTCCCCGACCTCTCTGCCCTTTCTACTATTTTTCCTGTACAGTTTGAATAACCCTGCAACAGATCCTTTAAAAGTTCATTAATTTTAACACCTAATTTTAAGTGAGATATTAAGAAGCCACAGAGGTATTAAGAAGCCACAAACTGCAGAGAATATATCCCTTTGTGGCATCTTCCTAGGACCTTTGTTGATGGCTGAAGTATATTGCTACAGTTTCTTCTACATAAATAGCTAAGAGGTGCTTTAGGAGCCCCATAGATACATACCTACATGCACACTCAGAGGCATATTTAAGTGTTTCATTAAGTGAATAACTACTGTTTATTACTTCGGAATATTTTTCTTCCCTTTGTTCTTGTTCTCTTTCCTTTTCACGCTAAGGTATTTTGATCTTTTTCTTCTTAGCTCACCCCATTATATTTTTATTCTTCTTTTCTTTCTTTTTTTTCCTAAGCTTCACATACCTTGTGCTCATTTTGATTGCTCTAGGTGATTTTGCAATATTACACTTCAATATCTAGAAGATCAGTGGAAGAAGATATTGTAATTTGTTGATAAACAGATCAGTAAAGGAGAGAAGAATAAATCATTTGCTAGGAGCAAGTAATTAAAGTGGACATACCTATAAAAGCATTCATAATTTTCCACTTAACGTGTTCTGTGCTAGAAATTTCTGTCTAGAATGTGTTAGAAGGTTACTCCTTTTGTGTATCCTTCAAATTCATTTTGAACACATCAGGTTGCACTCAGTTACATGAACCTCATTCAGACTCAGTCCCCTGACTTGCTGAAAACGAGATTTGGGAAGCTATGTATGTAGATTCTGGAGTCACCATATCACAGGGCATTGCAAACGGTACAGCAGCAGACACTGAAACTGTAGAAAACACAACTGTGTTTCTATACAAGAGGAATCCATCAACCAGAAACAGCTTCTACTTCTTACAACCCTGCAAGCAAACAACGTGCAGCGGGTGAACCTTGGCTGGCTGCCAGACACCCACCGAACCACTCTCCACTCCCACTCCTCAGCAAGTCAGGAAGATAAAACAAGATGGAAAAATCTCATGGGTTGATAAGGACAGGGAGAGCGCTCACCAATTACCACCACAGGTAAAACAGACTCTAGTTGGAAAAGATTAATTTAATTTATTGCCAATTAAATATAGAGTAGGATGGTGAGAAAAAGACAAAACTAAATACACCTTGCCCTCACACCCTTTTCTTACCAGGCTCAATTTTACTCCTTCATTTCTGACTCTTCTACCTCCTTCCCCTCTAAGTGCCAAAAGGGGATGGGGAATAGGGGTTGTGGTCAGTCCATAACTCTTCATCTCTGCTGCTCCTTCCTCCCTGCACTGCTCCCCTGCTCCAACATGGGGTCCCTCCCACAGAATACAGTCCTTCAAAAACTGCTTCAGTGTGGGTCCTTCCTTTGGGCTGAAGTTCTTCAGGAACTGCTCTGGCAGGGATTCTTTCCACAGGGAAAGGACTTTTCCAGTCCTTTGGGAATGTACTACTCCAGCATGTGTTCCCTACAGGCCACAACTCCTGACAGAAATCCTGCTCCTGCACGGGGGCTTCAGGGGCTGCAGCTTCCTTCAGGGCATATCCACCTGCTCCAGCTTGGGGACCTCCATGGGCTGCAGCGTGGATATCTGTTCCTCCATGGGCTGCAGGGGAAGAGCCTCCCTCACCATGGTCTGCTCAATGGGCTGCAGGGGAATCTCCGGCTGTGGCACCTGGAGTACTTCCTTCCCCTCCTTCTTCACTGACCTTGGTGTCTGCAGGGTCATTTCACATTTTTTCTCATGCCTCACTCTCACAGCTGCTGTACAGTGGTTTTTACACTTTCTTAAATACATTTTCACAAAGGCACCACCAGCTATACTGGTGGGATCAGCTTTGACCAGCAGTGGGTCCGTTTTGGAGCCAGATGAAACTAACTGTACAACACAGGGGCAGCCCCAGTCTACTCTCACAGAGGACATCCCTGCAGGACCCACCCTTCATCCCCCCTGCTCCCTGTACCAAACCTTGCCACTTGAACACAATATACTATGAAAAATAAAGCAACAGTTGGTTTGCCGTGTTTATACGCCAGATGCTTTCTAAAGTCACTTGGTACATCTAATTGTTTTCTCAACTTTCACTTCTATGGAAGTACTTAGAAGTGAAAAAAAGGTAGTAACCAAAATTTGGAGATAATTTTAGCAATAAGAGGGAGAAAAATGAGAGAGCTGCAGGGTAAACAATGAGCTGAATTTTTACTGTAACTAAGACACTAGGAAAGGAAATCGTTAAATATTTGACAGGTCCTGACAAGTGTGAAACTTGCTAATAGTGAATGGAAACTGGGGTATACAGAATTGTAGGAAAGACTTACCGGTAAATTGTTCTCATTTGGTAGTGGGACTTTATCATCAATATAAAAGCAGTAAGTAGGCATTTTTCTGCAAGAATTTTATGCATTAAAAATTATCCTTAATTCCAAACTTATCCAGGTATGAGAACTGAGAAAAAAGTGAATTTACTGGAAATACAGATAAAAATACTTTTGATGCCCATAATCAAGAAAAATTGAGCAGAAATGTTCAGCTAATTCTGTATTGCATCCCTGTATCTACTTAGAAAGTCATTCTCAGTAAACTAAGCTGGATGCAGTTTACTCACATATTTTAATGGAATATATAAAATTATTACTATAGCCAGAAACAGATTTTAATATTGACTAAGAATGAGCAGCTTGAATAAAATAAAATTTAAAAGCCAAACACACACACAGCCCCCCCAGAAAAACCCAACACAAATGAATGAATCATATACGGAATACTGAAATGGTTTCAGTAACTTTTTTCTCCCACAGTGCACTGCAGTTTCATAAATGCTTTGCTTCCAGCTGGATCTACAGTGGAAGAGTTGAAAACAGCCTCCTTCTGTCTAGAGGCCATTTTTCTCTTCTTTATCTTCCCAAACACTCTGCACAAGAGCAGGGTTCCACCTTCGAACAATCTGAGTCTCACCACCTCCAACACAACACAAGGATGTGTTTTACCAGGGAAGTGGCAGCACAAGCCTGCTTTCCAAGATGACACAATGAAGTGGGAAACAAAAGAATAAAGGGGCAGTTTATGACAAAGAAGACAGAACCAAGGTTACCTGGTGGGGCAAAGATGTAGCTCCCAGTGGAATCTCAATGACAAGGTATTGAGAGAAATACCATAGGGGACAAAGTAAGGCAAATTAGACTGTGTGTATTTCAAAGGTTTTAATTTATGAATCTCACAAAGTCGGCAAGAAGAATACATTTCTCGTACTTGTCATGACGGAAGTTGGTCCTGAGGCAGGATTAACACTGCAAACTGGTATCAAATACTGACAAAAAAATCATGAATATTTATGATAATGTATTTCATAAACACATAGAGCCAATAACTGCAATTCTAGATAACCTGGTGCTGTTAAATCTACGAGTAAGGATGTTACAAAGAAAATGATGCAGCATTTCCATGTAAAATACCAAATGACATATTCAAATAAGCTCTAAGAGTTATTATATTAGGCATAGAAAGCAAATGAAATAACCGTCATCCATTACAAAAGGCTTGCTAATGTTTCAGCACCAGTGCTGTGTCCTCTCAGAAAAAAACAGAAATTACCTCAAGGCGTGGAAGAAAAGCACTAATTTAGTCTAAAATGTTAAGTAATAAGCAGAAAGGAGAGTACCACACAGTCATGTCATCAAATAATCACCAAATAGATAAACCAAAATCAAATCTGGCTAAAGAAGATCCAATAAAGACAGAACATCTGAAGAGAGTACAGCTCAGCTGCTGTCAGGATTTGTCAGGGGAAACAGGTAAGAATGGAAACTGAAATCTAAAGAAAGAGTTAAATTCAGAAAGGGAAGGGGAGTAGGAGCCCAGTTCTGATAAGCTCCTGACACTTAGGAGGTCAAGTGAAACAACGAGAGTGAAACAGTCCTTTAGAAGGACTCCACACAGTTGCTTTCTGGAGGGGCTCCCACGCCTCAAGTCACTCAAGACTTTGGGAAATCTAACCCAAAGGGAGAAATAAGAAAATGGCAAAAGTAGGCAGAGTTTATCATATCACGTTAAAACAAAAGCAGCACCAAAGCATCCAAGAGCCCTGACTCTGCAAAGTGCTTTTCACACTGCCCCAGTGGGGCAAGCCCAGAACAGAGTCAGCAGCAGGAAACAAAAAACGTTCATTAAGCATCGAAAAGAATCAACAGCAACCACATTGCTAAAAATTAACTCCCTACAATAGAGGAAAAGGTCTAGAATGACAACAAACAAAACACCTAATCCAACATACAAATGCACATAATCCCAGGATTTCAGTTTTAAATTCTTCTAGATTTGTCGGCTACAACGCCTACTTTATCTGTCAAAAGCCACAGCTTGGGAAGGTCCAACAGACCTACAGTTCAAAATCATCTATAGTTTTCTTATCACAACATGAAATGATCTTGCATCTCAGCTGTCCAAAGAGAACTTTTGTTTTCTACAGCTGCGTCCTATGTTCATTTTGTTATGCATGAATACCATCCAAAAAATATCTGCAGCAAAATTTCCCTGCATCTTAGGTAGCTAAGCTTTTGAAGTATTGAAACACATCAGGAAGGAATAAATCATCACTCCTCAAAATCACTACATTTTAGCACTTGTAAAGCATGAAATTGTTTGTGTTCAAATAATGGGTGAATGTTAGATGACATTACCTGCAGTCGTTGACCAACTGTACTGAGCCCACAGAGGGGAATTTCTACATAAAAGAAAACACATGGCTTGCTTTCTGTGGCCATAGAGATACAATGATTAATTAAAAAAAAAATCAGGATGGTCTCCAAACAAACTTCCTACAGAAAGGAAAGAAAGCCTTGATTTTCTAAACCCCTTGGCTATATCTAATAGTTTTAAGAAGATAAGGCAGGAAAATTTCTATAGTACATTTCATACATTCAGTGTCTACTTTAACATGTAGATATGGTCAAATGGATTCCATCTAAACAGTAAATGAATATGACAAAGTTATTTTGAATTAGTATACATTACAGAAAAACTAACCTAAAGTAACAAGAAAGCCAAGATTTCAGTCAGTAATATGTAAGAATATGCACACTGACATGCCTTTGATTAAGTAACTTCAGTACATTTAGCTGCCGTTCTGAACAGAGTCAAAGAAAACTTGCAGTTTTTCAGCAATTTAATCTATTCCAGAGACTGCATGAGTGTAATGTGGCAGTTGCTATAGCAACCACATTTTTCCTTGGAACTTGTAGTAGTGTAAGCGATTTCTCCATCTCACTGTCTAAGTTACTGCTGTGCTGTGATGCTGCAGCAGTAACTCTAACCCAGAAGCCCAACCCAGTCAGTAGTTATTTAAAATACATTTAACATTTTCCAAAATATCTCTGTCTGAAGGATTAATTCTATCCTATGCTCATCTGACTTTGCACCCTTTCATAAATCCATTAGAGGACAATTCAGAGAAAGGAAAAAAGTTGAAGAACTGCAAAAAAAAGTGGTAAATATATCCATTTATAATTTATAAATTATATTTAAATTACAATTTCCATGTATAATATATAAAAATATGTCAACACATTCTTAAATTTTCTTCTTAGGGTGTTCTTTGAAATATACCTTGGTGGCAATGGATCACAGAGGATTTTACTCTGTTAAAAAAAATCATTACTTATTGATGGTCACTGCAAAGAATTTTTATTTTCTGCCACATGTTCACTTAATTCACTCTTAACACAGTCCAGAATCAAAGCCATATTAGTAATTTACACCCATGTAAATGCATTAGCAGACTGCTGTTTTGATGCCGATCTTTCTAATATAAAAGGTGCAGGTATCATTCTACTTGCACTTAGTTGCAAAAGACTAAATCTGCTAAATTTACTAGAGGTGAAAAGATACAGTAGTACAGGAAGAAGAAAATTTATATTTTCACATTAGTCAATACATCAGCATATTAATGAGTCAAAATGCAGGGGACTTATGCACTAAAGAATGTGCTGAAATAAAAGGAAGAATCTGAATACATGGTGTCAGGGATTTCAGGGGTGCTGAGTGTCCACAGCTCCAAGTGAAAGAATGGGAATTGACATCAGTGGAATTATACTAGCTTCCAGCAACTGTGGATTTGGCCTCAAGGTGATCTAATACATCTTTTTGATCTTTCATTTCTGTTTTACAGCTCCAGCACAACCAAAATATTTACTCTTCTTTACAATTAAACTAAGCAAATAAGCTATATAGAACAGACCATTCAATGCATCGAGGCGATTTCCTAGGTAACAATTGTTTTAGAGAGTTGTGATTTTCTTGATTATCACTATTCCAATTCTTCTGTTAATATTTTTCTATTAAAAATTCCAATAAAATCGTCCCAAGCAAACAAGAAAATGTAAAATTCAGATAGTGCATAAGCTTTCTGATTAGAGACAGAGTCAACTGCTTATATCTTATCCCTGAATGAGTTAGTAGAGATCTTCAACTACAGTTTTTGGTCCCTATATTTCCAACTATAAATTCATCAACTGCCTTTCAGAAAGGGTCGTTTCATTTTAGTTTGTCAGATGGTACTAGCCTTGCCCACTAGACTTCTAGTAGCAGGGAACAAGAAGCTGAGGCTTAAAATCTGAGTACCATGCTCAAAAAGGACTCAGTGGAAGTGTTGATGCAGCTTTAGGGAGGCTTGGTAACAAGCTCTCAGTGTCCCAAGGGGTTTTATGGGCTTAATTTCCAAAAGCTAGCCATGACTTCCATGATATTTAATGTACCTTTCATCTTGACTGTGATTTCTTGTTACAAAGCACTCTGACATAAGCAATGCCCTCTTTTATATAATAATATCCTGCCTGGTAATGTCAGGAGCCATCAGGGAGTGGGAAACAGGGTCTTGGTGTTCTCCTCAGACTCAGATTCTCTTCATCAGTGGCAGATCTCCTCCGAGAGAGAAATGGGCATTTTACCACTCCTGTTTAAACCAAACTGGTCCACAGGAAATAATGCAAGATGTACTGGTAATCAGAAAGAGCAAAAATGTCATTCTGTGCAAGTTTGCATATCCCGTGCATAATCCAGCTAAATTGGTAATGAAAACAGGCTGATCTGGTGACATCAGCTTTGCCATGGGCTTCTGTGCAGGGTGCGTGCTCCAAATAAAGATATGCACGGGGTGAATGTTATCCATGCCTCATGAGCTGTCTTGGCAGGGACACTGCAGAGCCTACTGGTCTCAGTGTGCAGGTACATCTGGGTGCTTTGGTATCCTGACCGCAGCTGCAGAAGCTCCAAATAAATACACTCTCAGTGTCATCTGTATCACAATACTGAGCAAAAAGATGCTACAATGCCTTTAAAATTCTCTAATTTTCAGTTTTACCCTCTGCAAAAATGATGGTGTTGGCAATGTTGAAAATAATGATCTATTTCACAGATTTATGGGAAGGACTAATTAATTTATGTTTATTCGGTATTTCTGAGATAGCAAGTAATGTTGGTAGGATACATGATTAAGTTTGGAGGCAACATAAAGCCTCAGGAAGTTATCCTACTTTTGGAAAATGAGGGTGACTGATCTCGTGCAATGTGACAAAACACTGTTAGCTCCCAATGAGTGATGGATAAGACAGATGCCTTTTCCAGTGAGGAAGGCTGGTTGTGCACCCTCCCCTAGTCACCATTCTGAATTAAATTGCATTTTGCAATCTACTCATATGTGCAGTGCAAAGGGCAGATATTTCTTATGTTTCTCAACCATAGCAAACCACCTGTCATCTTTTTCTATTTGATTTACTACATAACAGCTTCTAACTGCACCAGAACTTGTGATAATTTCCTTAAAGCAAATTTGCTATTTCTTATCTAATCCAAATAGCAGTAATTATTTACTATACCTCTCCCATCACACTTAAAATGTGAAGCAACTATTGTCAACAGCATTTTTATTTCCATGCAGACAGCACTGTTTCCTGGTAAAAAAATTTTCATTCAGCCAGCTGCCTGTTTCCATTACTCAGCTAAACTTCAGGTTCCGTTTTGCTAGGTTTTTTTCTCATTTAGGTCTTTTTTTCCCCGTTTCCTCCTCTAGCTTCTTTCTCCTATTCCCAGTATACGTGTATCTATTCAAGATTAAGAACCAACATAACAATAAAAAAAAAAAAATCTTTGTTTCTTGCAAAGAACTATGGGATACTGACAGATGAGTTAAACTGGAGTTGTCAGAACATTTGTTTTCAGCTTGAACCCAGGTCAGTTTTTCCTTTAACTTAAAATAGTATTTCTATAACTCAGGTCATTGTGGTAAATCCTAAGGAAATCACCAAGAAAGTACAACCAATGTCCTAACACAGTTAAAGTACTTGTAAATGGATTCCTTCTGTGTTCTTACTAGATTAAATTGAAGCATAATGATTTATAATATTACCATTTGACAACAGTCAGTACATTAGATGTTACATTATCCATTAAGCTCAAAGGACTTTATTGATAGTGCTTTGCTTTTTTAGAAGTATGTGGTGATCTCCACCAGTAAATAAGTGTTATGTCACCATAATGGATTCCACATGTAAATTGCAAGTCCATCTGTAATACAGCTTTTTTCAGAGTGTCCAGTTTTAGTCAAATAAATATTCTTACTAAAGCAAGTAGGTTGTTGTTCCTATTAATCTTGAAGATGGATTAAAGATTCAGATTCCTTGAATGTTAATCTTTTTGCCACATTCTGCTAATATTTTCTCAAGTGTTCAGAGCCCACATGCGTTAAAGTATTTAGGTTCCCACAGGAAACCAAAGGGTTTGTATGATGCTAGCTTCTGGGATTTAGGATTTTACCCCATTTCAAAAGTTACCCAGGCACATAGATCAGATTGATAGGGCTTTGGGAGAAGGATTTTTGGTTCTGTCTTTTTTCCAATTCATAGAAATGCAAACCATGTCAATTTCTAAATATTTAAAAGCAACTGTAACAGAGATGTAGAGCTCCAACTGGGAAATCAGGAAGCTGCCAAATGAATAATTTCATATTTTAGCAGAAAGAAGAAAAAATTATGAAAAGAAAGGCAGGACTGATAATAGTATACATAATAATCACATTGATGCTGATAGTATTTTGCACTGAGAGGACATTTTCATCAAGCTATTTGTTGTTGTGCTTTTAGACTGCTACTATATTTTTCTCAGTTTGCAACCATAGGCAATGTAGACTTAATAAAGACAGATTTGTTCCAGGGTCCAGTGCAAGTCAAAGATTAAACGCCATTAAATTTTTTCTCTCTTTCATCACAGTGAATACATTGTGCTAGCAACTCAACACAAAAGCTACCGTACTCAGCTACCGCTAGCCCGGGAACGCAACACTGAATTTCCCTAACTTCCTTTGTTTAATCTTTTCAGCTTTTTATGAACAGAGAGTGGAGGTTTTGGGGGGTGGTTTGTTTTTTTCCCTCTAAATAGCACGGTGAGTGTTGCAAGTTTTTAATTTCTGGTTTACTTGATACATCATGTATGTTACAACATCACATCAGCTCCACGTAAGTGAAACAAGAGGACTGCAGGTATGATGACGCTTTTACAGAAGTTCTACTTTAGTTAGGGCGATATTTTTAGTCAGTCTGAATGCAAATGTACTAATTGCCTCACAATTGAAATCATGTCCTATGGGATCAAGCAGACTTATGGGGACCCCCATATATATATAGAACAAGCACAGCCTAATCATTTTGCTTTGCTAAAGGGTTACAGTGGTTTCAGTTGCCACCATACATACCCTTTGGAATGATCTAGTTGCTACTTGTTGA
Source organism: Rhinoptilus africanus (assembly GCA_013400135.1). NCBI lineage: Eukaryota > Metazoa > Chordata > Aves > Charadriiformes > Glareolidae > Rhinoptilus > Rhinoptilus africanus. The sequence goes on along the minus strand of VXBO01006386.1, from coordinate 55,870 downwards.
TCATTAAGAATCTAATATGATTTATATGATTTTTATACCACAAATCCAACATCAATGTTAAAGCTATCTTACAGGCACAGAGAAGAGCATTAAGAACAGCAAGTCTTATTATGATGCAACTACATCTGTTTCAAAATACCTCATGGCATTTATTTCAATAGACTTAGTCCCAGCATGACCTGGCTTAGATGATATCAGAATCCACCCTTAACATTAAAATGGAAGGGTTTGATTTAATTTTTTTCTGATTTTTTTTTCACAGCACTGCCACAGAATGATAATCAGCATCTGCATAACTGTAGACACTTATAATATATATATTATTTTTTAAACTGACATAAGATTTACTTTCAAATTGATATTTAGAGACTATATTGACCTAAACCTTATCATTGTAATAGCTTGTTAAATCTCCCTGGCTCATGTTTTTCTCCTTTTCATTATCATAGGTTTTCTGATTTCTCATTCTAAGTGCTCATTTTATTTTTCATTCAGCAGGCTTCTGATTTCCCTCCACCACCTGCTAATAGCTAAAACAATGTTTCACAGATTTAAAAAAAAAAAAAAGCAACAAGAAGGGAAAAGAGAGGGAATTTGCCGCTGGTTTCCCTAAATTCTCCTGTGAGACCTTTCAGTTTTGGAGGCATAAGAAAACCACCAAGTCACCCATCCTTCTGGCAAGACATCCCACTCAACCAAATTCTGCTTGCCTGTACATTAGTGCTACTTCTATCTCTGAGGACAATGGTCTAATAAAGTCATGCAACTGCAGTTGGATGATTTAGGTGATATTATGCAACAACATTAGGAGAAGCAATACCAAATCTAAATATAACACCATCACCCAACGACAGTACAGAGCCATGTTTACTTAATTAGTAAAACACCCCATGGCACTGGAAGACATCCCATTATTCAATTACCTGGCTGCCAGGCCTGTGACTACAACAGTGTTGCTCTGTATTTCTAAGTACAATGAAAGAAGGCTACTGACCCACCCTGAGACTAGCATTATCTAGTGATGCACCAGTCGATAATTCCAAAGTCTCTTCTCTACGTGAAAGGAAGACTAGGAAAAAATTTACCATTTCATCTTGCTATCTTGCGCTGATAAACATCTAAATTTTGTCATAAAAATTTGTATGCATACCAATGAAAACTACCACACAAAAATCCTGCAAATTATTTGGCAATATGAACAGAGAAGAAGAGAAATTTCAAACATAAATGCATACCTGGCTGTAGTTTTCAAATCTTCCAAAATCCAGGAGGCAAGAGGCAGATAGGGAAGGTTACATCCAAGTCCATTTGAAGAATCATTTTATTGTACAACAGCTGAGAAAAAAAAATTAACAAGGATGAATCAGGGATAAATAATACAGGAATATTTCTCCTTCAACTTTAATCCCACTAGTCGCATACAAATATGCAAAGCTTCGTAGTCAGACCTAAGATTAAATTTCCCATATAATTGCATTCCAGACTACTTTTTTCTTCTTTCTCAGGTATTTGTCCCCTCATTTGGCCCAGGAAGATGACTAAATATGTTTTTATTTCTATTACCACGTATACAGAATTCAACTACACGTTGTTAACCACAGACCTTGTGAGATCCATCCTATAATAACTGACTTAAATTCTGATCTACAAATTTTTTATATTGTAAGTTATTTTGTGCAATTTAGTATTTTGTAAAATCTCTGTGTCTGTTCACATTGCAAAAGATAAATCCAGGTGCAGTGTGCCAATTTCCATTGTCTGTGCAATTAGTCTTAAAGTCTTTTTCCTATGCTACAAACCAGTACAGCAAAAAAACAATCTGCATGCACTTCTTAGACACTCTGTTAAAGCATACAAAAGCTGTAAGAAATTACTATGATTGGAAAATATTTTAAACTTAACTTTTTCATTGTTTCTTTTCCAATGGGTTTCCCTGAGAAAATGCAACTTTTCTCTGTGGACAGGCATGCAATAATGTAGCTCTAACACTAACTAGGATTCTTTGAAACAAAGAGATTTTCTTTGGTGTGCCAATTTCATAATTGTGGCTGTCAAATCTGAGCTGCTGCCTGAGAAAGAAACAGCAGCGAGATGAGGGAAATACAGCATTTTTCAATCAAAAAGTCAGGTTCAATTTCATTTAGCGACATCTCCTTTCTCCTCACGTACTTCACATTACCAATTTACATCATGAGCAGCAGAGATTCAGACATAGTTGTAACCTGTGTAAAAATTCTGGACATTTCTTTTTTTCTTTACAACTGCACATATATATAATCACACATATGAACAGAACAACCAAATCACTCAGAAAGCAAGGTTCTGTGTAAACAGACTTTTTAAATTCTAAAATTATCTGTCATCAGAACAGGATTCTGGAGTTTCTCATACTGGGTCAGAACATGTACAGAAACCATAGTATATTGAATTTCCCATAAAACCATTGAAGTTAGACTGTACTTCTTTGTATCAACTTGAAATATTAGTTGCAAATGCTAAAAATACACTGCTTTCTTTATATTTATATGTTGCCAACAAATAGCCACATTATATTTATGAATACTATATATAACCACATGCAAGAGCAGACGTGCACTGTTGAGGACACTGCATGTGTCTTCTAAGGTGCAGATCTGCAGAACTCAGTGGAGGGCCTTGCAAAAATACTTGGCTAGCACAGACATCAAACACAATACTCCTGTGTTTATTACTGCACGCACCTTAATCTTATATTGCTTACTGAGAAGCACTCATTAACCTTGACTAACACAGCTATATTGCTTTCAGGATCCTTGATAGTAAGCACAAGCCTAAATATAACATCTCTATGCAGCGCTATGTTGTACCACACAAACATATTCTGTAAGGACACTTCAAGAATTAATAGCATTGTTAATTTTGGAGAGTTGTATTCGTTATATTGCAAGGCCAAACTTCAACTGCTTCAGCAGATGCCACTCCTCTATATGACTCTACTTTCCGCTGGAATTTAATGAATTTTACAAATAATCTCAAATATTTCTCTTGGCGGCATGTTGAGGAGCTTTGGCAACTATCACTTTTCTCAGATAATTTACTTAAACTTCAAAATTATTCCTATTTGACTGATGTAGAGTAAATAGGACCCTCTCTGTGTGCAAGATAATCCTCCAAGTATTATAGGTCCTCTCAAACACTTATCACTTTAATGCCGTCTTGAAGAGTCAGGTGAATTTTGAAGTGTTCTGTTTGCAGAAAATGATTAATTTTAACCATTTTCTGAATTATTTAAACAATCCTTAATCTACACCACTGCAATATCTCACTTTTATATATCTAGTTTATCTCATACCCTTTCCATCACAATTTCAAAAAATACTTAATAATACCAATGCAGTGTTGTTCGGTGCATGTTCACCAGTCTGTTCTGTTTTCCTTCGATAATTCTTTAACTATTGACCAGCTATAAAAAGCATGACCAAGGAAGGAGGAGAGGTGTCAGAGTTTTCTCTTCCACCTAACTTCTATGAAAATATGCAGCAGGATAGGGAACAGTTTGTATTATTTCCCCACTTATGAAAAGCCTGTCATCTGAACTCACATTCACAAACATTTTTGATCATCTAACAAGTATAGTCCCTCATAACTATTTTTTGGGACTGTTGTAGTGTGAACTCACCTCACAGAAGTACTTATTCTCAAGTCATAACTCCGTAAGAGCCAGGCCACTTTATTGCCACTGCTCATTGAACTACTTGTTGTTATATGAAACCGTGTCACACAAATACATAGCAAATGCTGGTTTATGTTGAATATTCTTTACTAGAATTAATATACTACGCTATTCATAATATTGCAAGCAGAAGTATAAACCTAAAATTGTGGTATACTATTGTTACATATTTAGTGAGTGATCACAAAGAGAAATAGATTTGAGTTTCCCAAACTGAATACATCTGATGAAAGATCTATGGTGAAGTGCCAATACAGACAAATTGCAGGCTGACAAGCAACATATTCACTACTTCTTCTTGCTTTGTGGCTTCTAGGCAATATATGAATACAACATCACCAGTCAAGAGAGCAAAATCTGCTGATCACAGACTGTGACAACATACGGCAGTCAAATATTTCAGCATCTGCTCTGTTTCTGTATGGCTGCTGAGGGTGTTGTGTTGGGCTACATCTCCCCCTTGCTCACCAAAGTGAGTCAACAGGGTGACACCTACGCGGGACAACTGGGAAGTTGCTCTGGTTGCCATCTCCACTGACATCTAAACAACAAGTCACAAAGTCACAACTGAACAATTGCATTTAATCTTCTTACAGAACTTACAATACCAGCTACTGTTGAGATACATGGCACAAAAAAAAGAAACAGCTGCAGACAGTACAGGCACTCCCAGCCACAGCAGGGGATCCTCTCTTGGATTCCCAATTGCTATTGCTACACCCAAAAAGCTCCTGACTCTTGGCAAGTACTGACAAACCACTGAGAATTTTGTATTATTTTTGCTGCTCTGCAGATCTGAAAGTTGAAAAAAAAAACCAAAAAACCTCAACCCTGCAGTTTTCACACATCTGAGAAAAGCCACTGTCACATTAGGCTGACTTGGACTTTGAAGCCTCATAGAAAGAGTATCAAGGTGTGGGGAACAGAATCCCTTGGAAAGAATAGCATGCCAGTGGGAAAAGCATGTCAGGTAGAGGACATACAGTCAATGGATAATTACAGCTTGTTGAGGCTATCCCAAGGAACACTGTCTAAAAGCTTCAGTATAGTAACAACTCAGGGAGCAACATTGCTGTAATGATTCTAATGCCCTCTAGATAAAATGGTGTTCTACCTGATTTACAGTACTTAGAGAAAAAAGCTTACATTTCTGATTCTCTCTATTGTTTTCCAAACAGTTTCTGATCTCGAGAGAGTCATGAAGAAAGGAAAGTATTTCTAGAAACACCAGCTTCTTTTTGAATTTTTAGTTTCTTCCTTAATTTGACAACTGATCAGATGGGCTTCTGTTGTCATCGGAAGAAATGCAGAGTCCAAAAAAAATTCTTTTAAATCAAAGAACGAGGTCCATAATTTACACAAAAAAATAAATATCAATTTTAACTGCATTTAGTTTCTGTTTACAAGTAGAAATATTTACTTCGCTTTAGTAAATCATATTTGTGCAAGTCAACATCATTACACGACTCCAAATAACTCCGAAAATTATTTTCATAGCACTGACTGAATTATGGCAATCTCATCATCAATATTTTAAATGTATTTTTTTCTATTGATACATTTTTTTTTTATATACTGTCCTTGCTGAACTTTTTGGTCATTCTTTATTCAGGTCATATCAAATAAAAGAGCAGAATGGACTGGTGAGTAAAAGCACTCTAACAAGCTAAGATAAGACGCTCCATCACTTTGTGATGAAATATTCAAACACATTGCCCACTGGTATCAACTTATTCATGATTGATTTAAATGATACGCTGAAAAATGTGCTTTAATCTTCCATATAATAAGTCTTAAAAAATTAAAACTGAAATCACAGTTTAAAGAAAAAAGCTAGCAGACATTTCAGTCATCATTTACTTGACTGTACATTTTCTGCCATTAAAGTGGCTGGTTTCATTAAAGAACTTAATACAGCTGGAAGTGTAATGCAGTTTATGATCTAGAGTAGATAATTTGTGAGCTATTGAATGTCTTGGTAGGTATTGATGTCATTACCCTTCAAATTAAAAAAATAGTGTTCTTCCCAATTATTTTTCACCTGTGAAGAACTTGCCAACAAAACTGAAAATAATATATGTCCTTAACCTGTTCTCTGCCACTTTAAGAATTTTTCTTTAAAGTTCAAATGAGAATATTTAGAATAGCTACTGATTCAAAATAATATACCTGACTTTGAATACCCTTCTGACACTTGTATTTTCTATAGTATACACTTGGCATACAGAATGACTTCTTTACCACAGGTTTGATCAATGCCAATAAAAATATATGAGCGTAAAGAATTAGAGCACATGGACACCTAAACATGAGGAGGAACTTCTTTACCTTGAGGGTGGCAGAGCACTGGAACAGGCTGCCCAGGGAGGTGGTGGAGTCTCCGTCTCTGGAGACATTCAAAACCCGCCTGGACGCGTTCCTGTGCAACCTGCTCTAAGGTGGCCCTGCTCTGGCAGGGGGGTTGGACTAGATGATCTCCAGAGGTCCCTTCCAACCCTATGATTCTGTGATTCTGTGACAACAGAACTACATACAGAACTGATTCTTCAAACAGCCTTTTTTCCCTATGAAATATTTCCATTTGAATGAGAATTTTGGACTCCTGGGTTTTAATCAATTCTTTTTCTACTGAACTATAGTCAAAACAGAGATATGCAAACTGTAAAATTCACTACGACCTTGGGAGAATCTGCATTGAATTTGTGTGTCAATTTATCACTGAATATGCTGGTTTTGCCAAACTCCATTTCTCTTTTTATTTAGTTGGATGACCAGAATAAATTTTTAAAGCATTAATTTCTGGGTACAACACAGGCAAACAGTTATTATTTACCTGCCTCCTTTAGATCACTGGTTTGTATCTGTTGTTCCTTCCTTGCTGTAAATTAGGAGGTCTCTGCAAGAATTTTTCAAATGATAATCATTAACAATTATTCAAGCATGGAAATGACAGACAGATATTTGCAAGTTATGACTCTATCCCACAAGTCTCATATGCTCATTGATCTATTAAAATTTCATGGAAAGAACAATAAAATTTTGCCATACTAAGACCCACAAAGCTCAACTCTGTCTTCCTTAGAAAATTAGTCACAATCATTCATTTTGTATTTAGTGCATATTTTTTGAAAATACAAAAGGAGGAATTACAGCACAACTAGGAAAAACTATTTCAGAAACAGATTCAATGCAAGGGCATTAACACCAAAGGAATCCTTGGTTTATGGAGCATTTCACTTCTACATTTGCCAGCTAGTTCAGGGCAGCATTACTGAAAGACGTTTACCTAGATCACATTTACAATGTGAAATCAAAAGGCAGTCTCTTTCAGTTCTCTTTCTAACACTCAGAAATACTGCCTTGTAGTTAGTATCCATGCTAGTAACAGATGCAAAGAGAGAAATCAAGGTCTGCATAGGTAGGAGTCAAATCTGACTGATTTCTGAAGATGATCTCCACAGAGCCAAGTTAAAACAGGCTGAGTGAAAGGATTGCTCTTCCAGTTTTTTCGAGCAGCCTCGCAGACATTAACTCTTCTTCAGGTTTAAATTACAAAACCTGATGAAAGGCTCTTGTCCTAAAGGTTTTGCATTTTTCCGATTATATGAGACAATTTTTTAAAAAGATACAATTCTCTGCCTATAAATATTGGATCATTTATTGTCCAAACCCATTACAGTTACAATAATATTACTATCTACAATAGATAAAAAGGACATTGTCAGAATGTGGAGTTATTTGCCTTGACAATTCCACATGCTATTGAGTAAAATCTTAAACGCTGAAGCTGCTTAAAGATGACTAGGAAAAAGTAGTTCTACAACCTCATATAACTTTGTGGGTTTTGGTTATATTTACTGTCTGAAGGACAATGACACATACACGTCTTGTGAAAGGCATAGTGATAACAATAGAAATACTCCAAGTGTGCCTCTCTGAAAAATCCATTGCAGATTTGAAACAAAGGTTTTACTTTCTAATTTTATCTGACTGTGTTTTCTTTGTGCACTAAATGCTCAACTATACTTAAAACTACATTTTCAATTATGTGATTAAGTTTATGCATTTGTGTAGCTCCACATTGAGCTCCATAGGATTACTCAAGCAGAAAAAAGTTTGCAGAATTACAGCTCAGACTTGTCGATAAGGGTTTTTTCAGTGAAAAAACAGGCTTTGTTTCACAGTTCGTTCATTCATTGAGGAATATGTAGTTGCAAGTATTTTAGTTTTTTAATTACACTACATTATAAATTAGTAAAGATAATATTTCCCTGGAAACTGAGTGTTTATCTCCATTCTGTAATTTTACAAGAATAGAAATGTCACTGCCTCTACTAAAAGAATGGCCCTTCTGAATTGGTTTCAATGAAAGTAATCATTGAATGCCACTCTGAATCATAATAAATTGAAGTAAATCGTCCATTAGAATGAATAAGCCCCAAAGTTTCTCAGAAAATACCACAGAAATACACTCTGAGTTTACAATCTCTGCAGAAACAAAGAGTTTCACTTTCAGGAACTGCATTTGCCTTCTCATGGACAAAATGTACATTTCCATTGAAAAAAGCGATCTTGTGCAATCAGTTTAAATCAATCTTTTTTTTCTTTTTAAAATTTGTGCTATTGTTTTAAATATAGTTTTCCACAGAAGTAAATTAAATAATGGTCTGACAAGGGAAAATGATGTTTAGAGTATTTTCTAATTTACTGATGCAACGCAAATNGGGAGAGGTGTTCTCAGAAGCAACATACAACAATCTTGTTCTCTTTACCTTCCACACAAACTGACATTGTGGGCAATGGATAAAATGTTTTCATCTCTGAAATCAGTGATTAAGCTAGTCTTGCCTTCAACAGAGAGTATGATTTCACTGAATGCTTTTGCAAAAGATCAATTAACCATATTTTTTCTGTTTTGCTCTTCTCATCTTAATCTGCCTGTGGTAACTGCAGCACTATTATTTCTACATCAGGAGAGTTTGGGCTTGCTCCCGCTTGCACAGAGCCAAGTCTCTCAAGTGGTCCAGTGGGAACAGAACAAACACATTGTCAAATTCAAGCTACAAAATTAATGATGGATTGTTATTAAGAGCTACATGCTGACACACAAGCAGGAAAAAGCCAACTCCATTTCCAGACTGATTTACAGAATTGTGCCCAGCGAGGCTACCCTAATGATTGACAATTCACTTTATCAATTAAAACAAAAGTCGGAATCATTATACCCAAGCATCACCATTTAGTGATGGTGATATTCAGACCGAGACAGTATCACCTTATCTGGATGCATCTGTAAAGTGATTAGGGCCTTATTGGCTTGTATAATCCAGACATCCATCTCTTTTACTGACACTCAGCCAAACATTTTATTTTCAGAAAACTAGCCTGGCAATCGAGCATCCAGTTTACAATTTTCAGGTGTCAATCTATTCACGTGAAGTACATTTTAGTGAGGATATAGAGAACGCATCAGCTATACCACAGTCTTTACTTAGCATTTCTGAAGACCAATGTATTCTAAACACCTTTGTAGAGGCTTTTAATTGGGAAAGGGCATAACACACTAGATGTAGTATGGTTTGCTTTCTTTGGCAGCTTCCTATCTGTAGCTGTAATCTTTTTCTTAGCATTGTCAATGCACATGATATCAGAACCCGATCATTACAGCTCAAAGAGAAAGTTTTCCATAACAACAGAAAAACGAAGTCAATGTTCACTTCGCAACTGGCTGTTGAATTCCAGCGTTTTGATAGGCATGAAATTCATGTTATCTTTGAGACTGACTTACAAATTAGACCCCTGTAACTATTTCACTCATATGTAATTAAACAAGCCATATATGGGACTTGCTAGTGAATGCCATTCTCAACAACACCCATTATAAGGAAAGCTAAGTATTTTTAACACAGCATGAATGTTAATTGATATCTGTGTAAATCCTACACAAATCAGCAAAAAAATTACAGGTAGATCTTAATGTACAGAGAACCAAATTCAATTGCAGAAAGGTGGCACACCAGTGTCTGACATTTAGACAAAGCACAACAGTCAGAGAACTTGGACTGTCCCCGAGTCCTCTTTAGCCACACCACTATCCTGTGATGGAAAATATCCTTAGAGCTCTGCTGAAGGGCATGAAACTTCAAGTCTACAGAAAAAGCACCAGTACAGCTTATTTTCCACAGTTTCCAACTGATTGGAATCCCCATTAGGAAAGGTCAGGCTTAATTTGACACAGTTGCATTCAGGATGCCTGTGGTCCATCATAGTTCAGGTAAGATAAAGAAAAATAAATGCTGTTTAACTCACCCAGTAGGAAATCATTCTATTATACTATGCATACACAATATGTACTCAAGGGCATGTGGTTTTATTGCGTTGCTACTGAATGTAAAGAGCACGTCATAAATAAATGTTGTTCCTAGGTCATGAAAGGAAGAAGATACTTGAAAAATGAGACAGGCGTTTTTGAGCATATATGACAGAGGAAAGTCTAGCAAAACTTAACAATAGGTATTATTACTGCAGCTGTCATATCAGGATTTCAAATTTTTAATATCCATTTTAAGTAGTTCAGAGCTATTTTGTGAAATCCCTGTTACATAATTAGCTTTAAAAATTACTCAAGTCAGCATTTTGTCTATAAGGCACAAATGGAAGATGGAAGTTTAAAATAATGCTGCCTATTCTTCACACAATTGAAAAGCTGTGCCAATATTATCTTTGTTGCGGCAGCAGCTGCTTGCAAATGCCTTTAGACCTGATTTGGGTCTCTCTGTCATGTGCTAATGGAATCAGACGCAGGCTTTAATAGTGTGTTCAATGTATACAATTCCTGGGTGATCCTACCAGAGCAGATAATTTCCTAGCAGCACACACTGAGTATGCAATTACAGCATCATCATATCTGCATGGATTTCTTTGCTTCATCTATAGCTACTTATTTTTAACATCTGTCTTCTCCTTTAGACACCCCAGGTTGTTAGCTGCCTGGGTTTAGCCACATAGATCTGATATGTACATCCAGTTGTTGTCTTGCAGCTAATACAGAAAGAAAGAAAGAAAGAAAAGAAAAAAAAACCAAAAGCCCCAGAAAAACTGATTACAAACACAGGACTAAGAAGCAGTTCAAGTAAATGTGTATCTTTCTGCAGTTTTAGGAATTTTGATAATTCCTTTATGAACAGAATGATTAAGATTAAAAAAAGACTGTCACCAAACACCTCTTGAATCAAGTTTCCATATTCTCTTGGGGATATGCCCACGATTCTTGTTCTTGGGCAGCAACTTCAGAATCACACCATGCACCTTGCCCTGGCATCAATATTGCCAGACAGATCCACAGGCTGTAACTCTCACTGTTGCAAAATCTGTTAGTGACATGGGCATGAGAAGCCCACGGTGTAGGCACATGGGACCATATGACCGTATGATACAACAGCAGAATGAAGGGAGGTAGGAACTGAGGGCTGCGCTAAGGAATAGCACACTGCACTTCCAGTGACTTTCTGAAAAAGCAATCTAACAGTCCTTCTCATTTTTCATACGTATTGAAACTAATTAATTGATGTTGTTCCACTTATTCCTTGCAAGTGGGAAGCAGTAAGGTAGACAAGGCGACACTGAAAAAGGCCCATAGGAAATGAGGTTTTAAATGTGTAGTAACTCTCAGGGCATAGGTATGTCTGTCTAGGATTTGACAGAAATTGTTTCAAATCATATCAAGTATATGTTCTATATTCACAGACAGTTCTTTTAAAAATTTACCCAGTTAAAAATAACATTTAAAAGAAAAAAAACCTATTGTCCAAAAAAAGTTAAGACAAGCAGAAAAATTCTTGTCACTCCAGACTGGCAGAATGAGAGCAAAGTGAAAACTGGGACAGGGGAATAAATCAGGCAGTCATTATTTTAAATAAATGCTGATCTGGTTAAAGAAACTATTGAAGGTAAATTAAGAGCGAGACTGAATGTCTCCTGTCTGTGTGGTCATCCTATTAGCACTAGCAGAACTTTCATTCAGAAAGCGGTCCTGAATGGAGTCTTACTGTCATGGGAATAACAACAAAGAATTAATGGGATTGGTTCATACCATGGGTCCCTCAAAACTTAATATTTTGCTGTCCACCATATTTAAAGCATTATGCCCCGCTATATGGAAAATTATTCTCCTGATTCAAAGAGCTAGGCATTTTTCAATAATATATTTCCAGTGGCAAAAACTGCAAAAAAAAAAAATAACCACAGCTGAAGCATAAAAGTACCATCAGTTTTCTGGAAAAGTGATGACTCCACATGACAACCCCACCGCAAAAGTCATGACCTTGCATAAGAATTTAATGAAAACTCCTGCTTAATCTCAAGATTGAGATTTAACACATTTTACCTGCATATAGTCCAGTACAATAGATACAAATGGGATACATTCCTTGGAAATGAAATCAGACTTGTGGGCAAGATTATGAAAAGCGCTGAAAGGGATTATGAAAAAAACCCACATATAGGCTAACAGAAATAGTCACCCACCTCAGACAAATCAACTGAAGTTAGATGTCTAGTCTGCTTTAGCGATCTTGAAAATCCTATTAGGTACCTCTAAGCATCTAAATGTCTTTGAAAACTTATCCCTCTGTGCCTAACATTATTAGGAATCACTGGACTTGAAAGGCTAAAGAGACTCAGCCTCATCTGCAATATACAGCTGTACGTTTCAGGCAGAATTCATACAATTCAACAGTACGGCTGTCCAATCAAAGATCCCTCCACCGTCAACAGAGGAAGATAGACACCCATCATAAAATCTCCCATAAAGGATAAAGCACTCTCTGGAAAGACCTTTCTCAGACTTGGTATAAATTGGCCTCTCTGGAAGACACTTAGCAGGAGTTTAAATGACTAGACACATAATTCATACCTGCAGTCTAGGAACAGAATGAAGAATTCTCTGTACTGCTGATTTCAGAAAGTCTTTTGTTGAGCTGCTGCTCTGCCCCAAACAGTAATTAGGTTCATGTTTTAACCTGCGCGATTGTGATGGCTGCCACATTCGCGGAAAAAGATTCAACCTACAGATAGGCTCCAAGCACCAATTTTTTCCTACATCCTCACACATGAATCCCAAATGAACTGAGACATACCCGCATGTTGAGTCACTGAGTGAATGTATCAGATCACGTAAAGGCACAAAGATGCAGCCATGCTGCAATCTGCATGCTTACTGAGAGTCTCCTTTTAACACAGAGGCAGTAAAGTGGTCTCTCCTCTCTCCTACTCAAGGATTACACACTCAGCAAAGCTGGTCAGTGCAGTCTGTTATGGGAGAGCACAAGACTTGAGTCACTTAAATTTGACAGTGCATTCATAAAATGAAAATAAAAATGAGGCCTCTTCGTTTGACAAAGGGGAAAATTTCAGAGTTCACTGGGTGAAAGAGTTACCCAGGGAATTCTCTGAAATACTGATGGATGGGAGGAACACGAAATTTTGAGGTAAGGCAGGCCAGGGGCAGCAGGGTTATAAGCAGAAGGAAATGAAGGGAATTTGTGAATTGGCTTTGAGAAACTGGCAGAGATAATAAGGACATGACAGCAATAAAAAATACCTTTTTTTCCACAATGCTCTCTATGCTGTGAAGTCAGGCAACAATTCATTCTGAAGGCACAAAATGTAGGAGAGAGAGAAAGAACATTCTTATTCTTCCCACACTTTCTTTAAAATCTTATTTATTCACTAACAATTAACAGAGACATCTTTTGCAGCCATTTGCTCTCATTGCACTGTTTTGTTCTGCTTTTAATCTTGGAAATGTGACCAACCTGTAAGCAGATTAGAAATTCAGTTCCTTGAAGTACTCCCCTTATTTTGTTATCAGTTATTATCATTACAATAACTGTATTGTATTTTGCTGTGAAAATAACTTTATATGTCATTAGAAACATATATAATATCAAGATAGACATTTTCATTTTAATGAACGTTCCATTTTTAACGCAAAAATTGGTTTAATAAGTTGGGGAAAAAAAGTCTACAAACATTATTTTCATAGAAGCTGAGAAAGCTGATTATTACATGTCACTATAGGTAACAAAAAATTCATCCAACATTTGTTCTCAGACATATATAGCCTGGTTAAACTTCTTTTAAACTCTATAGTGTCCATTAAATTCAAGGGATATCTGAACAGAACTATATTATTCATCACTTACCTTTCAGGTTTATTGAGGCAGACCAGAAACAATGGAAGGGAAAGAATTCTAATGTGAGTTTCTTGAGTGTGTGAATTAGAACTTTTCATGTTCACAAAGAAACCCAGCAAAACTTTTGATCTGAGAGACTGTGAACGTTAATGATCAGAAAGAATGTCATGGAGGATTTGTTTATATTTTTAAAACTGTACATAAAAATTATTTATAAAGGAAACAAAATGCAAGCAAGAAATGAAAGACATTCTTTGATAAATTAAAAATGTTTGCTTTCTGCTATAACGTAAGAAAGCTAGATGTAAGAGAAGTATATTGTGTGTATGTTCAAAGGCTTAACAGCATGAGGTATAGAAGTATTTAAAATGGTAACAGCTCAGAAAATAGTATAGGTCTTGAAATTAAATCATCCTTATAAATAAATCATCAAATAGATGTAAAATAACAAATTGGTATTAGTCTAATACAGACTTAGCTGAAGTATTAATATCCTTTTTTCCCCCCTCAGAAGGAAATTTGCTATTAAAACTTGAGTTCAGATAAATGTCTTTAGGTCTAAGTATTTGTGGTGCAATTCTTCATTGCTTCTGGTCATTAGTAAGAATTCTAGTGATGTCAAGCCATCCTTAAGATGTCAAACAACAGAGCTGCTCTACTATTTCTGAAAGGAAAGTACAGGTTTAACAGGTCTCCTCTTACACATTAGGCTTTCACAGAATCACGGAATTTCATAGCTGGAAGGGACCTCTAGAGATCACCTAGTCCAACTCCCCTGCTAAAGCAGGATTGCCCAGAGCACATCACTCAGGACTGCATCCAGGCGGGTCTTGAAAGTCTCCAGAGAAGGGGACTCCACAACCTCCCTGAGCAGCCTGTTCCAGTGCTCTGCCACCCTCATCGTAAACAAGTTTTTTCTCAGATTCAAATGCTTTGCACCAATGTCCTTGGGAAAAGTTCCCCCTACTCCTTGATATGGACCCCCACTCTAAGTGGCAGCTGCACATTTCCTCTGTGTCTGGAGGACCATGTGCCACCTCACAGTTGTGTGTAAACACTTGATACACATGAAGGAAAAGATGGCACACTTTGTATGACTGACTGAACACAACATTTTACAGGAATTTTCCTATGAGACACAGATGAACCTGGGAATATAGGGCACAGTATTGAGGAGGATATCTCCTCATAAAAAAGAAGTCATAAGAATAAGGAAAATCCCCACTGCCTAGTTCTTACCAGAAGATAACTCTCCTCACATTATACTGCTGGTAGGAAATTTCACATCATTTGTCTTTTCAGCATACTTCATACCAGCTATTTTTTCCACATAGCCTTTTTTCATAGAACTCCTGTGGCCCTTCTTGCTTCCACTGCCAGGATTCTAATTGTTTGTTATGAAACCTTTCTAATTAGATGGTGAGATTTTTAGGGTGTGGACCTTGTCTAATTGTTTGTTTTATAACACTGTGAACGTATAGCACTTATACTAGTAATATAACTAAATCTCATCCTGTGGTTTATTATGCTTCTCACAGAGAAACAGTTACACATCTTGGTTTTAGCCTGCTTTCTAAATTAAACAAGGCTTATATGATCAAGGGTACGTACATCTCCATGAATGTTTGTACTCTCAAAATTTCAGACCCCTCTGTCCAAGTTTAGCTACATTTACATTCCCACAAAATGGGAGTGAGCTCAGAGATAATAAACACCTATCATGCTTCATTAAAATAGGTGTGTTGAAGATATTTCTTCTCCGAGAAAAAAAGCTGCACTACGTGCTCAATACTTTTGAGATATTGTAAAACAACAGCTGGCACCCTATTTAAAGCTCAAACCTGTGAGAAGAACATCAACCAGAGCTTACAGCTTTCATTTGCCAGAATCAAATATGCATCACATACCTATAGAAAAAGAGATTCACTAGTTGTGATGCTCATACAGTTACTTAAGAACTTACAAGAGGATCTAGTGGGTCATGACAGAGGTCTGCTTTGTCAGGCAACCCGTTACTGGCTGTGATTAGCAGTGGGTACTCAATGAAAAGCAGAAAAGAGGAGATACATAGCAGCATTTCCCCAGCATACTGCCTCCAGCAACGTATGGATCAGGGACATCCTGAGTCTGGCACTAAGTCTATGTGCTTATAGCCCTGCCCCCCTTACAGGGATTTCTTCAATTGCTTTTGGCACTTCTGTAAACATCTGGCATCCATAACTTCCCATGGCAGAGGAGTCCCACAGCTTACCTACATGCTTCACAAAGAAATGTCTTCTTTTGCTTGCCTTGTGCTGCCACCTGTTATTATTACATGATACTCCCTGGAGCTTATTTTTCAAAAAGGAACAGCTCTTCCCTGGCTATCCACAATTTGCAACCTGCAATTCTAATGACCTTGGTCATATTCTCTCTCTGTTTCTTCCTTCCCGACTGTTTAGGACAAAGATTTATAACTGATGTAAAAGACACTTGTAAAAGACACAAACTGACTTCAGTGAATCATTCCGATTATTTTCAAAAGATGTATAAGGTACACAGTACACTAAGGATATGATTAATTGCCCTCTGTGCCAAAACCCAACCAATACCACTTCTATATTATATTTTTGGTGAAAAATATGGCGATATTTATGTATTTTTACATCTTGAATTGATATCAATATTAGAGCTAATTCAAGTCTCAAATCTGAAAAGAATGGTACAAACATGGCAATAAAGCTATTTTTACCTGATTAAAATAAGCTTCTGGTATTTACAACCTAAAGAACAGAAAGGAAAACGGAAGAGCAAACACCTTTTACCTTTTCATCAGAGCATAAGGTGTAAAGGAAAAGAAAGCAGCATGATAAACAAAACGATGGGGATGGGATGGCTTACCACCATTTCCAGGCTAAGTTCCAAGTCGTTTCTATAATCAAGTTCCAATCCAAGTACATGTTTGCCTCATTTCCTTTGGATCTGACAAACTTAAGTATGGGAAAGGCAAGGGCTTATTTTTTCATTTTCACTGCTATGAAAGCATTCTTGCTTCTCATGCAGTTTTCAGATCAGATCAACTGTTTTATTTTTCTAAAATGCCAAAACCAGCATAGCTAGGAGGAAACTTAATGCAGGAAAAGACTGAGCTGTTGCTTCTCTACTTATTGCACAATGTCACTTGCTTTTTTCATGTGCTCCATTAGTTCTGGTAGATCCCATGCTCCCTAAACCTTCATTTCAGAAAGGAAAAACTGCAGTAATTATGGCAAAAGATGTCAGGATACACAGCTCAACTATTCTTTGCACCACAACTCAAGGAGTATGGCATTATTTTGTCACATACTTCTTAAACATATGTGTTCTGCAGTTTGTCTTACATCAAAAAAACAGTTCTTAATGCAATGCAAAAAGACATTTAAAAGATAGCATCAGTAGCTGTGAGTCACTTGGTTTGAAAATAAATCTACAATATTCCGTCAGAGTAGCACAAATAAAAAAGCATCTGTTGAATACCAAGGCTAAACACGCAATACTCTACAGGCATGGTGCTTTCTGTGCCCTTTACTGGCAGATTGATTTTCATGTTCTGACTAAACTAGCAGTTAGCAGCATTACAGTGCTGGGTGGATAGCAATGATGGCCCAATTAGAAAATACAGTCAATGAGTAGGTCAGGCAGCTGGGGTCCAGATATTCCAGGCAAGACTAGGCCTTTCAGTTTGTGAAACTTTCTGTTGACCTTTCCCTCATCATAAGTGACCCACCATAAAAACATGTCAAAATTTTGCGCAGAAACAAAACAGAAAATGACTTATCCAAATAAGCAAACAGCTTAAGAAAACTTGCTGAGGAACCGTTAGCATAGGAAAGAAAAGAAATGGGTAATAGGGGGATTCCTGATTTCCCCATAAATACGTGCACTGTACTGGCTGTGGGCTTTGGGGAAATGTTTTTGGGTAGCCTGTGCTAATCAGACATATTACAATCAGGTATATTTTGAAGGCTTAGAACCATCAAAACTAGTAAACGGTATAGCTGTATTATTTAGCCCATGTAGCTTTCCATATAAACACAGACAATTTTGAGTTTTGGCTTGATCTCATTTTAAAAAGATATATATTTATAATATACAAATAATTCCATGTGGATTTCAAGTTATGCAACCTGAAAGCATGCAGTAGAGATTTCTCAGCATATGATATATAGATAGTAGGTGAATGTATGGATCAGGAACAAATTATGAGCACCTGTGTAGGACACTACATAAATTGCTGTGCTTTTAGACTTAAAGGAGGCAGCTAGGGTTTTTCCTATCAAATGTAGATTTCAATTCTGAAGGCACAGTATTAGCACTAGAACTGTGAAATCTAGTATTCACTACACATAAAACACATGTCTTTGGAGACAAATTTCCCACCCCTTCCAAACAAACAATAAGGCCCCCTTGGACTTTTGAAAGGGGCGAGATCTTTCCTGAAGACTACTGATCTTTTTTTACGCAAGATAGATCTCTGTGATGTACCAGTGGAGGCTTTATGGTGATAAATGTAGCTTATCACTGTTATCATCTTTATCCAAAAACACCTTGGCTATGCCTTTTTGCGATCCCCTTATGTTCAGAAATGCCTTTCCTTACGCCTTAAAACCTTTCATCACTGGTGTTCCTTCTAGCAATATCTAATTTCACCTTCGCGTTTAATCTTGAACCTAGCTAGACCTAATGCTGTATGCAAGCAAGAACATTTCTCAGCTTTTATTCTGTCCTATGTCCTCAGTTTTCAACTCCCATGGTTGACTGTTTCATTGTGGTCTTTGCTATGCCACAGCCTTTATAAGAGATTGACTTATTTTCCTCTACATTTCCACGCTAACTTAATGGTTTCACATGAATACAGAATTGTAACTGGAGCAGCATTAACTGAAATTACACTAATGTATTGAAGACTCTGGTATGTGTGTGAAGCTGTTCTCTGAGCTGCGGTGTAGGCACATCTGAAATCTGCTTGCTCACACTACAGAAACTACTTATTAGCATCTGTATATAACACATCATCACCACAGGGAAAGCTAGTTTAAAATCATAAATGTCAAGACATAATTAACTTAAAGGTCAGGTTTAATTACAGTTGTTGAAACTGAAATATACTAATTACCATTACTATGTCAGAAAATTTCTTAAAACCATTTGAAATGTTTTGTTGGTGCCCGTACTTTTCCATAATTGACATCTTTTGTTCCATGATGGAGATGTTTCAATGGGCTTTTTTTTTTTTTACTAACTTTGAAGCTGAGAGGGAACAAAACAGAAAACTGATGAACAAAGCACCACCACAAAGCTCAACAAAACCTGTTCTCTGTGTTATGATATTATTAATTACTTTCTTGTAATTGGCACTTCAGATAATCATTTAGATAATGGAATTATTTGGAGAGTCTGGTACATGGATGAAACAGATTTAACTGTGTGGCTTTTAGGTCTAATGACAAAACAAATCAATAAGTGAAACAGACTGTTGAGAAAATAACTCAATAACTGAAAAATTTGCTCTACCTGTAGGCTTTTCCAAGGATTCTACTGGGAATACTTATTGACTCACATAAGTATTTTAGTTTTCTCTTTCCCCCAAGGTACAGAAAGTTTGAATGCTTTGAATCCATTTTCTCTTCTGTTACCTAGTGTTTAGTCTCCCCTCCTCACACAGCCAGTATTTCCAGCTTACCTTTTCCTATACTTTTAGCAGAGTGATAGGCGCCATTTTTGCCCTGAAGGAGCCATTCCCAGCTAGGTAGAACGCAGCAGAGAAAAGGTTAAGCTATATAAAGTTGAATTCCCCACAACAACATAGATTTTAGCTACTCTAGCTTCTGTGTAAAAAATCAGAAATCTAAAAGTGAATATAACAGATGACTCTGTAGGAAAATAACACTAGCTGATGAAAACAGGCTATCAAATGTGCCGATAAGGTAGACATATTCATTTACTAAGTTTCATTCATCCTACACCTGAAGTGCTGGGTTATAACAGCAGCCCTGGTATTGTGAAGAGTGCCAGTGCCCTTTGAAGTGTACAAATCACCTGAAAACAGCAAAGTCTTGTGTCACTGGAGGAAATGTTTCTACTAGGTAAGCAGGCAGCTCCCTGTCCTTTTCCTTCCTCCTTTTCCATAAGCCCCAGGACTTGGAGCTTCACACGCAGCAACAGAAAAGAGCTCAAAAGTCTGAACGTACTGAATATACACACATCAACAGAAAGACACAGTGAAGGACAGTCTCAGGTACGCAACAGAACTATGGCAGAAAAGCGGCTGGCAGTTCAGAAACAATTCACAATACACCAAAAAAAGCCTCAACTGTGCTACAGTGAAAGGCAAACAAAGTAAGGGAGTTTGGGCTGCCCTGCATCTCAATAAAGGGAAAAGAATGGCATTTAATTAAAGAGTTTCCTGCCTCCCAGGTACTGATGACATTGAAATCAGTGTGGACATAAGGCATTAAAGCTGGCATCACCCAGAAAAGTCTCTTATTTAAGATTTACAGCTGACTGTTAAAGAAAAGTGAAAATTTATTAAAGGCTTCCATCTGGCAGAATGTATCATTAGTATTCAAACTGATAGCAGCAGTGATTTAAATTTAATAATCCAAGTGGAGATATGCATCAAAAAAGAATTCTTCTAAAATATGTCTAATAGCAATAACTGACTTCTTTATTATAGTCTGCCTGTGAAAAATGCCAGATATCAAAGAATAAGACATCAAATGTTAATTTCAGTGTGTTCTTCCAGTTGAAACCCGCATTAAAATAATATACTCGGTGTGAATCAAGTAGCACAGGCTGTATCTGTTTGTACCTTTCTTCAGCAAGATTTGAAACACTGGGACACAGAAAAAGCAGGGAAAATCCATTCCCTAGCCGAAGAGAGGTTGTATGGACCGCAGGTGTCAGGCCCTGGCAGCGGGGGTGGCCTCTGTGAGGAGGGGCCTGGGCTGCCCCATGCTGGACACAGCCGGTTCCAGCCGGTTCCAGCCAGCTCTGACCAGCCCACGGCAGGGCACAGCTGAGCCCCCTCAGCCACAAGTGTGGCACCTCCAGGACAATTTACTTAAGAAAGTGGAAAATCCTGTCCAGGAGAGAGGAAAAAGTTTAACAACAACAACCAACCAACCAAACAAACAAAACAGCCCTGTGAACCCCAAGGTCAGAGGAGGAGGGGGAGGAGGTGCTCCAGGTGCTGGATCAGAGGTTCTCCTGCAGCCCGTGGAAGAGACCATGGTAGACCAGGTATTTCCCTGTAGCAAATGGAGAGGAACATGCCGGAGGAGATGTCCACACTTCGGCCTGGGAGACCCCACCAAAGAGAAGCTCTACTCCTCTACTCCGTTCACGTGAGACCCCACCTGGAGTACTGCATCCAGCGCTGAAGCCCCAACACAAGGAGGACATGGACCTGTTGAAGTGGGTCCAGAGGAGGGCCACAAAGATGATAGAGGACTGGAGCACCTCTCCTATGAGGACAGGCTGAGAGAGTTGGGGTTGTTCAGCCTGGAGAAGAGAAGGCTCTGGGGACACCTTATAGAAGCCTTCCAGTACCTATAGGGCGTCTACAAGAAAGCTGGAGAGGGACTTTTTACAAGGGCATGTAGTGATAGGATGAGGGGAATGGCTTCAAACTGGAAGAGGGTGGATTTAGATTAGGCATCAGGAAGAAATTTTTCACTGTGAGGTGGTTAGGCACTGGAACAGGTTGCACAGGGAAGTTGTTGCCCTGGAAGTGTTCAAGGCCAGGCTGGAAGGGGCTTTGAGCAGCCTGGTCTAGTGGGAGGTGTCCCTGCCCATGGCAGGGGGGTTGGAACTAGGTGATCTTTAAGATCCCTTCCAATTCAAACCATTCAACAATTTTATGATTCCCTGAAGGAACTGCAGCCTGTTGAGAGCTCATGCTGGAGCAGGTTCTCCTAACAGGAGTGGCAGCCCATGGGAAGGACCCAAACTGGAGGCAAGGGAAAAGTGTGAGGAGGAAGGAATGGCAGAGGACTGCTTTGGACTGGCTGCAACCCACATTCTCTATTCCTGCACAGCTCAGCGGGTAGGGGAGGCAATCAAGTAAGGAGTGAGGAAGTGACGTCGACCCTGGAAAAAAAAGTGGGGGCTCTGGGAAACGTGGTATTGGTTTTGTTTTTGTTTCTCATTATCCAACTCTATTTTAACTAGCAAAAATTATGTTGACTTTTCCCAAGTCTGTTTTGCCCCTGACAGTATCTTATCTCAATCTATGAGCTTTTCCATCCTAATTTCTCCCCATTTCATGTTGGCAAGGGGGAGTAAGAGAGTGGCTGGGTGGGTACTTCGCTGCTGGCCAAGGTCAACCCCCCACAGAGGTGTTACCTAATCATATAATTTTAGGGGGAACAGATTCTCTGAAGCAGTACTCGTGTGTCTTATGTGCAAATCATACTAAGGAGGCTGCAGTAACATGGAAAGACAATCCCTAACCTAAAGCACTTTTTTGATTTAATATTATTACAATACCAAGCTGTATTCTGAGCTTGTGTTAATTAATTGTATGAAGTTACTGAGGTTTCATGTGTTATGTAACATCCACCTCTCGTTCTCATATTATGGAACCTTTTTTTACATCATTCTTTTATATCTTAGCCGTTACTTGATAATATGGAATTCAAGGACAGCTCACATGAAGCCAAGGTGTCAATACGATGCACCTGCAGAACAGCCTTTCTGTAATTTTTCCTAGTGATACCAAAGAACACTTCAAAAGTTGCAGGCAGAGTCATTGCTGTATCATCTGATAAGTAAACAAAAGAACAAACATTAAAGGACAATTTGTTCAGGAAAAAAATAAACATGAAAATTAAGGTAAAGTGCAGGCATCACAGATTGAATAGATTGGAGTAAAAAAGTTGTATTCATTGTAAGAACAGGCATAAATTAACTACTGAGTGCACAATTTACATCATGGGTGTTGCACAAAAATATCCACAAATTAGTCACCCTTTTAACGCTTTTTTCTTAATTGCAGATGAATGAGCAGTTCAACTTTACAGGTTGGTAATGTGCCGCTAGGATCTGCTTTTTAGAAGCTGAACAAGAGAACATTAGAATCCAAACATGCTGTTGTTAAGAAGCCAGGTTAGGTTGTCTGAATTAGACCATGTACTTTAAATGTTCCACAGCCGCTTTGCAGGAAGGAAGGCACTAGTTCTGCATTGGCAGTGTTATAAGTAAGAAGTGATCGATACCAAGACATTTACTCCTTTGTCACTTCTATCTCAGCAGGGGTGAGCACAGCCAGAGTCTGAAGGAAGGAGGCTTTCCCAGTCGTTCAGGCGCTGTACAAAGCATCCTGGGCACATCTAACAGGGGTTAGGGGTAGGGGGTGAGTGTGTGATGGTGGCTGAAGACCCCAAGTCCCTGCTCCTCCTCCCCAGATACCTGTAAATGCTCAGCATTACAAAGAAATAATTTTTAAAAATTACTTCTTTATTATTTTTCCTAGGCCTTTTTTTTCCCCAGCAATGAATATGGATTCACACGAACTACTCTGAAAACATGACACAGGTTTACCAAAAAACAGGGTTTGATTTCCATTTAAAAACTCTGAAAAGGTACGCTGGAAAATAAAAGGCTCTCCCTTCCTATCTTTTTCAAAATGAATCCTTGTATTTTTTCACTTATATGAAATGACCATTTCAGAACCTCTTGATTTTATTTTTTAAATTTCAGTTTTAAAAAGCCATTTTGATTGCCTCCCATAATGCTTTTTTCCAATTGTTGCATTCTTAACTCATCAGAAGAAAAGTTTTGATTTTTATTATGAGAATGATTTTTTGTATTCTTCACAAAACCTCAATAAACAGGAAAATGTCTTTTTTTTTTTTTTTGCCTACCTGTATGTCAAATTCAGAGAAAAAATACTAGCAATTCAAATTCTTCGCCAGTATTTATTCTATGATAAAATACTATGCAGCAGCACTGAAGGCGCTCATACTATTCCATGTATAAGTCTCAGCTTAACAAATAACAAAGTTTCCACACAGTCTTTGAACTCAAAAGCTCATTATCTTATACAAACTAGACATTGAAAGCTGAGGCACTGTTAGGGAGATAATGGATGATGTTACACTGGGAAAAGCAAGTGCTTAAAGAACACAGGACTGCCAAGAATACATAGGGAATGCAGCCATTCTAGCTAATAATATCAAATTCTTGAAGCTACTGAAGATGTTCCTTGCTGTGGCAGTTCTCAGCTTTGCACAATTCAGAGCTGCTCAGCCAGATCCCACACCGTGGTGCCAGAAGGCCCAACTTTACAGCCAGTGAAGATGCGCCCTAATTGGCTCTCTAGGAGCCAGTTATGGTCTATAAACATTGGGCTATATTTAAATTAGTAAGATAATCTGTTTAAAAAAAAAAAGACATTGAAAATGTTTTCTTATTCACAATAAACTTTAAAAAAATCACAATTATTAGCTCAAGCGCAAAACTACACAGATGAAACCATGCTGCTGCAACTAAACTGCGCGCTGTAGAACTGTAACTAATTCAGCACTCTAAGTATCATACTTCATGCATGATTACATATGCCTGTCTTTACAAAAATTCATTAAAAGAAAACAAACACGATGATGGAAGTATAGAGTTCATAATAAGTAATCATATGGAGTCAGCCCCACTAACCGCCATGACTTTTTCACACATCTTCGTCAGCCTTTCATAAAATTTTATTGCATATTTGTATCTTTTCTTAAATCCCCAAAGCTGTTTGTATCAACAAGAATCTTATCTTTTCTTGAAAAAAATATTGTTCATGGCTAACCAGTATAGCTGTGGGGGAAAATCATCCTTTAACAGCTCAGAAATTACAAGAGAAATAAATAAAATCAAGTACATATTATGTAAAAATAAAATCTCAGCATTTTCATACCATGACTGTGATAACTAAGTATGTGGCATCAGTGCTACCAAAGCAGAGAATTTTTCTTTTATAAGATCAGAAAAGCAGGAATGCTCATTTTACTTAAACACAAAAAAAAAAGCAGAAGTCACATGGAGAGCCATTTCGTAGAACTGGGGCAGGTGAAGATACACACAATCTTATAGTGCCACCAAGTTAATACTAATGCGATACCCAGTATGAGTCCATACTTCTGATGTGTGCACATACAAATTGGGTAAATCCTCTACTGGACAAATCAGGAGTGGACATAATCTGCTTAGCTTTGACACTCAGCGACGCTTGATGCAGGAACATAAGCATAAGCAATATATGTGCCATCTGAAATTCATGGAATATGGTAAAACTTCATATTATTATTAAAATCCCCAGTCTAAGGAATCTTACGTTTCTGCACTGGCAAAGTTAGAAACATATGAAGGACTGTAAACAAACCAACTGAAAAACAACTTTCTTTGGTCTATTGGTTGCAGCTCAAATTTCAAGATAATGTATATAGGAACACAGAGCCAGATTCATCAGAGCTTTATTGACTCATTAATGTAGCTCTGAATAAATGAGATTTTGTGTGTAGATTTAGTTTGAACGATAATTGCTAGGATCAACTGTGTGATACGTATTTAAACCTGGGACTACTGCCACTGAATAAATGAAGAAATCATCACCAGTTAATCTTCGTAGGACAATGTGTTCCTGGTTGGACCACAAAGTATCAGCAATAATTTCTGCAATGACTGGAAAAAGCTCTATCATTTACAATCATTAGAAGATTTTTACCATTTTGCTGAGCCAGAGATAATGTAAAACTTTTGGAAGATTTTCTGAGCGTATTATAGCTAAAAAAAACAGCAGATGATATAGAAAGACAGACTGCCCAGGTGCTTTTAAATGGTCCTATGTTGTAGACAACAAAGTCAGTATTCTTAGAATAATGTGTGTTTTATAAATTCTTTCCATTCATTTTACTGCCAGTCCTTAGAATGAGAGAGACTATCTGAAGGTTCTGATACAGGAATTGGTTCCTTTGGTCTGGAAACAATAGTCACAATCTAAAAGAATTTTTTTAAATCCTCTGCTCTACAATATTTTTTAAAACATATATTAACTAGATTGTAAAAAATTGTGGGCTATACTGTCATTTAATCTTAATTTTGGATGGAGCTCTGTTGTAGACAGCTCAGATTTGGAGTATCCAAGCCTCAAAATAACAAAAGCAATCTGACTAAATATTTTCTGAAAACTACTTTTTACTACAGATTGAAAACTATCAAAAACTGAGGGGGGGGAAAAAAAAGGGCAGAGCGCTTGCACGCCAGTTTTGAATGGTGGAAGTTATTGGGTCCAGCCAGAGGTATCCTCCACAGAGAAGCCTTTAGCTCAGAGTGCCCTGCCTGGGTGAGGAACTCTCCCCTGACTCAGGCCAGAGACGTGAGAGTTTTCTCCTGCCCATCTCTGTCTGAGGTGATTCACTTTCTCCTGTTGGCATGACTCCACCCTGTACGAAGAATTTATTGCTCATGTACTCTGGCTTCCCAGATCCCATGTGACTTTCTGTCCACTAAGCGATAGAAAAAGTCTTCCTTTCCTCTTTCCTTCATAGCAAATGAAATGATGTAAAATATAAAGATTTTGGTTTAGGCTCAATTCATAGTGAGAAACCTTTTATTACCTAGACACAAGGAAATTACTATAAATCAATTATAAAACATAAAAAATTTATTATACTTTTATAAAAATTATGAATTATCCACATTAAAACAACCTCCAGCAGAATATTTATCTTTAGATGATCACTACTGATGTTCCACTGAGACGAGAACAAAGAGGTTCATAAGTTCAGCAATTCTTAGATGACAAGTCGAGTTATTTTCATAATTGTAAACCTCAAACAAAATTTAAGTGTTTACAGATTTAAAATGACAAAAATTTGAATGGATTCAGTAGCTGACCTCCAAGACATTGACTGCCCACCTCCATATGACTTAGGAGGGTTGATCACAAACATAATGGACTTTATGCCAGTAGTTTCACCTTTCATAATAACTACTTTAGGTGACAGTAATTTTTAGGTAAACACAGAATGCTAAAAAAACTCAAACCTATGAATGCTTTTACATTTCAAAGCAATGAGAAATATTTTAACTTGAAGTCTAAAAGAAATAGAAATATACAGAGGAAGCAAAGAAAAGAACGGATTTGACTAAGTTATTCCAGAAAAAAATACCATTTTCTGATTACAATCAGCCAAAAATTCTGTGAAGGAAGAGAGACAAAGAGACAACCCTGAGCATACAAATAAAAACCATAAATAACTGAAAATTTCTTATTTTGGATGCATTCAGGTTTTTCTGAACAAGCTAGAGAAGACTTTACTAGGTCAAAATAACAAGACTGAACATCTAAGTGTGATTTTTACCTTTGTGAAAGCATCCATCATGTCCAAATTAAAGTCAGTCTGATTTCACAATTATAATTAAATGTGTCCTGCTCTTCATTATTGCTGCACATTTCAGTAACATTTTTAACAGCTTCATTGTTTTCCCTGGATCATTCAGAGACACCCAGGTCAAGCTGTTTATAAAAGTATTCCCATTAAATGTGTTGAATGAAAGCTGGTGATGAAAAATACTGAATATATCAAAAACAGTTTACTGTAGTTAAGATTATGTGCTAAATTTAAAACTACAGCATTTGCATTACATGTTAAATCTGGTTAGAGCAAATGGAAAGAAAGTACATTACAAGCACTGCTGGGGTTTTTGGTGTTTTTTAACTAAGTACAAAGTCATAATTTTATATTCCAGTAAATGTAACTGATTAACCTAGCTACAAAAACACATTAGCATATATCAAATGCCCAAAATGTTACACAGGAGACATCATGCAGTCACTGATGAATGGTGATTACAGTGATGAGGAGAATGAACAAACAAGCTATTGAAAAGTGAAGTTGTCAAAATGACCTATTCCCTCTGGCTGTCCCTCCGCCACCCTCTTACTCAGGGCTGCCCTGTATGAAGAGCTATGACGGCGCTTGGCAACACCCACACAGCCTCAATGCAGTTAACAGAATTGCATATAAACTTGTGCAGGTTAGCTTGGGTATTAAGGTTATATTCTTCTGTTTCCATTTTACCCAATGCCACGGTACTTCAGTTCCCCCCTCCCCGCAGCATCAACAGTACCATACACAAAAAAAAAAAATAAAAATAAAAATCCAAATCTCTCTCCATTCACTTCATTTATGTTATATCTTTCTGTTTTGCTATCATCAGATTTTGCCCATTTCTCATGACTCCTGTGTCCAGCCAGGGGCATTTTACTTGTATGTATGTGTGCATAGATGTCCAGGATACTCAAAAGAATCCAAAATTCAGTGAAACGAGTTTTTCCTGCTCTGATCCATGAATTGTAGCCTCTAAGTATTACAATTAATGAGTAGTTATATTGTATTTCCTTATAGTAGCACTGGTGAAGTAAGAGATTATTATTGTGGTAGGGTTTACGTAGAAAGAAAAAAAAAAAGAAGTTATTCCTATCCTGGAGGCCCTACAGGCAAGCAGTCTGTCAGTCTTCTCTGGAAGCCCCTTCAGAGGTCTAACATGCTGCCTGCTAATGTGAAAAGGAAACGTTTCGCAGTATCAAAAACTGTCCCTGTGACTTGCTGTTCTTTCCAGTGCTGTGCTGGATTCCGTAACTTCCTATAGTATCTTGGAATCCCCTTATTCACCGTGAATTGTAGAGGTTTAATGCTGCATTTAAAGATATATGGCAATACTTATTGCACTTTCAGGATTAGATCTGTTTCTTTGCTTTTGTTTTTGCTGTTTTTAACTTTTTGCTGTGTAGAATGAATGCATTGACTGCGCTCAAACACAATACGTTGAACTGGTGTCTTGCCAGGTATTGCCTTTAAAAGTGAAGCCCAGGAAATTAGTCTGTGGAGCAATTATGCATGAAATGTCTTTTAAATATATTTATTCATTACTACTAATGAAAAAACTTGTCTTCAGATGATTCTTTCATTTGTTCCAGACGCTAATATTTCTAACTGTCCAAACCATAAGCATCTCCTGTTGAAAATTATGTTCTTATGGTTATTTAGAGAAAATGATTTCCAAATATAAAGTTGTGTCATTCTGTTTAGATAGTTACATGTAATCTCTAATATAATAAACTGCAACATTCATACACCATTTTTTCCCAGCTTAATGTTTGGCAATCATTGACACTAATGAAGTAGACCTTCCAATCACACAGCAAGTATTATTACTATTTCACAGATGAGAGAATTGAGGTAAAGAGAAACAAAGAGATAAATAGCTTCAGGGTCTCCTTTGCCTGGAAAAAGATTTCAAGTTTGTGACTCGCAGGCCTGAAATAAGATCCCAACTACGCTATTTTTCTGTAGACTCCAAATTATTTGTAGATCTTTGGCATCACAGAGTCAAGCGTACTATAAGGAAAATAAGTCCATTGCACTGGATATTCACAGATCAGTAACACACAATCTAAGTTTCACTTGAGAACTTTGAAATTTTCAGTGGGAAAAACACAATCCCTATTAAATGTTGCATTTCATCCTCATAATAAATTGGATGCTCATATAACAACATGTGAGAAAAAGAAAGAAGAAAGAGAGTCATGAAAGCCAGCAACTAATAGACTCCACACTGTATTAGTGCCTAGATGGCTCTGTGGTGGAGTTCATTGATTTAGAATCTTCATACATACCAAAAGTTCTTGAAATTCAAAACGATGGAAAATTGGTAACTGAAAAATAGATGTGAACTTAAGGATTCTCTTACAGCCTGGTTCAATGGTTGGAGACACTGCACAGTGAAATGCACACATGCCTTGCCAACAAAGCCAGACCAGGAGTTCCTAACAGCCCTGTGGCTTGTCCCTGCCCCATAGACAACAGCTCACCCCCCTTGTATTTGTACTGCTTTTCCTTGTCCAAGGAACAAGGCTGAATGTTACCTCAGCAAGGTAAAAGAATAAATATTCTGGGAGAGTCATGGGAATGCAAGTATACCTGAACTCCAAGAGCCACAGGGAGCTGGTGACAATTTTCAGAGATCCTGCTGTCAGTGTAGGATCTGTGGTAAAAAAAAGTACCACGTGTAGGTCTACTGTCTGCCAGAGGGCCCCAGAGGTCCCTTTCTTAGAAGGGCCTCAATGCTTTGACAGATGAGAACCTGCTGGAACAAGGTCCAGCCATCCTAGACTCTTTTAGGCCAATTTTTGACTTCACATTTTCACTAGTCTTCATTTCCCTTGTTTATTTCTCTGTGAGCTGGAGACAGTATTAACAGGGATTTTTTGGTTGTTTTTCTTCACCTTGGTAAACTAGTATTTCCATCATCCTTTCATCCAATAACTGCAAATATTTGTTTTATTTCTCATCTTTATCTGCTTCCAAATTGCCATAATCACTACATACATCTCTGTTCTCTGAACACCGTAGCTGAAAGCAAAATAATCATGTCACAAGTTGGCTAACTTCAGAGAAATCACAGGTATCTGATATACATCTAAAGCTGCAACATCACTCCACATTTACTACAGAGAAATAAAATTAAGGCTACCATTGCCTTTCAACCCTTTGTGATCCTTTCCCAGTTGCCTCAAGGATTAATGGCACTGAGTTCCCGAAACATCTGAGTTTCTCCCTTTGAAGAGCTATGCAAATTGCTATTTGTATGCAAACTGGAACATTATTCTTTACTCTCCTAATTTTAATTGGTACACCATCATGCAAACTGCTGCTAATAGTAGCTTGATTTCTAGATTAAGGTCAAGAGACCCAAACAGCACAGTGTTATTTGTTTCAACTAAAAAGATCAAAACCACAGAATAATGATAAAAAGCACAGAGTTCAAATCAGAAGAGACACTGGTTCCTCATCTTCCTGAGGCTCCATAACCTCAAATAAACATTAATCTGTAACAGGAGTTGGATTAATTTTGTCTGCTTGGTCAGACAATTTCTGAACAGCTGGCAAACTGAAATGATTTGCCATTTATATACAGATACCATTGACAGATCCTGGGATCTTGCTGAAAGATAGGCTTCCAAGTGACATTGTCAAAACTGATGGAACAGTTTTTAGTGCTGTGAAACAAGTATTGGATTTTTCTCTGGAATCAGCCAGTATTTCAAATAAGTGTTTTTCAAGGGACTTCCAAGTTATCTTTTCACGTTTGTCCCTCATACCAGTAATGATTCCCATGAAAATATCCCTATAGCCACAAATTTCCTTGCAAAGTGTGTAAATAAAATTGGTGGGAGATGTCTATGGAAAAAGATATTCTTCTGAGCTCTAAAAAGCAAACTGTGGGAAAGAAGTTATCTGAATATTAACTTTAAGATTTAATAAAGAAGTTAAAATATAGAGGCCTTAAGGATTTTTTTCTGCTGCAAAGGTATCCATTGACTTTAATGAGCATGCTACAATTTACACCAATAACAAGGACAAAATTAGGTTTTATGGCTGATTGTCTAATTTGATCAGAAGAGTTGAGACAACCAGAACATTGGTTCAAAAAAGGTTTGGTTCAGAAAGTCTCTACTTCAATATCTATATTCTAAATGCCCATAAAAAGGGAAAGAATGGAAATGAATCATCCTTGTTTCCACCTAATTTTACCTCTGTATCATGAGTGTCTCCTAAAGAAAAATTAAACAGTACAAAATAGAACTCAGTATGCTTCTGCAGGTCCTCAATTAACACAAAACTGTACCTCCCTTCATCTCAGAGAATCTATTCAAGTTAAAAAGGGCACACAGTAAAGAGCCCCTATTGTTCCACCAGACAGGGCATGTTACAACATACTCACACCACACACGCAAAATGTGCTTCAATTTAGGAGGAGAATTCCCGAACAGAATGTAATTAATGTTACATGCCAAACCAATTAGTGAAGTGTCATTGGAGGCACAGCCGTTGCATCTACAGCTCCAAACTTCTGGGCCAAGATCCGGAAATTATACCACTTGAAAGCCCTTAACAGGAAATAATGAGCATTTTTATGGCACCAGAGCCATAATTCATATTATCCATTTAATGTGTTAACATAATTAAGCAGTCAATATACTTTGGTGTAATGGCTGGTTTCTAAGCTCTCCTCTCCCGCTTTAAACACTACAAAAAGGAGTTGAAGAAATCATGAAAGGGATTTAAGCATCATAGGGCCTAGCAAGCTCCTAGACAGCAGGATACTAGGGAGATCCTCAGTCAAGCATCCAGGAGTATGTTGTGAGGAGGCTGATAATATGCAAAGCTGATTGTCATCTCATTGAAACCAGGACAATGAGAGAGTTAAAATTGAGTTAGAAAATACAGCACAAGGAGGATAATTTTCAAAGGCCAAAGAAAAAAAAAAAATGTCTGGATGATGTCCTTAACAGGAATTTTTAAAATTACCATTTTTTTTGTTTGTGTGGAGGGCACTACACTTAGACAACTTCTACAGTATGCCTATAATTGTGTTCTGAAGACCAATTCTATTCATATGGCTTTATAATACAAGCATGGGGAGACACTGTATGAAATTAAAAGAAAGTAAATTTTATATGTATAAAGAAAATAGATTTTATGCACCATATAATTACCATAACTGCCTCAGTCCTATAAGATATTACTAAAGAAATAGCTTGGTAAGACTAAATAAATTACAAGGGTCACCACGCCTCATGTTTATAGTACAAACTAGTAATTAGCTGAAATAAGAAGGAAATTATTCTTCCTCTGCCTCTTTGTACACAAACTAAAAATAACATGTAGGATTGTGCACGGCTGTGCTGAGATGTGACTTACCACCTCTGAAGCACATAAAATATAGAGAGTACTGTAAGAGGAAAGACCAGAGAAAATTACCCATACAACCTATTTTGGGGTAGAAATCCCTGCATTCCTAAAGTGGAATACAGAATCTAGCTCTGTAACTGAGGGATTCTTTAGTGCCTGGGCGGTGCACAGACTACACTCATTCTACTGGAGCTGTGATGATTGGGCCATTCAAGAAAAGAATTATTTCCATAGTAGGTCAGCTTGGGGAAAAAAAACAACACAAAATCAAATACTATTTACTTATTTTAATATTAATTATTATAATTATTAATATTATATTAATACCTTAAAGTGTGATGGCATTAACATTTTCTTCATGCTTCTAGCTTGTGCAGTTTGCCTTAATGGCTCTAGCTATACTCTTTTCCAGAGTGGAAGCCTAAAAGCAGATTTGTTGTACTCTGTGGCCCACAGTCTACGTTTCTATAAGCTCACAGAATGAATTCTATAGCCCGATTTATAGGCTTGAAGGTGATAATGTTTAGCCTTTCCGGGAAAGGGTCTGCTTGCCTTGATTGTCCAGTGACAACCACAACGCATATCAGCATTTGTACTAAAGAAACCAGTCAGATGTAGCTGTACCTTTGCCCTTCCCAGTCCCATTGCAGGTATAGCGAGGCCTATAGGTACTATACTGAGGCACCACAAAGCTCAGTGGTTTTCCCTAAACATATTTTAGAGATGGTTCTAGCAAAGTCTTATTGGATCTGCATTTTAAAGTATAGGATAGATATATGTTATGTGCAAAGTGCTTTTCCATAATGGCATCTTCATTTCAGCAAGCCATAGTGTGCACGGACAAGAAAACTGCCTGATCCTATGAAATATGCTGCTGCACATATAAGAATATTGAAGACACTCAGCAGCCAACAGTCAGGGGTTCACACCTCAGCTATTTCCCTTGAGCTAAAATTTAGCCTATGACTGTGAAGAAGTCCACCACAGTAAAAACAGAACTACAGGAAGGCTGCATTCGATTACAATCTGAGTTTTGCCTCTCTACATCTTTCCTTGAATCCCACTAACAGAAAACCTACCAGGTCCTCAGCATCTTCAGGAGCACAGAGTTCTCGCTCCCATGTGAAACAGAAGTCCCAATATCCCTTCAGCTTCCAACACATACAGGTTCATTACAACAAATTACTAATATTTCCTCTGTTTTCTGAACAGGCTGAAAAGCAAAGGAACCATCAGCCAGTTGGAAAAACACCAATGAAAAACAATGAAAAAGTGTGATAATTCATTCTCATGTCAAAGACTGTGAAGAGGAGAGAAAATGTGATAAATTAATCCATTATAATAAGGAGAGATTGTAATAAGAATAGAGACTCATTCAATTAATCCACTCTTAATATAATCCTATAAGAGTGATATGGACCTCCCTGGATACCATATCTCAAGATATGACAATTCTCTTTTTCTTAGCCAGCAGTTCCTGATTACAGAAAAGTAATTAGGCAAAACTGTCTAATAAAGTGTTATTTGAGAGATAATCAAAACATAACACAGAAAGGACCGTTACAGAAAGGACCAATCTAAAAACATAGCAGATTAGTTATAGGATCTTCTTAAAGAGCCAGGTCTAGGGTAGGGTAAGCAAACTGACTCACAGCTTGACTCAGATTCTGAGAGAAGATTTGGTTTTGACATCCACTGAAGATATTCTGGTTTTAAAAAAAAAAACAAAAAGTGAATTCAGATTAGCTGGTTCCTCTACATACAAAAAGAATTTTTTAAATTATGTAGGAAAGATATGAGAGGATATAGGATAAGCTGTTTTTTATGGTCATTATATATGACCCAGAGACAATGACTAAGAGTCATAAGACTTGTCCACAGGCTTTTATTATCACTTAGTTTCCCGCTGAGCATTGTCTTAAGAATAAAATGCCTGGTTCACTGAAAAGTGCTAAAATGTAATGGTCTGGCTGAATAGCTGTACCAGAAGTCTTCAAAATCTGGCCATATACTAGCAAGTTTTACTATGCCTGCACCAGTCGTCCCTGCACACCATGCCCACAGTTCACTTGTCTTATATCCAGCAAGCCACTTGAAATAAATAAGAAAAAAATCTTATTCTTTGCTCCTTAATGCATAGGTACACCATAACACATCCTCAAACCTACAGTACCAAATCTCCTGTCAAGTAAAAAAAAAAAAAAAAAAAACCAAAAGACTGTAATGGAGTCCTGCTATATCCTCCTCAAAAGCAAACCAAATCCTATCAGCCCATTAGGCATAAGACAAAATTGTTAGATTCTGCCTTTTTTCCCCTATCCGTTGCATTGTCTCAGTATACTTTACACTGTATGACAGTTTACATTCTGGTTAATTATTACTTGGTTATTTTTTGTTTGAAGTTTGATCACAGAATCGTAGGGGTTGGAAGGGACCTTCAGAGATCATCTAGTCCAACCCCCTGCCAAAGCAGGGTCAGCTAGAGCAGGCTGGACAGAAGCACATCCAGGCGGGTTTGGAATATCTCCAGAGAAAGAGACTGTCACAATTCCCTGATCCTTCAGGGATAAGGATGATACATGATAAGCACATTTTGGAATCCTTTTCAACTGCATGGTTTCCACTATGCAATGGTTACCGATGAGGGCTGGCATCTAGTCTGCATTTCCTTCTTTTATTAATTCACATATTGAAATAGACAGTGGACCTGTGTTAGATCTACTCAAGTTCCTCCAGACGTGTTTCTGTCACTTCATATAATGGATACAACATAAGTTAAAATTCTCATTAAAATTTCAGTTTTAACCGCTTCTGTCTGCATTTATTTTACAACCAGTTCTCCCTAGTCATATATTCCATAACACCTTCTTAGTGATAATTTACCCTGTGAAAATTCACCAAACCTGATGCACTCACTAGGGCACGTAATGATTAATATTTGGAAGACAATCTTTTATATCATGAAAACTTGCTACATATAAGTTGCTGTTACATAATATATATTTATACAGTGCTGAGTTTAATATACACATTTCTATTACAAGGGCATTTCTTTTTCCTTCAGTACTAGAAAAAGTGGGGGGGTTGCAGTTTCAGAGGCACTGAAACAAAAATATTATTTTGGTGATGGTTCTGGATTTCCTAAAGACGTATTTTCTTCTGATTTCAGGATTTTTCACAGCATAGAGATTGCCCTGTGGAACATGGCTAACCACCTGCTTTCAACACCAACTGGCACTACTACATTTATTATCTTAGATCTTTCAGTAGCATTTGACATCAGTTGACATTGCTCATCATGGGATTCTCCTGGAGCATCTGGAATCTTGTGTTGGCCTAAAAATCATTACTCTACACTGCCCAAAGCAGTCAGTTTTAATCTTTTTAATTTATATGTCTTCAGTGCAGCGGGCTTTTTTGTCCCCAGGCTCCCAAAGCCTGCATACTTCTCTTGGCCATAGTGTTTTAAGTGGCAAGGCATTTGCTACAGCATTTAATTAAACAGCAGCATCCTAAAAGTGTTCACTAAAGAGTGATAAAAAAATAACATTTTAAAATGATAGTACAGTTCATCTTCTGCAACATATGAAGTCATGGATAGCCATTCCTGGACACAGAAGTAGAAGAATTTCTTGGTAGTGGGTCATTCAGTGAATATAATATACTTTTTTGTTATTCTTTTCTATCTATTCAGAGTTTAATCATTTTTATTCATTGTATTTTTATAATAGCTATCAAATTAATAGTGTTTAGAAAGGGAGCTGAACTATATTGATAACTCTAATGTGTAATTTGTCCATACATCTCAGGATAGTGAATTACTTACATTTTTTAGAAATAATTAAGGATTAGAATCATAGAATATTTTGGGTTGGAATGGACCTTTAAAGGTCACTTAGTCCACTCCCCCCGTCCATGAGCAGGGACATCTTCAACTAGATCAGGGTGCTCAGAGCCCCATGCAACCTGACCTTGAATGTTTCCCGGGATGGGGCATCTTCCACCTCTCTGGGCAACCTGGGCCAGTGTTTCACAACCGTCATTATAAAAAATTTCTACCTTATCTCTAGTCTAAATCTTTCCTCTTTTAGTTCAAAACCATTATCCCTTGTCCTATCACAACAGGCCCTGCTAAAAAGTTTGTACCATCTTTTCTGTAGGCCCACTTTGAGTAATAAAAGTCTGCAATAAGGTCTCCCCGAGCCTTCTGTTCTCCAGGCTGAACAACCCCAACTCTCTCAGCCTGTCCTCACAGAAGAGGTGCTCCAGCCCTCGGATCATCTTGGTGGCTCCAACATGTCCATGTCTTTCCTGTACTGAGTACTCTAAAGCTGGACGCAGCTCTCCATGTGGGTTGTCACCAGAGCAGAGTAGAGGGGCAGAATCACCTCCCTTGACCTGCTGGCCACGCTTCTTTTGATGCAGCCCACGATACAGTTGGCCTTCTGGGCTGCAAGTGCACATTGTTGGCTAATGTCCAACTTTTCATCTACCAGTATCCCCAAGTCCTCCTCCTCAGGGCTGCTCTCAATCCCTTCATCCCCCAGCCTGTATTGATACCAGGGGTTTGCGCTGGCCCAGGTGCAGGAACCTGCACTTGGCCTTGTTGAACCTCGTGAGGTTCACATGGGCCCACTTCTTGAGCCAGGTCCCTCTGGATGGCATCTCATCCCTCAGGCATGTCAACCACACCACTCATCTTAGTGACTGAAGAACAGGAAATGGTAAATATCAGATAATCTTCATCACACACAAATAATTTATGCAGATATAAAACTTATTATTATTATGAACTACTGCTACCAAACGCTCCAGACAACAAAGCCATTGCTTCTTTAAACAATTAACTTAGTTGTCATCAATTTGACCACACCAGCTAGCTTTGACAGTGTCGCTGTCACTAAATTCTGCTTTGGAGATGTAAGCTTTGTGACTCTAAACTGGGTTTCCAAGAATACCTTACATTCTTGTTGCTGCAGGAATGGATGGGAATTTGAATTCATAGCTTTTCATGATGTATATCTATTTAACAGGCACAGTGCTTGAGAGTTACATTAAGAATAGGGAAGCAGCCAGAAAAAACAGGTTACTGTGATAGGATGAAGGGAAGAGAAGTAAATAGATTTTCAAGCAAAAGACTGGAATGCATATTAGGATATCATATGATAAAAAGGCCTGATCAGACTATCAGACTAAACTAGCACTGCAGAGAATCATTGTTGCCAGTGAGACATCAGGATGGTTTCAGAGCCCAGAATTGGATTATCTGTATCTCCCAGTTCCTTTTTCTCCACAGTTAAAGCCTTCTTTCCATCCCCAGCTGATCTCAGTCTGAATTTCTTTTTTTTTTTTTTTTTGAAAGACACTGAGACAGACAAGCAGTATGAAAATTCAGAATTTTTAACCACATGGCTATTTTGTGTGTGCGGTGGAAATACTGATATCTCTAGAAGCTTAAAGGTCTTGAAACAAAAATAGCAAGCCAGTGATCTGTAAAAGCCATGCTTCTGATTTGATGAAAAAATGCCTGAACACACAATAGGGGAGCACTGAACCATTCCAATTCCATATATACAACTTTTTAATACACTACTTTGCTGTAAAATTTCTGCCTGCCTCTAGTACTCTGTGCTGTGTTCTTGATTTTTTTCACTGATGTGAAAATGGAAAAACTATGGTAGGTATGAAAAAGTTCCATCTTCTAGTTTCTGGGCATAAAGTATCTATAGATCACTTTATGCAGGTTCTTTTCATAAAAAAAAAAAAAAAAAAAAAAAAAAAAAAAAAAAAAAAAAAAAAAAAAAAAAGATCAATCAGGCTTAAAAATAGCAGCTATTGGAGATTATTCTCTGTTGAGCATCTTCATTACAATGCCGAGAAATGCTGCTGAACTGAATCAACTCTGTCTATACAAAGCTCAGTTTTTGCTTTTGATTCCATAACAGATTGATTATTATAATTCTCTGCTTGCTGTTCAGCCTGCCTTTCTGCTGAACAGAGACCAGGTAATTCCAAATACTACGGCAAAAATGCTGACCTGCAAAAAGCATCCCAGTGTATCAGCCCTCCTTTTAATACCTTGCAATGGCTTCTATCCAAGGGCCCAATTAATGTCATAGAACACCATCATCCACCACAAAAACATCTATGGTTCTGGATTTGGTAGCCAATTAAACTTTTTATTTTTAATGTTTCTTGCCAAGCCAAGAGATTTGATGATGTAATTCACCATTTGTGATTATTCTGTAATTCCAGCTGATTGTTGATTACTCTGTTTCTGAAGTTAGCTACTGCAAGAGCCCATTATATTATTCACCTTTGCAACTCAGCTCCTTCAGATATCAGGAAGATGGATGCAATAAGCAACTTTAAAGCTAAGTTTAATTCATTTTGCCTGAAACAGTTTTTAATTAGATATCATTTGAGATTTTTTTTTTAATTACTTCTTGGAGCTTCTGGTCAATGAACTCTGTAACATGCCCAAGTATGATAATGAGAAGTATGCCTTAGAAGTCATAATGCTAAAATACTAAGCACAAAATCCACTAGATATTATTCTTGCAGTCAGAAGAATTCTAACATTTGCCTTTTGCAAATTATTTTAATACCATTTCTAAAAACACCGAGAGGGGAATAGCATGATCTCTCCAAATCCAGAGACAGTTTTTTACAGTGCTGGGAGGGGAGAGGGGGGCGGGGGATGGCAGAGCTGGGGTAGGCGGGAAGGGAGAAGACCCTAGAGGGGTATTCAGATGGCAGGGTAAAATCTTTTACTTTATGCAGAAGCAGCTGAAGTCAAAAGATAGAATCAATGGATATTAACCTAACCATGAAAATAAAAAAGTACAACAGCAGCCTGCCCCACTCCCCCTCATAAAAGAAAAGTTGTAAAGAAGTCCTTTCTGCCTATTTCACTAGACTTCCTGCATTCCAGAAGTACAGCTCATGCAGTTTTCTCCTGTCTACAACCATCTCTGTATAATTTCTGTACAATTTTTTTCTTGCAATTAAGTTTGTGGAATTTGTAGTACCATACACTGAAGTCAGAGGACAAGTTTGGGGTTTTTTTAATAAATACCAAGCCAAACTTGTAATTTTTGGTACCAAGTCTACTGAAAAAAATCTAATTTTGATCACAAACACATTACCTTCACTAGCAATGTTGGGTAACTGAAACGAGAGATTCCACAACGGAAGTAAAACCAACATATTTTATGGCTACTGTCATTAAGACTTCATTTTATTAGCTCATTAGAACTAAGAGGCTAAAGAAAAGTGCAGAAAGGTAACGTAATGATAGGCTTTGTTTTCAGCAGTTTTTCTTATACAAAAGCAGCTGTCCTTCTCGGGAAAGGTGAATCTCAATAATCAACAGGTAATAAAAGCAACCAGTTCCATCCAAACAACCAGAAGAAAAATCTTATTTTATACAAGAAGCAGGTGTCATCAGTACAATCCTACTGGTACAACACTCGCAGACATCTTTAATTAGCTTCTCACACTGCTGTCATAGGCACCCAGAGCTCTCTAGGATAAAATATTAACTCTCTATCATACTCCAGTTCATATGTTTATATACTATTTTGGTGCAGATGAAAGCAACGAGAGAAAGTTGCATTTGCACAGAAATTATCCAGAACAGGAAGAAGGACTACAGCATGAAATATGTCTTCTCCATCTCTGAATTCTATGACTCAGACATAAATCCTTTCCTACAGTGCTGCTCATCCCTGCTCACATCATTTTGTATAAGAATAAACAGACATTCAGTGAAAACCAGAGAACAGAAAGAAATGCTGGTTTAGTCACTTACAGAAAAGAGAAAAGCAATACTTTCCTGAAATGTTTATTTCAACTGATGTTACTATATCCTTTAGTGTTAGCCTCACATATGCATTTTATAAGCACGTTGTGTGTCATTGACACCACGAGGAGTATGAAAATCACTATATAACACCACAACGATGGGGCATATGGTCACCCTGTAAACTCTCATATTTCAGATACAAATAGAAGTGTGCAAGAATGATTGGGAAGCTATGATCAAGGCATCAAGGAGTTAAATGCTTTGGCCAAGACTAGACAAAATTTTGTGCCAGGAAAGAGATTAGAGAAGGGGAAAAAAAATCATTTTAACGTAAAGACACTAAGAAAGGCAAATCAATCTTCCTTGTCCAATAAGTATCACACACACAAAAGGAGTACTTGGTCTGTAACAATTCTCATTCAGTATCAGAAAAGCAGGTGTTTTAATAAGTGCAGAGAAAGCGTTTTCAATGGGAATTTGTATAAGGTTATCTTCCTATTGACCTGAATGGCACTGGATCAGACCTTTAGTTGACATTGCCATCCTCTGGTTCTTCCTCAAAAGTCTTCTATATCAGTGCGTAAATCACTTTGTCCTCTAAGTCACTCATCCCAGTTTCCTTGCCAGTCACATAAGATGACAGCACCCCAAGGCTTCAGTTATCTGTTAGTAAAAATACAGGAGAAATGCGGAGTTACTTTAACTGACCAAGAACAACTTGCCATATTTGTGTAAAATCTAGTATAGATATTCCTAATTAAACTTGTCATCAGAAGAAGCAGCTGCTAATTATGGTAGCAACAACATTTTAATTGACATGGGAGCTTAATATCTTTGTTTGATTTCATACTACTGACAAATAACAAATTGAAAAAATGAAAGAACCAACATCAGGCATTTGGTTGGAATTGATTAACATTTAGATATGATCAATCCAAGACGTGAAGCATCATTAATCCAGGTAGTGACCCCTAGTTATGTTGCTCAATTGCTCACAGATCCACAAACCTTGTAGATGAATTAATAGCATTATTTTTATCCTTTCCAACACTGGCTAACTACAACAAGTGTACATTATTAACAGTTGCATAAGTAAAGCAGTGACACAAACATCTTGACATGATGCAAAAACATTTATGCTCACTTTGTATGGCATAGTAAGCCAATGCTTTGGTCTTCTGTAGATCAAGTGCGTAAGTCTCCCTCATTGGAGAAATCAACTGTCAAGGAAAAATTGCAGTTCAGACATTTTCACACTTGAACTCAATTATATAGTTAGGAGTCTGACAAATTTAAGAGCAGAGTCCTACATTTCTTTCTGCTGTTCTCAAAGCAAATAATCCATTAATCTTTTAGCACATGGCTTGCTAAAGATGGATTATGCACAATCTTTCCCATGAAAGTCATGATATTTGGAAATTCACAGATGAAGCATTTTGTTTACTCAGAAGGGAGTACCCTCAAAGACACTAGTATTTCCAGAAGGCATGACTTTTGATTACATAATACTGAGACACACTATTAGTCACATATTTTTCTACAAAATTCCGGTTGCGTACATCTAGGTCACGATAGAAAACAAGCAAAAAACCTACCACCACTGCAGCAGAACACACAAGCTATGCAAGTCTGTCCTGGCTGGAGAATCCCAAGAGCTCTCTCTGTTACACTGCACTTTCTGAGAGGATACTGAGAAAGTGTTTAAGCATTTAGAATGCAGACTGATCAGTCCCTGATGAAGATGTAAGGAAGCTATTTCTTTTATGAGAAGTTTAAAGGAAACCAGAACCAACACACACAGGTTTTGCCACTGAATCCAAGGCAAGCCAGAAATTTAAAAAAGGGTTGTGTTCATACTAATATTGAGGCTCTTGTTAAAAAGTTAACCTAGACACAGGTATCTGAATACAGAAGACTGTTCAATCCTTTGCTGCATGAGCATATTCCTGTAAATCCAACTGTTCTATTACAGCACTGGACCATCACAAGTTTAACTTAAGCTGCCCAAAGAGTTTGCAGCCAAAAAAACTACTCAGTGAAGAGGCACCAGTAGAAAATTTGGAAGGACCTAAATTCCATTCTCTCATTTACCAAATGGTTTCTGTCTGCTTAGGGAGACAGCATCACTAGCTTGTGGAGTACCAAGTTGTGTTTTCTGAAGAGCTGGTTGAAATCCTTCTGAATCTTGGTGAA